>SMJT01000123.1:449104-523450 GCA_004349715.1 Crucihimalaya himalaica
ACCATGATATAAGTCATTTTTCTGAGTCTTTTCAGTAGTTTTAGAGTCTTTCATGTTCTTTTCAGGATATAGGCACACATGGAGCTAAATTGGATTATTGGAAGCTTTTGAAGCAATCTGGAGTTTAACAGTTCGAGGTATTGAGCTCAGCATCGATCGACACCTGCGAAGCATCGATCGACACCATCCCTTTTGGAGAGACACGATCAAAAATACTGGCATCGATCGATACCATTTACAGTATCGGTCGATACCAGCGATCAGAACGCGCAACAAGACCCGAAGATAAAGCAGAAGTTTTTCTTATCTTTCGATGAGACTCCTAAACGTGTTTTAGCTATATACTTAGGTTTTTCAGCCTCCAAAAGCACACTTGATTTTCTGGAGATAGAGTTTTTTGCAATTGAGTTTTTGGGAGAAAACCCTTGAACCCTATTTGTATTCTTACTCTATTTTATTTATGATATCTATTGTATTCATGATGTTTGTCTCATTCACCATGTCTGAGTAGATTCTCTGTTAGGTTTAGGGTTGTTTTAAAGGTGTTTGATGAATTATTAGATCTGATTTATTTGTTAAGGAATATCCATAGATCTTTTCACCTAGACTTGAGATTAATGCTTATTCTAGCCTCGCGAACTAGAATATGATGTTATTTTGATTTATTGGCACGAAAGTGTGATTAGTTTCCTGAACTAGTGTTTGGTGAGCAAAAGACCTATTCGCAAAGAAATTTGGTTTAGGATTTAGTGAACAATTGAACTTGATCGTTAATGCTTGTTTGAATTTATAGAATTTGCAAAGAAATTTGGAATTCTAGGTTTAGACATAGATAGTCTTCGCAACGACAGTTGGTTTACTTTATATCTATATTTCAAGTTCAAGAGCGGAGCTTATTTCATTCCTGACATTTAATCTGATTGATAATTCTGATTGCCTGCAAACTTCCCGAAAGCCTAGCATTTTCCCCATTGATTTACTACCTTGTTTTTAATCGTTTTGTTACTTTTGATTACATTCATTTTGCTTAGCTTAATTCTCATTCTGAAATCTATTTAGTGAACATCTTGAGTCTTTGTGGTTCGACCCCTAGAATACTACAACTACTGCTTAGATACTTTAGGGTATTATATTTGAGCACATCAAATTTTGGCGTCGTTGCCGGGAACTCTAATTTCACCATTAGATTACTGTTTAGAATTTCGACTAAGTGTTGAGCATCGATCGATACCCTTAAGGTATCGATCGATACTCGTTATTATTTATGTCACTTACGTGATTTGATTTCTGTGTTTCAGGTGTATGCAGCATCGAGAGACCAGAAGAAGCAAGAACAAGCAGTGGACCAATCTATCTAACAAAGAGCTAGCTGAATTAGAGCGCACGATCATAAAGCAAAAGAAACAAGCTGAGATGAACAACCCGATTGTGGTCGCTCGTGATGAGGCTGGGGTTTTGAGAGATCAGGAAGGTCACCTGTGTGACGCGCAAGGGCAGAGACTTGATGCAGAAGGAAACATTATTGCCCCTGCACCGGTAGCTAATGAGGTTATCCCACGGGCTGTGCGTGGGAATGTTGGGAATGCTCAGGTTAATCGTGCCAGAACGCTTGGGGAGTACAACAGACCACATCAGTTCTATGCAAACCGGTCTGTGATTCGTATTCTTACTTTCCAGAGAAATGACTTTGAGCTGAAGCCTGCATACTACACTCTTGTAGGCAGCACCCTTTTCATGGTCTTTCTCACGAGCATCCCATGGATCATATTGAGAGGTTCGAGGATTTGGTCACCAGTATCAAGTACAATGGAGTGTCCAATGAGTTCCTCTTTTGTAAGCTCTTCCCATACTCTCTTAGTGGAGATGCAGCTTACTGGTTGAAGCAGTTGCCTCCTGGTTCTTTGACTACTTGGGAGGAGACTAAGACTGCATTTCTGAACAACTTCTACGGTGATGCGAGATCAGAAGAGTTCGGGAAAAAGATCTCCCAGTTCTGTCAGGGAGCAACTGAGGTATTCAAGGCTGCCTGGGTTCGATTTCGGTCTTATCAGAGGGATTGCCCTCACCACGGTTTCTCGCAGGTTCAGTTATTAGGTATCTTCTTCAGAGGGATCGATTGGAGGTATCAGATGGCTTTGGACGCTACAAGCAATGGAAATTTCAATTCAACACCAGGTATCCTGAGGACGCTTATGTGTTGATTGAGAATTTAGCATCCAGCAACAGTACTAAGAATGCGGATTTTGTGAGGCAGAAGCAGAATGGGAACATAAATGGATTGCAGATTGCTGAGGTACATGCGAAGCTTGATTCAGTTCACAATCTTTTGATAGGTAAGCAACAGAAGGCAGTGCATTTTGCTGAGGAAGTCGAGAACATCGTTGAAGGTGAAGCAGAGGATGTCAACTACATCGGTGGTAATGGTTTTCAGAATTCGCGTACAACCAGGGTTTCACCAACAACTCTCAAGGAGGAGGATTCAAATCTGATTTCAAGTCTGCAAATTTCGGAGCAAACTCCTTTGGTCAGAAGCCATTTCAGAACAGTGGGTACACTCGCACCTATGGGAATTCATCCTGCCAGACACCACCTCCCAAGACTCAAGAAAGCAAAGTTGAGACTATGCTTGAACAGATTTATAAGGGGCAACAAAAGATGACTGTTGATTTCAATGGAAAGATGGATGCTTTGTACACTGATCTTAATGGAAAATTCGAAGCTCTGAACATCCATCAGAAGAAGTTGGAAACTCAGGTTGCTCAAACTGCAAAAACAGTTAAGAGACATGATGGTTTCCTTCCGGGGAAAACGGTGAATCCAAGGGAACATGTTCATGTCATTACTGTGAGAAGTGGAAGAGAGGTCACTCCAAGCTTGAAGAAAACCTACTCTCCCAAACAGCTCATCAATCTTGCTGCAGATGACGACGATGAGATTCCTGGAACTCCCCCATTATCGATTGATACTCACCCAGTATCGGTCGATACCCCTGTTTATCGATCGTTGCCTGTTCAGAGTTCTACAAAACCAGTTGCAAAACCACAAGCATCGATCGACACTCCCCCTGTATCGATCGATACCAGCCCAAAGGTCGACCAGAAGCAGACTACAGGACATGTTGGGAGAGTCTATGTATCAAAGATTCCTTTCCCTTGACCTCCTGCCAAGTCTAAGAAAGATATAGAAGAGGCTAGATGCAGATCAATGTTAGTTAAGTTTGTTGTTGAACTCCCGTTCGTAGATGCTATCATGACTGCACCACCTTTCAAAAGGTATGCTAAGAGGATGGTTACCAATGGTGTGAGTCTTGAGGAAGCAGCTCTGCTCACAAAGGACATCAGTGAAGTTCTCCTGAAAAATACAGTTTCAAGGAAAGAGAGGAAGGTGAAAATCCCTAAACATGTCAGTGCTATGATTCAGAGTAGGATTCCAGAGAAGCTACCTGATCCAGGAAGCTTTGTACTAGACTGTTCCATCTCAACTAAAAGGTTCCCTCATTCTCTCTGTGATCTCGGCTCTAGCATTAACCTGATGCCTCTCTCTGTTGCTGAAAGTCTTGGGATGACCGATTTTGCTCCAACAAAGATCTCTCTCATCTTAGCTGATAGATCCAGAAGAATTCCCGAAGGTGTCTTAGAAGATGTTCCACTAATGATCGAAGGCTGTATGATTCCCACAGACTTTGTGGTTTTGGAATATGTTGAAGAACCTCATGATCCTCTTATTTTGGGAAGATCATTTTTGGCTACAGCTGGTGCCATCATTGATGTGAGAAAGGGACAGATAAAGCTCGATTTGGGTGATTTGGACAGACCTTTTCTGTAGAGATTTCCATGGATGAAGACCTAACCACAGAGCATTCATACATTTCCATGGATGAAGTGTTGGATGCTACTGAGCAAATGAGCAAGCTGGTTGTTCAAGAATATTTGGTTGAGAGCTCTGAAATGAACGATGTGCCTAAGGATTGGAGTGAGGAGTGTTTTTTCAGTACTAGGCTCGAGGAAGAGGATCCAGTTAATGCCAGACTGCTAGAAAATGATGTCTTTACAATGGAGGCAAGGATTGCAGAGCTAAACTACATAAAAAGTGGTGCAATTCGACTTTCAGACCTTGCGTCGGTCGACATAGCATTCTGTCCGCCAGCTGATTCCAAGCAAAAAATCCCACCTCTCACACGCTGGACACCTTGGAGAAAACAAAGGTACGCACCTTTTTTTTCTAATTCCAAACCACCTAATGTCATCAATCATATATTGCCATCTACTTCACACTTCAGCAAACCGCGAGATTCTCGTCGAGCGCTTGTTGTTTCTTTTGTTGACTGTGCAGGAAAACGAAGTATCCCACCCAATCATCCATCCCGCCCTGATGCTATTCCTCACTTCCTTGGTAGACCACATGCAGTTAATGCTTACACACCACCTTGGATGAAACGTTTGTCACAGATACATTCACTGTTTCTCCGCAAACCACCCGACACCTGAGCCCCGACACAGTCAAGCTAATGACGTGAAACAAGCGCTTAGTGGGAGGCAACCCACTGTGATATGACCATGGCTGAGGAAGGAACTAAAGAAACTATGGATAAGGAAGGACAACTAGAACAAGAACTTAAATGAAACAAAGATGAAGCAAAGGAACCAAATGAAGCTAAGGAAGAAGGAGAAGATGCCTTACACATTCCTCTCGGTCCAATCACTCGGTCCAATGAAGTTTAAAGACGCTCTCAACAAACTTCTACACACCATCCCGGGCCAACTTGAGTATGCTTATCCAACTACTCTGGTTGTGATTCAAGCTACTTAAGTCTTCATCAAGAGAGGTGTTATGGATTGCACTCTTTTTCCCTCCTCTTAGTTTTGTCCCAATGGGTTTTCTAAGAGAGGTTTTTAATGAGGCAAGCCCTTAACACTTCACCCCATCCTCTTGATGAATCCAGCCCATTTCTCATTATTCTATCAATTCGAAAACAAGGAAGAAGAATCAAGTCAAGGCTATTTTGAATTTAGTCTTTGTTATTTATGTTTTTGTTATTTCCCATGCATGTTCAAACTCTATATGTATTCTCCCTTGTTTTCTCTTTCATTTTATCAAACTTCTTATTTCTAAAAATCCTTTTCTAAGTGTTTGATATCCTTGCTTGATCTAAGTGTATTCGGATTCATCTTCCTTACATTTTTAAGCCTTCAAAAGTCTAAGAGTCATTCCGCAACTCTTAGAAGTTTCTCTCAATCCACGGATCCGTTCGTTGCACCATTCGTTCGTTCGTTCATATCACATATCAGTTCACTCGTGTTCGTTCGCATCAATCACTTGTTCGATCGTGTTCTATCCCATCAATCCTTCGTTCGTTTGGCAACTTGTCCGTTCGTTCGCCCAAAGTGACCGTTCGTTATCCGTGAATCAAGTGCAACCCACGAAGTAGCATCAAGGGACGTAGATCCTCCTCCTAGGATCATATCAAGTGGTATCAGAGCTGCCTTCGTGAACCAGGTTGTATTGTTTCTAATCCGATATGTTCTAGTTTTTTATGACTTTTGGAATTCTACAAACAATCAGTTCATGTGTGTTTAGGAAAATCATTTAGAACTCTTTGATCTGTATTTTTAAACATATTATGTGTTGTTTTTGAGCCTATTTACTTGCTCTTGTGTTTAAACTTGTCTAGTTACAATGGTTGATTCTCAAGAGGATGAAAATCATTTGGAAAACAATCGAAACCAGAACCATCTGAATCAGTTGTTGTTGGATGCTCTCATGACCAGAATGGCTACTATGATGGATGAGCGACTTGTTAATATAAGGACTGATCTGGAAAGGTCTATCACGGAAAGGGATAGAAGAAATCAAGTCGGTTTGGACGCAGAACAGTACTATAGTCATTCATCAAGAGGGTCGAGGAGAGGAAGACGCAATAGAGAAGAAAGGCAACCGCGTAATGTTGATCAACTTGCTGGCCTTAAAATCACAATTCCTTCATTTCAAGGCACCAGCAATCCTGAAGAGTATTTGGAGTGGGAAAAGAAGATTGAACTTGTGTTCAATTGTAGAGAGTACACGGAAGAGTACAAGCTAAAGATTGCTCCCACAGAATTTAAGGATTATGCTCTAAGCTGGTGGGATCAATTGGTCACGACAAGAAGACGTGCTGGAGACTTTCCCATTGAGACATGGAACCAAATGAAGATTCTGATGAGGAAGAGGTTTGTGCCAAGCCATTACCATAGAGAGTTACACTTTAAACTCAGAAATTTGTCACAAGGGAACCGTTCTGTGGAAGAATACTACAAAGAGATGGAAACTCTTATGATTAGAGCAGATATTCAAGAGGATAATGAAGCTACAATGGCAAGGTTTATGGGAGGACTGAACAGAGAAATCATTGACCGGTTAGAGGTTCATCACTATGTTGAGATAGATGAACTTCTCCACAAGGCTATCATGTTCGAGAAACAAATCAAGAGAAGAAGCTACAAGTCTCATCCAAGGTTAAGTAAGCCTAACTATCAGAGGGGATAGGGTCAATTCTAAGTCGTTTCCTAAAGCCAGGACTGAAGAACAGAACACTACAAGTAGAGACAAGCCATCAACCTCCAAGGCCCGTGACATACAATGCTTCAAATGCGAAGGTTTTGGGCATTATTCCAATGAGTGTTCTAACAAAAGAGTGATGGTCATCCGAGATAGTGGAGAGATCGAATTCCGAGGATGTCAGAAGCATAAGGAATAGACGTTGAGATGCCAGTCAATGGAGAATTGTTGTTACTAGAAGGACTCTGAATCTTAAGTCTAAAGCTACGGGGGTGATGAACAAAGAGAAAATCTATTTCCACACTAGGTGCATTGTTCACGCAAAGTATCAGTTTGTCTATAGATGGAGGAAGTTGCACCAACGTAGCAAGTGAATCAATGGCTCAAAAGCTTGGGCGAAAGTATACCCATGAGACACCCCATACAAGCTTCAATTGGCTCAACGATGTGGGAGAACTAGAAGTGGAAAAACAGCGTTTTGGTTCCCATATCTAATGGAAAAAATATGAAGATGAATATTATGTGATGTGCTACCAATGGATGCTGGAACATATTCTACTTGGGAGGCCATGGCAATCTGATCGTAGACTACACACGATGTTTTACCAATAGTACTCATTTGAGTTCAAGCGGTAGAAAAACCGTGCTAGTTCCTCTAACACCTCAAGAAGTTCCACCAAGATCAGCTGAGCATGAAAAAGAAATAAAGAGCAAGCCGAAACCATTACAAGTTCATCAACTATAACTTCTGGTCAAGCAATCAAAGAAGTGATACTCCGCATTTGCTGTTTGTTTTTAAAGAATGTTTTCATCTAAAACTAAGCCAATGCAAGACATACCTAGCAAGATCAGCACTCTTTTGCAGGTATTCAAAGATCTATTTCCTGAGGAGAATCACACAGGCTTACACCCATCAGAGGCATGTAGCCACCAAAATCGATTTTATACTGAAGCCTTTTTGCCCGAACAAACCAGCCTATAGAACCAATCCGTTGGAGACTAAGGAGCTTCAGCAGCAAGTTAGTGAGCTGATGGAGAAAGGACATATTCGTGAGAGCATGAGTCCATGTGCTGTTCCAGTTTTGCTCGTTCCAAAGAAGGACGAAGCTGGAGGATGTGTGTCGATTGCCAAGCCATCAATAATATCACTGTAAAGATCGCCATCCTATTCCTAGACTTGATGATATTGCTTGATGAGTTGCATGGTTTCTAGTATCTTTTCTAAGATAGATCTCAAGAGCGGCTAAACCAAATTAGAATGAAGGAAGGTGATGAATGGAAAACGACATCTAAAACTAAACAAGGACTTTAGAATGGTTAGTTATTGCCATTTGGATTAACTAATGCTCCTAGCACTTTCATGAGGTTAATGAATCATGTCTTAGAGCTTTCATAGGACATTTTGTATGTGGTATACTTTGATGACATCTTAGTATATAACCAAAGGACTATATGAGCATGTTTAAGCATTGAGAATGGTTTTAGAAGTGCTTAGGAAGGAAACTTTGAATGCCAATCTTAAGAAATGTACTTTTGGAACGGAGTAACCTTGTCTTCTTAGGTTTTGTTGTGAGTACAGATGGCATAAAGGTTGATGAGGAAAAGAATAAAGCGATCAAAGAATGCCAAGTCCACAAACTGTTGGAGAAAGTAGAAAGCTTCCATGGTCTAAGCTTGTTTTTACGAAGATTTGTCAAAGTCTTAGCCACTCTAGCATCCCCTCTTAATCAAGAAAAATGATCGGATTCAAATGGAGCAAGCTCCAAGAGAATGCATTCCAAACGTTGAAGGACAAACTCACTCATTCACCGGTCCTATCTCTCCCTGATTTTAATAAAAATTTTGAGATTGAATGTGATGCTTCAGGGGATTGGTATTGGTGCTGTTCTAATGCAGGAAAAAAAAACAATTGCGTTCTTTAGCTGAGAAGCTTGGAGGAGCTACTTCTGAATTACCTACTTCAGACAAAGAACTCTATGCGCTTGTTAGAGCTTTACAAACATCTGGCAACACTACCTCTGGCCTAAAGAGTTTGTAGTACATATGGATCATGAATTCTCTCAGAGTATCTCAAGGGCCAACAAAAACTCAACAAAAGACATGCTAGATTGATATAGTTCATTGAGAACATTTCCTTATGTGATAAAGTACAAAAAGTAAAGACAATTTTGTAGCCGACGCATTGTCTAGAAGGTATGTTCTCTTAAACTCTCTCGAGACTAAGCTGCTGGGCTTTGAGCACATTAAGGATCTATACACCACTGATGTTGATTTTAAAAAATATCTATGCTTCTTGTGAAGTTTGGAAGTGGTAAATTTTATAGAGCCGATGGATTTCTATTCTTTGAAAATAGATTGTGTGTACCTAACTCTTCGTTAAGAGATTTGTTTGTCAAAGAAGCTCATGCAAAGGTTTAATGGGACATTTTGGCGTGGCTAAGACACTGAATGTGATGCAAGAACATTTCTATTGGCCTCAATATGAAGAAAAGATGTGAAAAGCGTGTGAAAGATGTGCTACTTGTAAGCAAGCTAAATCTAAAGTACAACCCCACGGTTTGTATACTCCTTACCTATTCTTTTGCATCCATGGCATTGATATTTCATGACTTTGTGTTGGATTGCCTAGACTAGGACTGGAAAGGATTCCATTTTTGTGGTTGTTGATAGGTTTTCAAAAATGGCGCATTTCATACCTTGCAATAAACTGATGATGTTATAAACGTTTCTAGGTTGTTCTTTAAAGAGATTGTGAGGATACATGCATGCTAGGACTATAGTTCTGATAGAGATACTAAGTTTCTTAGTTTCGTTGGGAAACTCTTTGGTTAAGCTAGGAACTAATTGATGTTCTCTACTACTTGTCATCCGCAATCTGATGGTCAAACCAGTTGTTATAGAACCTTGTCTACTTTCTGCGTGCGTTGATTATAAGAACCTAAAACTTGGGAAGAATGTTTGCCTCATGTGAATTTGCTTATATCATGCTAAACATTTGCTTCTAAGTATTTCTCCTTTTGAGATTGTATATGGTTCAATCCCATATCACCTTTGGATCTTAATGCCCTTTACCTTGCAGTGAAAGAGTATAGCCTAGATTGGAGAAAGAAGGCTGAGCTTGTAAAACAGATCCATGAGAAGCCGAGAGTAATATACAAAGCAAAACCAAGTTGTACGCCAAGCTATGCCAACAAAGAGAAAGGAAGTGTGTCTTTAAGAAGGAGACTTAGTTTGGATCATCTAAGAAAAGAGAGATTTCCAATGAAAGGAAAATCCAAACTAATGCATGGATTGTTGGTCTTTTGAATCGTCAAAAAATTAATGACAATGTCCTACCAATTGGATCTTCAAGGTAAGTATAATGTGATCTAGTCTTTAACATTACTTGATTATTCTTTTTCTTGCAGATGAACCAGATTGAGGACAAATCCTATTCAATGGAAGAGGATGATATGACCATGCTGAGGAAGGAACTAAAGAAACTAGGATAAGAAGGACAGCTAGAACAAGAACTTAAAGAAACAAAGATAAAGCAAAGGAACCGAATGAAGCTAAGAGGAAGGAGAAGATGCCTTACACATTCCTCTCGGTCCAATCACTCGGTCCAAGGTCACTCAAGTTTAAAGACGCTCTCAACAAACTTCTACACACCATCTCGGCCAACTTGAGTATGCTATCCAACTACTCTGGTTGTAATTCAAGCTACTTATGAGACGACCCGCCCAGTTATCTATTTTTTTTTTTTTAAACAAGCAAATATTATTCCCATGAATAATATACGCAACTCACAAACCGAGTTCGAATTTAAACGCAAATTCGAAACAACACAGTAAGATTATCCCCCATAAGATAATATTACCCACACACACACAATAAAACATAATTCCAAATCTGGGAAATTAACACGCACAACGGAAGACATTACACATACAAACCCGTACTACCAAACCGAATACAATACACAAACCCCGGGAATTAGATCATCCTCCTCTCCTCGCCATGATTCCACGATCCATTTTATCTATACCTGCATCACACACACAAATGAGATGCGTAAGTTATCTCACAATACTTAGTGAGGCGATCCTCCCATCTACGAGCTATACACACAAGCCCATACAAATAACAATCAATCACAAATATACATAAATGTCTAATCAATGAACACCACGTCATTGTCACCTTCCCGTGTTTTGGCCAATGAACACCACGTCATTGCCACAAACACCCCAATGAACACCACGTCATTGAGACACATACCACAAATATCAATGATGGATCATCACAGATCCATCCTACATATCACACAACCATCACAACTTACCAAACAAATCACCATTAGCTTAGATAAGCTCATGGTCACGCACTCACCTCGACAACACAACAAGGAACGGCCAAGGTAACTCCACACACAACCTTAGAAGGACCTTACACACGAGCTCACACAGATCAGCTCAACCTACAGCCAAAACAACAACCAAACACCCCAAGTTACCACAACTTGTAAAACAGGCAAAACCCAGAAAACGTCCGCCGAAGATCGAACCATAACTTTCAATTAACCGTCCAATTTCAAAACCAATCGGTGGAATTAAGCCCCTAGATGTCCTGAAACACTCACAAATTCGTTAGGATCCGACCACAGACGCGGCGGAGATTAACCCCGAGTCTCCGCTGGTCCTGCCTTCGACGGAAACAGAACACCTCTACGAAATCGTGAATAACTTTCAAACCACATACTCAAATCAAATTCCGCAAAGAGGTACTTCTAGATTAAAGGCTTAACTACAACTCCACCAAATATCGTTACCTTTGGACACGATTTGATCGGTCGAAACCTCTTTCTTCCAGACTCTGTTCTGCTGCCTATGCTTCACCTTCAAGGTTTTGATCTCCCTTCTCACCAAAACTCAAAGCTCTTCTCTCCCTCTCTCAGCAGCAAGATTTCTACCAAATGAGGCAACAAGAAGGAGAAGTCGAGTTTTTATAGGTGAGATTAGGGTTCCCACCCGTTTAATGCCATTAAACCAAAGAATTAGAACTAAACCGGGCGATTTTGCCCAAAAACCGACCTCACAACAATCCGAGTTCGCGCAACAAAATCCTGAACTCGTCACTCCCGAGCTCAACAACATTCCTTTTTCCGGAACACGGACGTTACAATCTCCCCCACTAACATAGATTTCGTCCTCGAATCTCGTCACACAGTCCTCACTAGGACGCACCTCACAATTGTCACAACGATCGGTCAAATCTCGGCCAACACGGCCACACAACCAAACACGAGCTGAGGTCGAACACTATCAACCTACACAACTCTTGGCCCACCGGCCAATCCCAAACCACAACTGAGGTCGAACACTATCAACTCCGAGGTATACATCCGATCCCTATGCTTATATCCACGTCATAGACTCATTGCTCCCAACTCGTACTTACGCACACCACTCTCAGGAATACAATCCTTCGAGCTAAAGGCAAAACACACACCCCCACCCTCGGGAACTCTCTCCCTCAAGCTTGTGGCCAACACACACCACCCACCCTCGGGAACACTATCCCTCAGCTTGTGGCAAAACACACCACCCCACCCTCGGGAACCTATCCCTCGAGCTTGTGATAAAACACACCACCCCACCCTCGGGAACACTATCCCTCGAGCTTGTGCAAAACAAGTATGAGTTGTTCAGGACCACCGTCCCTAGAGTACTCAAGTCTATACGTCTATAAGCACCTCAGACCGAAACTACCTCACGTGGTTCCCGTACAACAACACAATGTCATACTCCCACACATATTCCAAACCTGGAATTCACCTTAACCATGACTACACAAGTCACCACTTTAATAAAAAATACTCATCTTTATTAACTTCAAAATGTATTAACGTTACAACCACAATGACCAAAACTCGCCACCCAATGACCACCCCAGTCGAGTACACACATCCTCAGCAAATCCTCGAGAGTTTGGATGGTCCTCTCGGACTGCCCATCCGTCTGAGGATGATAAGCCGTACTCATAAGCACCCTAGTGCCCATCCCAGCCTGGAACGCATTCCAGAAATCAGAATTGAACTTAGGAACCCGGTCTGACACTATGCTCACCGGTACCCCATAAAGTCTCACTATCTCCTGCACATATTTCCTAGCCAAAACCGCAGCTCCATCGGTTTTCTTTATGGCCAGAAAACGTGCTGATTTAGTCAACCGATCAACGATGACCCAAATAGCATCCTTGGTCCGAGAAACCGGCAAACCAACCACGAAATCCATCGTGATCATATCCCACTTCCACTCTGGAATGGGTAAACTCCGCAACAAACCGCTCAACCTGATGCTCTGCCTTCACTAACTAACACACATCGCAAGCTGCAACCCAATTAGCCACATCCCTCTTCATCCCGACCCAGTGATAATACCATTTTAGATCCCGGTACATCTTAGTCGCTCCTGGATGAATGGAGAACATACTCGCATGAGCCTCATTCAGGATCTCTCGCCTCAACTCCTCGTCGAAGGGCACACACATCCTTCCATGAACAAGGATAGTCCCATTAGCAGAGATCTGGTACTCGGAACCCTCAGCTCTGGAAGCCTTAATCAACTCTACATCCTTCTCCTGAGCCAACTGAACCCTGCTCAGAAGATCTGCCTGATTAGCCGCCTCCAAGCCTAACGGTTCCTGAGATGCAACACACAACCTCAACGTGCTGAGCTCACTTACCAACAACTCCATGTCCTGCTTCCGAGCTGAAACCACCCGCTTACGACTCAAAGCATCTGCATCCAAGTTAGCTTTACCAGGATGGTAAGCTATCTCCAGATCATAATCCGCCACCAACTCCATCCAGCGCCTCTGCCTCAGATTCAACTCTGGCTGGGTGAAGATGTACTTTAGGCTCTTATGATCCGTCAACACTTGAACTTTCGCACCATAAAGATAAGATCTCCAAATCTTCAAGGCGAACAGAACTGCAGCCATCTCAAGATCATGGGTGGGGTAATTGCCCTCATGCTTCCTCAACTGCCGCGAAGCATAAGCAATAACCTTTCCCTGCTGCATCAACACACATCCGAGACCCACTCTCGAAGCATCCGTGTACACCACGTATGGCTTGCCCGGCTATGGCAACGCCAAGACTGGTGCACACGTCAACATTGCCTTCAGGTTTGCGAAACTTGTCTCACACTCTGGAGACCACACGAAAGGAACATCCTTCCCCGTCAGCTTCGTCATTGACTGAGCCATACTCGCAAAACCCTTAACGAACTTCCGGTAATAACCCGCCAAACCAAGAAAACTTCTGATCTCAGTAGCATTCCTCGGCCTCGGCCACTCCCTGATAGCCTGGATCTTCTCTGGATCAACTGATACTCCAGCCTTAGATACAATATGACCCAGAAATCCGATCTCCCGCTGGCAGAAACTGCACTTGCTCAACTTAGCATACAATTTCTGTTCCCGCAGCTTCTCCAAAACCGTTCTCAGATGAACCTCATGCTCCTCAGGACTCTTCGAGTACACCAGAATGTCATCTATAAAGATGATAACGAACTCGTCCAGATACTCCTGGAACACGCTGTTCATTAACCTCATGAACGCTGCTGGTGCATTCGTCAATCCAAACGGCATCACTACAAACTCGTAATGTCCGTACCGAGTCCTGAAGCAGTCTTCCGGATATCCGCCACATCTATCGGAATCTGATGGTATCCCGATGCCAAGTCAATCTTGGAGAACCAAGTAGCCCCTCGCAGCTAATCCAATAACTCATCAATCCGCAGAAGAGGATACTTGTTCTTCACCGTGACCCGATTCAAACCCCGATAGTCGATACACAACCAGAAACTTCCATCCTTTTTCTTCACGAATAGCACCGGTGCTCCCCACGGTGAACTACTCGGTCGGATGAAACCCTTATCCAACAACTCCTCCAATTGCTTCTTTAGCTCAGCCATCTCTGCTGGAGCCATTCTGTATAGAGCCTTCGATATCGGTGTCGTTCCTGGTTCCAACTCAATCGTGAAGGGATCAGACCAAGGTGGTGGTAATCCCTGCAACGACTAAAAAACATCCTCGAACTCTTGAACAACCCGAATATCTCCCACTTCAACCGCTCCCACAGTCTCTGGAGTAACAATTCTCGCCAGATAAGCCTCGCGACCTTTTTCTAGCATCCTCTCTGCCTGCATAGCAGAGATCACAAGACTCCCCGAAGTCGGTCTCACTCCCTGATAAACCAACCTCCCTTTCTTCTGCTTAAACACCACACGCCCCCGGTGACAATCCAGATGCGCTCTATACTTTCCTAGCCAATCCATCCCTAGGATGACATCGTACAGCTCCACAGGGCAAACGATCAAGTCCGCTGGCATGGATTCCTCAACCACTTGGATGTCCACATCTCTGATTCGACCCCGAATGGGTAGAAACTTCCCTCCAGCAACCTTAACCACTCCCTTCTGATCACCGGGTTCACTCCAAAAATTGCCCCGCTCGGCTAATTCTGGAGTAACGAAGCAATGCGATGCTCTCGAGTCAAATAACACATGGGACTCAGACCCCCACACGAGCAAGGTCCCTTCACAAGTTCCATATGCTAAGAGACTTAACTACTACACCACATGTATACCAATTCCAAACTACAAGAATTTAACTTGACTAAGTCTAGGAATTTACCTGTGATCAGCCCGGAACTCGGCTCACCCGTCTCCACCATGGAAAACACTCGAGGTGCCGTCCCGCTTTGTCTCGTTGGTGGTGTCACCGCCACCTCTGTCCGCTGCAGCTTGGGACACTTTGTCTTGATGTGTCCTGCCTCTCTGCAGTGGAAACACACCCGCGTATCCGCACGCGTGTCCTTCTGAGGACAACTAGCAATCCTGTGATCCTTGCTCCAACACCTGAAGCATCCCTGACCACCTTGACTGCTCCTCTGAGTGCCCTCGAACTTACGCTTCTGGCCCTGAACAGGCTTATCACCCTTGCCTGAACCAGACTGCTGCTGCGACCTCTTCGCTTGAAAACCCGGACTGGCCACCACTGCCTCGTCCTTCAGACCATCTTCGATCAAAGCAGCCTTCTCCACCAACTCTTCAACAGTGCCAAAAGACCGCACCAAGCAACGGTTCCTCAACTCGGCCCGAAGACCCTTCATAAACCATCGTACATGAGCTTGCTTTCCCTCCATAACGCGACCAGCATACACACTGAGATGGTTAAACTCTGCCTCATCCTCTCGAACCGTCCGGTTCCCCTAAGCCAACTCCAAGTACCGCCCCTCCAACCGGTCCAACGCCTCCGGAGGAAAATACTTGGAGTTAAACTCCAACACAAAATTAGCCCAGGTCATATCGGCCTGAGCCCGTCTTGATGTAATACCTCTTCACCACAGGTGTGCATCACCATCCAGATAGTGGACTGCGAGATCCACCCTGTACCCCTCAGGACACCTAATCGAACGGAAATTTCGTTCCAACCGCATCCCCCACTCATCTGCCTCCTGAGGCTTGGCACCCCCGGAAAAGAATCCTGTGCCAATCCTCTGCAGTTGCTCCATTATCTTCACGTAAGATGAAAACTCCTCTGCAACCGCAACCGCCACTCTCGGCTGCTCTACCACCACATGTGGTATTACCCGAGCCTGCTTCGGTACCCTCTTTGGTAACCGCTCCAACAGCCTGGTCAATAGATCCACAATGCGATCATCCCGAGCCTGAGCCAAACTTGCTGCCATACCGACAGCACCCGCTGGACCTCCAGCCACACCGGCACCCACACTGGCCAAACCGGCACTCACACCGGCCACACCCTCAGACTCCTCTGAACCCGCATGCGAATCCATGACGTGCTCAACCGTAGCACTTCGTGCTACACTCTCCTCAACTAAAGGAGCTCCATTGCCTGTGCCACGCTGACGACCACGACCACGCCTACGACCTCTGCCTCTCAGAACCATCTGTACTTCCACCACAGAAGCTCAGAACACAACACCAAAGACAGAAAACAGAACAACTTACCGTGGAATCTCATTGAAGGCTCGAAGAGTATGATCTAAGACCCCATACTACACTCAATTGATTAATCACACATAATCAATTAAGTCACCACAATTTACGTTTCAAGCAACCACATGCATCACGCAACATGAAATTCAATTAATCCAATTAAACTTCCTAAACCATCCTAGAACCATAAATGCTCTGATACCAAAGCAAAGGAACCGAATGAAGCTAAGGAGGAAGGAGAAGATGCCTTACACATTCCTCTCGGTCCAATCACTCGGTCCAAGTCACTCAAGTTTAAAGACGCTCTCAACAAACTTCTACACACCATCCCGGGCCAACTTGAGTATGCTTATCCAACTACTCTGCTTGTGATTCTAGCTACTTATGAGACGACCCCGCCCAGGTTATCTATTTTTTTTTTTTTAAAACAAGCAAATATTATTCCCATGAATAATATACGCATACTCACAAACCGAGTTCGAATTTAAACGCAAATTCGAAACAACACAGTAAGATTATCCCCCATAAGATAATATTACCCAACACACACACAATAAAACATAATTCCAAATCTTGGGAAATTAACACGCACAACTGAAGACATTACACATACAAACCCGTACTACCAAACCGAATACAATACACAAACCCCGGGAATTAGATCATCCTCCTCTCCTCGCCATGATTCCACGATCACATTTTATCTATACCTGCATCACACACACAAATGAGATGCGTAAGTATTATCACAAATACTTAGTGAGGCGATCCTCCCATCTACGAGCTATACACACAAGCCCATACAAATAACAATCAATCACAATATACACAAATGTCTAATCCAATGAACACCACGTCATTGTCACCTTCCCGTGTTTTGGCCAATGAACACCACGTCATTGCCACAAACACCTCAATGAACACCACGTCATTGAGACACATACCACAGATATCAATGATGGATCATCACAGATCCATCCTACACATCACACAACCATCACAACTTACCAAACAAATCACCATAGCTTAGATAAGCTCATGGTCACGCACTCACCTCGACAACACAACAAGGAACGGCCAAAGTAACTCCACACACAACCTTAGAAGGAACTTACACACGAGCTCACACAAGATCAGCTCAACCTACAGCCAAAACAACAACCAAACACCCAAATTACCACAACTTGGTAAAAACAGGGCAAAACCCAGAAACGTCCGCCGGAAGGATCGAACCATAATTTTCAATCTAACCGTCCAATTTCAAAACCAATCGGTGGAATTAAGCCCCTAGATGTACTGAAACTACTCACCATATTTCGTGAGGATCCGACCACAGACGCGGCGGAGATCTAACCCCGAGTCTCTGCTGGTCCTGCCTTCGATGGAAACAGAACACCTCTACGAAATCGTGAATAACTTTCAAACCACAGACTCAAATCATTTCCACAAAGAGGTACATCTAGATTAAAGGCTTAACTACAACTCCACCAAAAATCGTTACCTTTGGACATGATTTGTTCGGTCGAAACCTCTTTCTTCCAGACCCTGTCTGCTGCCTCTGCTTCACCTTCAAGGTTTTGATCTCCCTTCTCACCAAAACTCAAAGCTCTTCTCTCCCTCTCTCGGCAGCCAAGATTTCGACCAAATGAGGCAACAAGAAGGAGAAGTCGAGTTTTTATAGGTGAGATTAGGGTTCCCACCGGTTTAATGCCATTAAACCAAAGAATTAGAACTAAACCGGGCGATTATGCCTAAAACCGACCTCACAACAATCCCGAGTTCGCGCAACAAATCCCAAACTCGTCACTCCCGAGCTCAACAACATTCCTTTTTCCGGAACACGGGCGTTACAACTTAAGTCTTCATCAAGAGAGGTGTTATGGATTGCACTCTTTTTCCCTTCTCTTAGTTTTGTCCCAATGGGTTTTCTAAGAGAGGTTTTTAATGAGGCAAGCCCATAACACTTCACCCCAGCCTCTTGATGAATCCAGCCCACTTCTCATTATTCTATCAATTCAAAAACAAGGAAGAAGAAGGAAGTCAAGGCTATTTCGAATTTAGTCTTTGTTATTAATGTTTTTGTTATTTCCCATGCATGTTCAAACTCTATATGTATTCTCCCTTGTTCTCTCTTTCATTTTATCAAACTTCTTATTTCTAAAAATCCTTTTCTAAGTGTTTGATCACCTTGCTTGATCTAAGTGCATTCGGATTCATCTTCCTTACATTTTCAAGCCATCGAAAGTCTAAGAGTCATTCCCCAACTCTTAGAAGTTTCTCTCAATCCACGGATCCGTTCGTTGCACCATTCGTTCGTTCGTTCAAATCACAGATCAGTTCACTCGTGTTCGTTCGCATCAATCACTTGTTCGATCGTGTTCGATCCCATCAATCCTTCGTTCGTTCGAGTTCGTTTGGCAACTTGTCCATTCGTTCGCTTAAAGTGACCGTTCGTTGTCCGTGAATCAAGTGCAACCCACGAAGTAGCATCAAGGGACGTAGATCCTCCTCCTAGGATCATATCACACTGGTGAGTCTGTACATAAGTTTTGATTTCAATTTTATTTCTGATTTTATGTCTTGAGTCTGCTCGAGAAACAGGTCCAGACTGGTGTCGATCGATACCACATCCATGAAAAAGGATCCTCTGTCGACAAACACCTGGTATCGCTCGATACCAGGCTGTATCGGTCGATATTGACCATCACACGAACGGTAACTTCTTTGCGTTTCATTCGCAGTCTGTTCCTCTGATTTCTTTTACCAAATCTAGACTAGATAACACTGGGGACAGTGTTGTTTATGTCTGGGGGAGGTAGTCGCTGACATTGTGTTTGTTTTTCTTAGAGTCAGTCATCTTTGAGTCAAATTTTTGTTTTATTGAGTCAAAACCTGTTGGAGATTATGAACCTTTGCTTGATTTCATTTTTCTGACTTTGTTTCTAAGTAACCATTGTCACATAATCAGCTCTAAGATCGACTAATGAAAAATCCAAAGACTAACCAGTTGACTAGGAAATACCCATGTCTCCAGCAAATTTCTTCTAAATCCTGAGCCAAATTTTGCACTTCACCTCTGAGGTTGGTATTCAATGAACTTGATTCATCATTCATATCTGACAAAGGAACCCATGCGTTTGAAAATTTCGGTATACCTCTTCCTTGACACACATTGATGCATAAAAGTTGAAATGATTTCTGCCGAGTAGAGGGGTAGGAACACTTCCTATGACCCCATTTTTCTACTTGGATAAGGAATGATCACACAAAAGTCTGAAGCAAGGAGTAGAAACATTTCCCAAGACCCCGTTATTCGCCTAAGACTTTTGATACTTTGAGAGGGTAGAACCGGGGATTCGGTGGCAAACACCATCAATACTCGCGTCTCAAACCTTGATTTGTATATGCGAAGCTAAAAAAAGGAATAATAAAAAATAAAGAGAACATAAAAAGAGATAAGTCTGGGGGAGAGGAAAATAATACCAAAAGTGTGCAATTTGGGTGGTTCTTTAGTCACGATATCGCATGAGGAAGAATCTGAAAGTTCCTGAATATCAGCAGCAGTGATGAAACGACAATGAGGGATTTCGTATGATTGATGCTGTGAGATAATGAGTGGATACTGGGAAGCTGCAATTGTCTACGGAGAAGTACATGGTGGTCAGATCCGAAACTGTTTAGGTGATAACTAGGAGCTTGGAAAAAGGGTCATTGAGATATTTCAAGACCAGGCGAGTCTCCATGTTTTTCAAACCTCTTTCTCTGTTTGGTTTTCTGTTTGCTTGAGGGCAAGCAAAGACTAAGTCTGGGGGAGTTGATATATCATGGTTTTTACCCACTTTCAACCATGATATAAGTCATTTTTCTGAGTCTTTTCAGTAGTTTTAGAGTCTTTAAAGTTCTTTTCAGGATATAGGCACACATGGAGCTAAATTGGATTATTGGAAGCTTTTGAAGCAATCTGGAGTTTAACAGTTCGAGGTATTGAGCTCAGCATCGATCGACACCTGCGAAGCATCGATCGACACCATCCCTTTTGGAGAGAAACGATCAAAAATACTGGCATCGATCGATACCATTTACAGTATCGGTCGATACCAGTGATCAGAACGCGCAACAAGACCCGAAGATAAAGCAGAAGTTTTCCTTATCTTTCGATGAGACTCCTAAACGTGTTTTAGCTATATACTTAGGTTTTTCAGCCTCCAAAAGCACACACTTGATTTTCTGGAGATAAAGTTTTTTGCAATTGAGTTTTTGGGAGAAAAACCTTGAACCCTATTTGTATTCTTACTCTATTTTATTTATGATATCTATTTTATTCATGATGTTTGTCTCATTCACCATGTCTGAGTAGATTCTCTGTTAGGTTTAGGGTTGTTTTAAAGGTGTTTGATGAATTATTAGATCTGATTTATTTGTTAAGGAATATCCATAGAGCTTTTCACCTAGACTTGAGATTAATGCTTATTCTAGCCTCGCGAACTAGAATATGATGTTAGGCTGATTAATTGGTACGAAAGTGTGATTAGTTTCCTGAACTAGTGTTTGGTGAGCAAAAGACCTATTCGCAAAGAAATTTGGTTTAGGATTTTGTGAACAATTGAACTTGATCGTTAATTCTTGTTTGAATTTATAGAATTTGCAAAGAAATTTGGAATTCTAGGTTTAGACATAGATAGTCTTCGCAACGACAGTTGGTTTACTTTATATCTGTGTTTCAAGTTCAAGAGCAAAACTTATTTCATTCCTGACATTTAATCTGATTGATAATTCTGATTGCCTGCAAACTTCCCGAAAGCCTAGCATTTTCGCCATTGATTTACTACCTCGTTTTTAATCGTTTTGTTACTTTTGATTACATTCATTTCGCTTAGCTTAATTCACATTCTGAAATCTATTGAGTGAACATCTTGAGTCTTTATGGTTCGGACCCTAGAATACTACAGCTACTGCTTAGATACTTTAGCGTATTATATTTGAGCACATCATTAACAAATATTTGTGTCTTATTTACTTTATGCACATACCAACTCGTTACACTTTCTCATTGTACAAACTTATAGATCTAGCGCACATATAATTATTTCATTAAAAAGAGAAATCAAATTAAATTATAGAAACATAGAATAGGATTACCTTTTGAGTTTGATGAGAGTGAAAAAAATCAAAATTTACGACCTTCCAACAACCTATTCAGAACCATGTCTGAAGTAGAACATAATTTTGCAACAACAATGAGACGACACAATATCCAGGAAAGTCCCTATTCATTTGAAACTTGAATGATCTGAATTTAGCCTTATCTAGTGAAACATTGAACATGGACTTAGTTTATCTCACTTAGGGGCTTGGTAATCATGCTATGGATAGATATTCGGAGTTGCATTTTTTTTATCACTCTTTTGACCTCTGAATAGCTAGGCTCATCTTTAGACTAGTACCACACTTTGGACCCTAAAAACCCTTTTGTTCAAACCCCATGCATTCTTTTGATCATCTCCATATGTGCATTCATGTGCATAACCTATGGAGTATACGAACCGACATAGCTAACCTTTTACTGGGATTAGGGATGTTAGACGTAAGATTTTGGGATGATTAGTAAGCTTCTGTAAGATTAACTCTTGTTGACAAATTTTTAGGACTTGCTAGAGAATGCTAAAAAATATTGGGATTATCGTTTTGATGCTTGATTTTGTATGACGGAACCGGTTCCACCTTTCCTCTGATAATAAAATAAAATAAAAAAGCAAAAAAATGAAAAAAAGAACAAAAGAGAAAATAAAGAAAGGAAAAAGAAGGAATCGGAAAAAGTCAAAGTTTCATTGTAAAAAGTATCAAGGGAGTTTCTTAGTTTTACTTAGGGATTTCATCAGGTTTTGAGATAAATAAGGTAGTCTTAGTGAAAGGAAGGCTATGTATGCATCAATTGGTCCGTGTCTCAATGTGATTATGCATAATGATTTGCATCCTAGATTATTAAGATAAAGCATAAACACTTGATTAACCCTAAACACTTCCTTTACCAAGACCATAAAATGTTTGATATCTCCTTTGTGAGAGTGCACACATTTTCTAATTGAATGTTAAAAGGTTAAGTTCATTGACTTCGAGAGTTCCTTGTGATCTCGGGATTTAGAGTAGGATATTGATAAGTTCATGGTTAAGTACAGAAAGTAGGTTTTGTTCTTACAAGTTTTGATGCAGTTGGCAGAAGAAAGACCCATTGTAAGTATTTTTCTCAAGATTTGTAAGCTCCCATTCTTCAAAAAATTTCTCCGGATTCGATTTTTTGTTCTTCTTGCTTGAGTACAAGCAAAGATTCAAGTATGGGAGAATGTGTTAATCCCTATTTTTACCGATTTTTAACTAATGTTTTGATATACATTTTGAGTATGTTCTTGAGTTTAAATATGTTTTTAGTGTTTTTTAGTGTTTTTTTCAATTTTGACAGGTTTTGCGAAGTTTTGGAGTAAATGGAAAGTTTTTTAGATCATTTCGAGTAAATGGAGATGCAGGATTGTGCAGAAGTCTCAGAAGTTTGGCCTCTGATGGAAGACTTCCCACCGTTGGATCTTCTTCATATTTTTACACAAGATAGAAGAGGATGTTAGCCTTCATTTAAAAGTGGTTGGAAGGTCTATCGGTGTGATCCAAAGTTATGGCCATTCAACCGACCGGTGCTCTCCCAAAACTGACTAGTTATGAAAATTAAGAAAACCAATCGGTTATGCACCAGCAGTACCGATCGGTTGGCGGTACTTCCAGGCATGTATTCTGAAGCGCATAAGAAGTCCAAGTAGTCCATAACTCATCCCTTTCAAAAAACTTCCATATTTCTCACTTGTGCGGCTTCTGGAAGATTTCCATTTTGGCGTTTTGGAAAATTTACATTTTCTCTCCTTCTCTTGTACTATATATAGAGGGCTTGACCCTAACTTCAAATCATCCAAGCCATTGAGCAATAAACTCATTGTAAATACTCTTCTTCTAGTTTTATGTTTCTTTTTAAGAGTTTTGTGTTTAGTTTAGTAGTAGATCTAGTAGTATGACTATGAGTTTTCATATTCACGCTACTCTATCTCTACCTTGCTAGATATAATTCTCTGTTAGGTTTTAGAGTTCATGCTAAGTAGTTTTAAGTATGTAACTATGCATGATATGAGTATAATGTTTAGATCTTTTACCTAGGTTGATTTTAATGCTTACTCTAGACTGACCGTTGAGTATGCCATTAGACGTTTCATGACACGTGAGTGTGCAATGGATTATAGCCTAGGTGAGCAAAGTATTCCTAGACAAGTAACATTGCTAGGGAGCTTTGTGAACCTATCAATCCCATACTTAATGCTTTCTTAGATTCTGATAGTAAAGTGACATTTCTATTATGATTGTTTCCATAGTAGTTATCACTAAGGAATTAGGGTAGCTAATGATTATGATTGAGTTCAACGATGGTTTATAATGTTTTCTTTTATGCAGGTATATTACTTGTTAGAATTGCTTTAGGGTTCTCTGCACCTAACCTATCTATCTCTGCTCATATTAGGTTTTTAGAAAATATAAAAACCATATTTATTTTTCTAGCCAAATTTTAGTTATTATAATCCATGGTGTAGTCGTTTTGGTCTCTGTGGATCGATCCCTAAGTACTATAGCGGTGTATTTTACACTTGCGATAATATATGAGATAAAACTTACACACAAAAAGGTATCTTGCTCACCTAGGCTAGATTCTGATATCTCTACCAACTGCCATTGCACAGATCCATCTAAAGGCAGTACATAGACCGCCGTCTCAGATAAGCATTACAAACAACCTAGGCGAAGAACCCTAATTTCATTCCTCTTATAAAGCATGCATATTAAACATTATATGGAACATCCTAATAGAAATTCTAAAAACCTAATGGATAAATACTCAAGCATAATTGCATAAAATAAGCAAAACAAAGATGAAAACATAATTGTATTGCAAATATAAACTACAAAAAGCTAAAAATAAAAATCTAAATATTTATAATGATCTCTTGAGTGTTTTTGCATTAAGAGCAAGATGATTTGAGAGTGGGGTCGAGCCCCTTTTATATAGCGCTAGGAGATCCTAAAATATTCTAAAAGGAAGCTTCCTAAGATGCGGGAACCGATCGGTGCAAAGTGCAACCGATCGTTTCTTGAGGTCTTCTCAACCGAACGGTGCAAACTGCAACCGATCGGTTGACATCTTCGGAATATTTCCCTTCTAGAAGACTTCAAGCCCTTTGTCAGCCATTTTCTCTCTAATTCGTCCTCTAAACCCATTTTCCTGCAAAACACTGAAATCATACTAAACTGTCATGTTCTTGGTAAAAAGATGCTGGATTTGTTAGTAAAAAGACTCAAAAAACTAGTAAAATTAGGTGTTAACACTTACTCCCAGACTTAAATGTTTTTTTGTACTCAAGTAAAGAACAAATAAAAACTCGAACTTGGAGATATGTTCTGAGAGCTAGTTAGTTATTAGGAACAATACTTACAGCGGGTCTCCCTTCAGTGAACTGCATTAGAACCAAGTCAGAGCAAAACATACTTTTCTGCTTAACCATGAATTTGGCAATAGCCTATACTCTAAATCTTGAGATCACAAAGAAATCTTGAAGTCAAGGAACTTAAAATTTTAACATTCATTAAAGTAAGGAGTGCAGTCTCACAAAAGGAATATCGAACAAGCTATGGTCTTGGTAAGAGGAGCATTTATTGGTGACTTATGTGTTTACCGTTATCCTAATAGCTAGGATGCAAATGACTATGCATAATCACATTGAGACATAGACCAATTGATGCGTACATAACTTTTCCTTTCACTAAGACCACTTAACTTACCTCAAAAACCCATACTAAACCCCATAAAATTCTAAAAATTTCTTTGATGCATTTTCAGTTAAACTTAGACTTTTCCGGTTCCTTCTACTCTTTTCCTCATGATATATAAATATTTTTTGATGAGAGGTGGATGGTTCTATCATACAAGATAAAGCATCGAAATGAGATTTCTAACATTTTATAATATTCTTTAAGCAAGCTCTTAAAAATTTCTCAACAAGACTTAATTGTACACAAGCCTACTAATCATCCCAAATTTATACGCCTAAACATTCCTAATCCTAATGAAATGCTAGCTATGTCGGTCCGTATACTCCGCACTTTATGCACATGACACTACAAGAAAATCTGTATTTTGTGACTACTTTTTGTGACCCTTTTTTGGTCGCAAATTTGGTGACGTTTTGTGACTCTTTTGCTACAATTTTGCGACTACTAAAATGTTAAGAGGTAAAACAGTCACTTATTTACGGCATATTTGGAGCTCTTGACAATATAAGAGTGCTTCTTCTCTTCTTTTCTTCTTTGCTGTATCTTTCATTTCTCGCTCTAATAACTCTAAGGCAGACTCTCTAGCCCAGTCGGCACTTGTATCGATTTGTTCGATTGCATAATGAAATAAAAGTTAAGGGGACCAGAAAAAAAACTCTAAGTATTTACAATGATCTCTTGAAGTATTTATGCGTTCTGATCTGGATGATTTGAGAATGGGGTAGAGGATCCCTATTTACAGTGCTAAAAGATCCTAAAATTGAAGATAATATTCTTTTTAAGGTGCCAACCAATCAGTGCAAAGTGCAACCGATCGGTTGAGAGCCCCATCTTCAACGGGTCGGCTCAAGGTGACAACCGACCAGTTGAATGGCCATAACTTTTGATCACTCTGTTATATTTCCCTCAAACATTTTGAAAATGAAATCTAACATTCTCCTCTATCTTGTGTTAAAATATGAAGAAGATCCAACGGTGCAAAGTCTTCCATAGGAAGCTAAACTTCTGACGCTTCTGCTCTAGCCTACATCTCCAATCATCCAAAATAATTCAAAAACTCTACTTTTATTCCAAAACTTCTCAAAAACTGTTAAGACACTAGAAAAACTCTTACACTCAAGAAAAGACTCAAAATGAATAATAAAACAACGATAAAAACCGGTACAGACTTGAATCTTTGCTTGTCCTCAAGTAAAGAACAATAAAAACTCAAATCTGGAGAACCAGTTTGAGAGCTTGTAATTTATTAGGGACAATACTTACAGAAGGTTTACCTTCCGTGAACTTCATCAAAGCCAAGTCAGAGCAAAACCTACTTTTTGTACTTAGCCATGAATTTAACAATTTCTCATACTCTAAATCCGAGATCACAAGGAACTCTTGAAATCATTGAACTTAAGCTTTTAACATTTATTAAGATAGTGCGTGTGTTCTCACAGAGGGAATATCGAACAAGCTATGGTCTTGGTAAGAGAAACATTTAATGGTGGTTCATGTGTTTTATGGTATTCCTAACAACTAGGATGCAAGACATTATGCATATTCACAGTGAGACACAGACTAATTGATGCATACATAGCTTTTTGTTCACTAAGACCATTTTAATTATCTCTAAAACCCGATGTAAACCCAATGAATTCTAAGTAATTCCCTTGATCAATTTTCCAATAAAACTTTGACTTTTCCGATTCCTTCTTTCTCATTTCCTTATGATTTATTCGTTTTTTTTATGGGAGATGGAACCAGTTTTTTCTTTACAAAAGCAAGCACCAGAATAAAAATCAAGACTTCATTTTCTAAGAAAGTCCTAAGAATCTGTCAACAAGACTTAATCGCACAGAAGCTTACTAATCATCCTGAATCATACATCTAACATCCCTACTCCTAATGAAAGGTTAGCCATGCCGGTCTGTATACTCCATAATTTATGCACATGAATGCACATAATGGAGATTATTAGAAATAATGCATGAGGTATGAATAAATGGGTTTAGAATGCAAGATGTAGTACTAGACTAAAAATGAGCCTACCTATTTGGAGGTCAAAAGAGTGGCAAAACAAGACATAACTCCAAGTATATATTACATAACATGATTACCAAACCCCTAAGTGAGATAAATTAAGTCCATATTTGGTGTTTAGAGTAATAGAGACTTTCCTGAATATTTCGTCGCTCATGGTTGTTCCAAACTTCAGCTCTGCTTCCGATGCAGTCCGAATAGGTTGTTGGAAGGTCGTCCCAAAGTAAGTCCGGTGAAAAAGCTCGTTAATCCCCTGAATTTATTAAAAAGACTCGATCAAAAATTTTGAAATTTTTTACCAAATATAACCAAGTGATACGTATCCTCCCCTAGACTTGAACTACATCGTCCTCGTGTATAAAGAAGTAAGAAGGGTAGGGAAAAAAATAAAAATGAAACAAAATACATAGGATAAGGGGTTCTTATTTTTAAGCTCTAATCGATCGGTGCACAAGTGAAACCAATCGGTTTTTAATATACCTGCAACCAATTGGTCTTACCCAAGAACCGATCGCTTGGCGATCAAAATGATCACTTATCTGAGCCGTCATGGCCCTGCCTTTGCTTGGTTGGTGTATGGTGCGCTTCAATCTGAGGTCTGATGCTGCTAATGGCCATCGGAGCTGGAGGGATTGTGAGTTGAAGGGCTCATGGCAGAGTTAGAATGTGAACTAACTTCAGAACAATCTTGGCATTTAGCTCCTCTAATCTCTGCGACTCAACACTGTTGACATGACGTGATATGTCATACTTTTGACAGTGATTGTTGTTGCTAGCAGCTAAATTGTTTATCAGAGTGGTAGCTTCTCCCTCATTATTAGTAGAAAAGTCGCCTCTGCTCACTGTATCAAGAGTCATCTTATACTTTTCCTCAACTCCATTGTAGAATGTTCATCAAGTAGTCATCAGAGAACCCAGGATGAGCATAATCTCTGAGGTATTCTTTGAATCTTTTCCAACCTTCATGAAAAGGCTCTGTTGCTCCTTGCTGGCATAGCGATCTTGTTCCTATTTGAAGTGTAAAAAACAGGGAGAGAGATCGAAGTGTAAAAAACACCTTGTGAGAGTTACTTTAATGTTTTAGATATTCTTATACTTTTTGTAGTTGATTTTGCAATACATTTATGTTTTCTTCATTTTTTTCTTGCGTGTTTACTGCATCTATGTTTGAGTAATCTCCTGTTGGGTTAGAGTTTCTAATAGAATGTTTTAGAATTTTGTATGCATGATTGATTGAGTTTTCTTCACCTAGATTGTTTATAATGCTTAATCGTAGAGCAAAAATCTAGATTATGCCATATGTTGTTCGTTGGGACACCAAAATTGCTATTTAAATAATAGATCTGGCCTAGGTGAGCAAGATATCTTTAGCCAACGAGAGTTGATACTAAAGCTCTTGTGAACAAATCAAACCTTCACATATTGATTGCTTATGATCATAGTAACAAATGAGATTTAAGTTGTTATTTTGCATAGTAGTTGCTTCCAAGAGATTATGGTAGCTAATATTTATGTTTGAGTTCAAGAATAAATCTAAATGCTTTCTCAACGCTCTCTCTCTAGATTTTGGCGATCATGCTCGGATTCCATCGTCGATTGATATATCATGGTTTTTACCCGTTTTTAGCCAAGATATACTTCTTGTTTTTAGAGTCCTTCTAGTGTTTTTGTAGTCTTTTTGGGTCTTTTAAGGTTTTGGCACGTTTGGAGCATAATTGGAGATATTGGAGCATTCTGGAGCTTTTTGGCATTCGTTGAATAACTTCCCGCCATTGGATTGAGCTCAAATTTGGATACAAGACAGATCTTTGGATTAGCTTTCATTTGGAAGTGGTTTGACGCCATTCTAACGGTGCGATAAAAAGTTATGCCAGTTTTCGTGAAGACAGTCCAGCCTGGCGAGCACAGAGTCCTGGTATCGACCGACACCCACCTGGTATCGATCGATACCGACTGCAGAAAAGGAAAACACGTGATTTTAAAAGTCTGAAGAGTCTGCAACTTGGCCCAGAAGATTCTATTATTTACAATTAATCCCAGAACGTGTTTGAGGATTATATTTAGGGATTTTAGCCACTTTTAGAGGGCAGATTTAGATTTAATCATTATTCTAATACTTTGAGAGAGATTGGTTCCGGGTTTTTGTGGGAGATAATTCTGAACCCTTGTTTACTCTTGATTTATTTTATGCAACCTATTTTATTCATGATGTTTGCTTCATTCACCATGTCTGAGTAGATTCCTTGTTAGGTTTAGGGTTATTCAAAGGTGTTTGATGAATTGTTAGGTTGATCTGAATTGATAGGAGAGATTCAATAGAGTTCTTCATCTAGACTTGTGATTACTGCTGATTCTAGCTTCATGACCTAGAATCCGATCTTAGGTTGTTTGATTGGCACGAAAGTGTGATTGATTGCCTGAACTAGTGTTAGATGAGCAAAAGAACTATTCTTAAAGAAATTTGGTTTAGGATTTTGTAAACAATTGAACCTGATCATTAATACTTGTTTGAATTCATAGGATTTGCAAAAAAAATTGGAATTCTAGGTTTAGACATAGATAATCTTCGCAGCGACGGTTGGTTGATTTTATATTTGTGTTTCAAGTTCAAGAACAGTGCTTAATATCCTCCTGACATTCTATTTGATCTGCAATTCTGATGTACCCGAGAATTTCCCTAGGCTTAGCGTTTTTCCTCCATTGAATTTCACAACTTTTATATTCTCCTGTTTATTTCGTGCATTACTTTGTTCACTTAGCTTAATTCGAGTCTTATTATCTATTGAGTGAATTCTTGAGTCTTTGTGGTTCGACCCGTAGAATACTGCAGCTACTACTTAGATACTTTAGGGTATTATATTTGAGCATATCAAATTTTGGCGCCGTTGCCGGGGACTCTAAATTCGCCATTAGATTTTAGATTAGAGTTTCGACTAAGTTCGTCGGCATCGATCGATACCAGCTGGTATCGGTCGATACTCGTCGTATATTTATTTTATTTTTTGTTACTTACGTATTTTTCACTCTTGTGTTTCAGGAGAACAAAGAGGCTAGCAGAGATGAACAATCCACTGATTTTGGTTCGTGATGATGTTGGAGCTTTGAGAGACCATGAGAGTCAATTGTAAAATGAGAGAGGGCAAAGACTTGATGGAGATGGAATCATTGTCCCTCCAGCTGTTGTGAATGTTGGGAATGCTGTGGTTAATCGTGCTAGGACGATTGGTGAGTACAACAGGCCTGATCAGTTCTATGCCAATCGAGCAGCGATTCGTGTTCCTGAGTTTCTGAGGAATGACTTTGAGCTGAAACCTGCATACTTCACTCTTGTGGGTCAGCATCTTTTTCATGGTCTTCCTCATGAACACCCTATGGATCACAATGAGAGGTTTGAGGACTTGGTCACTAGCATCAAGTACAATGGAGTGTCCTATGATTTCCTCTTCTGTAAGCTTTTCTCTTGCTGGGGATGCAGCTTACTGGCTGAAGCAGTTGCCTCCGAGATCTCTGAGCACCTGGGAAGAGACGAAGAACGCATTTCTGAACAACGTCTACGACGATGCGAGATCCGAGGAGTTGAGGAACAAGATCTCCCAATTCTCTCAGGGAGCGACTGAGGCGTTTAAGGCTGCTTGGGTGAGATTCAGATCTTATCAGAGAGATTGTCCGCATCACGGGTTCACACAGGTTCAGTTGCTGGGTATTTTCTTCCGAGGGATCGATTGGAGATATCAGATGGCTCTGGATGCTGCGAGTAATGGTAATTTCAACACGAGATATCCCAAGGATAGAGCTGGTAATGATCGCGCTTTGGTGGAAAACTCATTAATCATAGCTACTAGTAATTCTTTGGAGGAAAAATCGAGAGGAAATGGACATGTTCTTGAACAAATTGAGCCACCTTTGGAAGTAAATGCTTCCCCAAAAACAATAGGAAGACGACTGGCTCTCGAAAGAATCGATAACTCCATAGTCTCTCTTACTTCACTCTTCAATCATTTGGGTAGTTCGGAGGGCGTTATGGATGTTACCATCACTTTGGATGGAAAGCCTACAGGAGCCTTTAGAGATAGTAGAGCCCCAAAAGCAAATAAGAACTTGTTATCAGGATTTAACTCTGCAGGTAGTGCTCTCCCCTCTGAGGATTTTGGTATTGACATTTTGTTTCAAGGTAAGGAACTCCTGCAAAGTGCTACTAATCTTGAGAATCAAGAATTGGAGTGCATGGAAGAGGGTGAGGTACCAGTAAGAGCATGAAGGAGAAAGCCAGGGCTTAAACCAGGCTCAAAACGGAAGGTAAAGGTATAGGTGATTCCTCGTTAGAATAAGTGTACCGAGCCCCAACACGGGAGTCTCACTAAGAAAACGACCAGCCCTTCAAGTTCTTAGTTCTACAAGGAAGAAGACAAGCTTGGAACATTCTTCTTCTATTGGAGGACCCTCTTCTTCTGTACCTCGATCTGAGGATTTTAATAATTCTTCCCTTGTTGTTTTGATTAATAAGAGCTTTGTGCCAGCTATTTGTAAGGGTTTGATGGTTCCCAATAAACTGTCCAATTTACAATGATAACAATCAGTTGGAACTGTCAAGGGGTTGGAAACTCCCTTACATTCGACATCTAAGGGAGATAAGACTGAATATATTTCGTGACATAACGTGTCTCATGGAGATAAAGAACCTGAATGAATTTGTTTTCATGTTATTCAGTGGATGAGTTATGGTCATCATTTCACGGTTCCACCTATAGGGCTAAGTGGTGGACTGGAACTCTTTTGGAAGTGTGATGTTGAGTTAGATATTCTTTCGTCTTGTACGGATATTATTGACACCCGAGTCAAGTATAAAACTAAAATTTTTTTTATGACTTCCGTTTACGAACATCCAGATAGTTGTAAACGAAAAGATGTCTGGGATAAACTCACCCTTATAGGCTTTAATTGACAGGGAGAATGGCTATTAACTAGAGATTTTAATGACATAGTAGATCACAATGAAGAAAAAGGAGGTCCCACAAGACATGAAGGCTCCTTATTTAATTTTCGAAGCTTCTATTCCCAAATTGGTCTTTGGGATGTTATCCATTCCGGTAATCCTCTCTCTTGGCATGATATGCGATATGACCATTGTTCGAGTGTGTCTTAATATAACTACGTCAAACGCGGATTAGATAGAAAAGTTTCCATCAGGCAGGTCAGAATACTTGTGTTTTGAAGGGTTTGATCATCGATCGCTAGTCACTTACATTGATGAGTTACGAGTAAAAAGGAGAGGTACTTTCAGGTTTGATCGACGACTTTGTGAAAAGGAGGAAGTCCACAAGCTCATTGATCTGACATGGATAGAGTGCACAAACCAATCAATAGAAAAGAAGATTGTTGTGTCTAGGACAAAGTTAATAGCTTGGACTAAGGAACTTAGCTTCAATAGTGAGAAGACGCAATAACTACTCGAAAAAGCCCATTTCACAATCAGTCCGGATGCACATCTTATATCAAAGCTCACTTCCGATCTAGAAGCTGAGTATAAGGCGGAAGAAGACCTTTGGAAGCAACATAGTTGCATCCTTTGGCTGCAAGGAGGCGATAAAAATCGACTTACTATTTCCAGGTTAGGCGGGGAAGAAGAACATTGAATAGAATCACAGTCCTAGAGAATGAGACTGGGAATGCATTTCAGGAAGAAAATGAGTTTACGAGATTAATCTTGGACTATTTTCATGTGATCTTCACGAGTAAATCTTCAGGAAATTTTGAAGTGGTAAATGATATCCTGTTACCACGTATAACGCAAGAGATGAATGATAGAATTATCTCCATTCCGTCTCATGAAGAAGTTCGCTTAGCACTCTTTGCGATCAATCCCAAATAGGCACCAGACCTGATGGTTTTTCAGCAAGTTTTTTCCAATCTTTTTGGAAGTCTCTCGGCAATAATTTAGAGAAGGAAATTCATCACTTTTTCAGTTCTGGAATCTGCCCTCCTAGTCAGAACGTTACTAATATAAGGCTTATTCCAAAAGAAAATATCCCTAAGAAGGTAACGGACTACAAACCTATTTCTTTATGCAATGTTGACTACAAGATTATAGCAAAAATTCTTACTAAAAGACTCCAGTCAATTCTACCGGGTCTGATTTCGGAGAATTAAACGACCTTTGTACTCGGACGGGCGATTGCTGACAATGTTCTTATCACTCATGAAACTCTTCACTATCTCCAAACTTCTAAAGCCCGTGTTTATGGTTCAATGGCAATAAAAACATACATGGGTTAGGCCTACGATCGCATTGAATGGGGGTTCCTTAAGGTTGTCCTTACTAGACTTGGTTTCTATTATGTATGGATTAACTGGATTATGAAAATGTCATCTCTATATCCTACTCCTTCATCATCAATGGTACTCCGCAAGGACAAATGATTCCTTCAAGAGGCGTACGACAAGGAGATCCTCTCTTGCCTTACCTGTTTATTCTATGTAAAGAGGGTTTTGACAGGTCTCTGTTTAAGAGCACAACAAGAGGGTTGCCTTCCTTGTATCCGGGTCTCAATGCATATTCCTCGAGTAAACCATCTTCTTTTCGCAAATGATAAAATGTTTTTTTGTAAGAAGAATTAATCGAATTGTGATGCGCTTGTATCTATCCTTAAGCATACTAGAATTGCTTGGGCCAATGCATTAATCTACAGAAATCATCGATCACATTATCCTCTAAAATGCCTAGGAATCAAAAGAAAAAAGTCATGAGACTTCTCAAAATTAATACGAAAGGAGGTAGTGGTAAATATTTAGGGTTGCCAGAGAATTTCGGATGAAGGAAGAAAGGTATTTTTGCAGCCATTGTGGATAAGGTCCGTAAGCGATCTCAGTCTTGGACCTTAAGGTTTTTATCCTCAGCTGGTAAGCAACTGTTGCTTAAGTCTATTCTCTCGTCAATGCTGACTCATTCCATGAATTGCTTTAAGCTCCCAGATTCAATATGCAGGCAACTCCAATACCTTCTTACTCGCATTTGATGGGACAATAAACTAGATGTGCGAAAGATGAGCTGGATTTCTCGGGATAAACTCACTCTCCCCAAGAACGCTATAGGACTAGGATTTCACGACTTTGAGGCTTTTAATGATGCATTACTTGCCAGGCTTGGCTGGAGGTTGATTCAAGCCCCTGAATCATTGTTTGCCAAAGTGTTACTCGGGAAATATTGCAATGATTCCTCTTTTATGGAGGTAACTAGTACTACAAATTTTTCACATGGTTAGAGAAGCATTCTTGCTGGACAGGAAATATTAAAATTTGGGTTGGGATGGCATGTAGGAGATTGGTTCAAGAATAAAGGTTTGGAAGGAACCATGGTTGTCTACATACATTCTTTTGTGCCCTATTGGCCCTCCACCTCTAAACGAAACTGATTTTCTTGTTAGTGAGTTGAAGGATCGTACAACAAACCAGCGGAATGAAAGTAAAATAAGTCTTATAATTTCCCAATATGAGGACAAAATCAGATCAGTTCCTGCCCATGTTTAAAATATCACTAGGCGCTAGTCGGACGTTCAGGGTTGGCCTAGCGCCTAACGAAGAGATCTGAGATTAAACGGAGATTAATCAGGGACTAGTTTTATGGCTTATTTATGTTAAAAACATGTTAATACATAATAATTAAATTTTTATATATTTTTGTTTTAGAAACTGCAATAAACACATAAAATGTATTTTAATCCCAAAATTGGATAATTTTAATTAAAATTATGACATAAGTTATTGTTTAACATCACAAATTCTCTATCTAGATGTTTGAGTAACAAAAAAGAATTTTTTTATACTTGCAATCCAATAATAATCGAAATATATAAAGATTAGACGTAGATTAATCGGGTTAGGCGGAGATTAATCGGATTAGGCAGCTATTAATCGGGTTAGGCGGAGAGTAATCGGATGATTGATATTTTAAAGGGATTAGTCACTAATCGAGGCAGATAGGATGGGCCTAAACCTAGGCGGGGAGTAATTGGAACTAGGCGGGCATTTTGAGAACAAGGATTCTAGGTAGCACTTCTAAACAATCTGATGCGTTAGATTGGCTACCGATGAAGAATGGTAGTTATTCAACAAGATCAGGTTATGGAATGAGATCTATTGCGAACTTGACCAAGCTGAAAGAGAATTTAATTGGCAAGGTCTTATTTGGTGAGTTAAAACACTTACAAAAATTTGACATCTTCTTTGGAAAATGGCAAAGAACTCTCTAGCAGTGGGAGAACATTTAGTACGACGAAGAGTGACTAAAAATGATTCTTTTCCAATAAAAAAGTTATAGCTTGCTCTTCCACATTACATTGAAAGCATAAGATGAAAAAAAATATAGAGATTCTACAATGTAAGAAAGAAAAAAAAAGCTAACATATACAATATGTATATATATATATATATATATATATATAATAATAAACTTCTTTTTCTCTTTTCTTATGGTATCCATATCATCATTTTGAGACACCCTCGAACCAATGAAAAACGCCCACATCATCACTCAGTATTTTTTCTATGGGATCTATCATCTTATTTATTACAAAGAAACATTAAAACTTAAAATTAACTTATACTCTATTATTATTTTTATTTTAAGGAAAATAGTATTTTACAAAAAATAACTTAAATATCAAAAGTTTGTAAAAAATAACATAATATTAAAAACAAAATTATTAAAATACAACACAAAAATATGAAAAATGTGAATAGAGATTGGATAAATATAAATGAGATAATTCATATTAACATACAATGTATAAATATTTTTAGAAAAAAAATTATCATATATTTAATGTTACAATAATTGTTTTTAAAAAATAAAGAAAATTAGAGATTTTTAAAAAACAATTATATGAACGAAATCTAAAAGGTTTTACTCAATATAAAACGTATTTCAGTTCTAAAGAAAAATATACGTTTAAATTTTGAAAATATATTCGTTAATGTAAAAGCATCAATCTACAATAAAGATATAAAAATAAGAAAAATTCAGTACATATAATTTCTTTTTGTCAACCACACAATTAATTAAAAAATCACACCCTGATTGGTAGTCCAATTTGGTGGAAAAGAGTTCATACATATAATTATTTATAACTATAATATAATATAAAATAAATCATTTTATTAGAAATGTCTATATAAGTTAATAATTTTTAAATTGAAAATGGTGATTTTTAAAAACAAAAGAATGCCTAGAAAAGAAGAACTAGATATTCATTAGTGTTTAAAAAATTAACAAAGATTGGAAAAAAATGAAGGTGATTTGAAAAAAAAAATATCATAAACATTACAAATAAAAATAAAATAATCTAATCGAATAATGAAACTGTGAACCAATTGATCGTGGTTTAGTGGTTTGCACTTGAAGAGGAGTCGCCGTGTTGGTCCAGGCCAAGGATGGATTCCCCTCAAGCGCGAAATTCACTAAATCAACCCATTTGGCCACCGGAGTTCGAGATATTTTACTTGATATCCCCAGGCCCCGGGATTAGTCGGGTCCTTTAGGATCTGTATAACCTGGTTATACAAAACAATTAAAAAAAATAATGAAAACTGTGTAATAATAATATTTGAGAATGTTATTTGGAAAACAAACATAAATAAAGCAAGTTAGCAAATCTAATAAAATAGACGATTCAAGATAGTTTGGTGTAGACAAATGAAGGTGAAATAGAGCAGTGGTCAAAGTTTCCATCGTCTAAAATAGAAAGAAATCCGATAGACAAATCTGTTATACAGCACATCACGAAACCAATTGGCTCTGCATCAAAATTTGCAATACTATGTCTCTGAGGAAGAAGGAGAAATCATTAAGAAGGATGACAGTGCAAAAGGAAAGGTGGTCGAGAACACTAGTATGGTGGCTGATTCCAACATGTAAAATAGCAAGAAGGGAGATATGAATGATGTAAAAGGCGATAAGGGGGCAGGAGAGAAAGGACAACATCCACTGTCGCGTGATGCGAAGAAAAAGAAGGCGGACACTTCGACAATTTTAACTCCAGTAAATCAGGATTCAACCCGAATATAGTTGTAGTGGAAAATTGTAATGACAAATGTTTGAAATAATTCACTAAACTTTGGAAAGATAATGCACGTGACTAAACTAAAATATTTTAAAACTTGAATGATTATATTTATACTCAAAGATTTATATTGATAAAAGTTTTTAATTAAAAAACCACACAACGCGCAAAATCCATAATCTAGTGTAAATTATCATGATAGTTTAATTTTGTATCTATTGCGGCATTAGTATCAATGCCACTAACAAATACGGTAAGTATCAATGCCACTAACAAATACGGTAACCTGAAATAAATATAATATTATTCAAAGATATTTAGTTAATGAAATCATAAAAGACATACAAAAAAACTTTAATTCTTGAGGGCTAAACATTGATATGTTTTAAACAATTGAAAAAATATATCTCACATTAAAGAAGTGATCTTACATTCGTCACTGGCTCTATGTTTATACAAAAGAGAAAATCAATCTGAAAAGAAAAAATAATTTGAAATTTGTATTTTGATAATTTAAATGACCATTAAAAATGTAAAGAATCATTAAAAATGAGTTCATATATAATATGTAAAGTCCTAAATAATACTATACATACTAAAAATATGTACTAAAGTTATATAAAAATATATGTGTATATAAAGTATATACAATCCTAATACTATGTAATAAATATCCAAAAAAGTATGCTATACTAAAAATATACTACGGTACTATAAAAATATATGTATACTAAAATAAGTATATCTATGTGATAAATATACACCTAATATACACCTAATAAACCCTGAGATGTCAATGCAAAATTTTGTCACCATGGTGAAGAATGAGTAATGTGATGCACGAAAAGATTGTGTTTTGTTGTCTAAGAGGACGAGGGTTGATTGGAACTTGGGTGGAAAGTTTTATCTTGAGTCAAATGGTGAAAGATGAAACAGTCCACCCTAGTTATGTAGACTTGAGCAATGCCTTTCATCTTTTCACCATTTGACTCAAAATAAAACTTTCCACCCGAGTTCCAATCAACCCTCGTCCTCTTAGATAACAAAACACAATCTTTTCGTGCATCACATTGACAAAATTTTGCATTGACATCTCAAGGTCTGGGTTAAAGTGTGAGTTTCATCTACGTCTTCATCTTCATCTTCATCTTCATCTTCATGTTCATCTTCATCTTCATCTTCATCTTCAACTTCATCTTCATCTTCATCTTCATCTTTATCTTCATCTTCATCTTCATCTTCATCTTCATCTTCATCTTCATCTTCATCTTCATCTTCATCTTCATCTTCATCTTCATCTTCATCTTCATCTTCATCTTCATCTTCATCTTCATCTTCATCTTCATCTTCATCTCATTCATTTCTTCTTCATCTTCATCTTCATCTTCATCTTCATCTCATCTCTTCATCTTCATCTTCATCTTCATCTTCATCTTCTTCATTCTCTCTTCATCTTCATCTTCATCTTCATCTTCATCTTCATCTTCACTTATCTTCATCTTCATCGTCATCTAGAATCAATGCTCTCTTCAACGACGGTTGCGATTCCCAATCTGCGAATCAAATAAAAGATGGGATTAGAGTTTGGGTTTTCCCGGAGGGAGGATGAATACCGATAACTTACGGCAAAAGAGGAGAAAGAGTGTCGCGTTTAGAGATTTCCGGCGACGTTTGGTGATTCGGAGGAGAAACAGAGCGATGGAGATTTTTTAATTTTTTTACCCAGATTAACTATTGCAATTTCAGTTTTATCTTGTTTTACCCAAAATTTTTAACCTAAAAGTTTTTTCAGTTTCCGAAATTTTTCGCGAAACATTTCAAAATTTTGGATTTATTTGAATTTCAGACTTCTACAAAGAAGTCTACGATAACAAAATCTTACAGACTTCACACGCGAAGTCTACCGTGAGATTCACCCGATACTCGAGAAGTCTGCAAGCCCTAAACTCTAAAATTCGAATGTTTTTTTCACTCTTTGTTAACAAATACTAACATTTGACATCAAAATATCATAATACATTCAAAATCTAACAACTATACGAAGGATCGCCATTTTTATATCAAAAACATATCAAACTAAGTCTAACCCTAAAGATATATGCATGGATTCTTACCCATTAGCAACCTCTAACCTATATGCCTCACATGGTTTACATCAAATGGCTTAGTTTTATGAAATTTTATTTAAACCTATTCGATTTGATTTAAAATAATTTATCTTTCAAAAAATTTGATCGAAATATTTTTTTATCATTTTTTAATTAAAATTTCACATTTAATTACGGTTCCAAACTTCATGGTCGAAGTCTGCGACTGTTTATGGTATTTTAGAACATAATCAACCTTACATGCTTAAAATTTATGAAAGTTTCGGAAATTTTAATTTATAAAGTTCATATTTTAGATAATCTTATTTTCTTTAGAAGAAATTGCATTGAAAATATTTTTTATTATTTTCCTAATTTAAATCTAAGGTTTAATTACGGTTCAGACTTCATGGATGTCATGAGCGAAGTCTACTGTGAGACTTCGTTCAAGAAGTCTACGCCGCGTGGAGGTTAGAACTGTAATTGCAGTTTCGGTTTTTGTTTTTTGCAAATAAGGGGGTTAATGTAATTTTCATACCCCAAAAGTCTAGTTTTGCATTTGTTTTAATTTAGAGTCTAGTTGTGCATTCAAACTCAATTTTTGGTCTAGTTTTAGCAATTCTCCCTAAATTGATTCCCTAATACTAATGTTAGTAAGAGATAAAACTCTTTTAAAATTTGAAGACTCCCTATTGGGAGCAGTACAATCAAAATTATGCAATGAAGCTATATATTTTAATTGTGCTCCAAATTTTCAAGTAAGCCTATATGACCCTACAATTTTAATAGCTTAGTCTTAAATGTACACTTACATGAAATTAAATTTTAGCTAGAAAGACATGGATATTTATTATTGTATCTAATTTACTTTAAGCAATAATTCAATCCACGATGTATATTGCAAGACGATAAAGGAGAAACAACAATCTTAGTTGTGCATAGTAAAGACACTCCAACCTCTACATACACACCTAAACAATTAAAATGGACAGAAATTACAATCCCCGATTAATGGAAAATTGATATTACTCAAACACCAAGAAACTTTGAACATAAAAATTATTTCTAACATAATCGAACAATACGGTGGAAAAATATTATATATAAAAGATGGCCAAGATTCTTTATCTTTGTGCCACGTGGCCAGACAAATATATGAAGTTACGTTGAGCTTATTAAACTTTCTAACTTTCTTATTACACTATGGACTTGGTTGATGTTTTTGGAGTTACATAATTCAACACTTATATATTTTCAAAACTTCTATATATTCTTAATTAATTACATAGCATTAAATATAAATAGATATATATCTATATATAATTTTTTTTTTGTAAAAGATATTTGGGAAGAAGTACCACACATTTTGTAGTAAATGAAAAACGTGTGCATCATTGACCTGCGCTAAATACAATTGGAGACAATGTAAGATCGAAAGTAGCAATATTAGTTCTTATAATGATTTTTCTTGTTTCATCGTATGTTATGAACCTGGTCATTTCTTCCTTTTAGTGTTTACCTAAAATCAAAACAAAAAGAAGCAAGAATATTTAAATTTGTTGATGTTATATGTTACAAAAGAACTCATGAATTAAGCGTAGAAGACAGAGAACTTTGATGCTAATAAATTTTGGGTTTCTTGCTAAACTAGACTTTTATTTGAGATCAATTCCAAAACTAGACCCCTCTTCCCCTTTCTTTCAAAATACCTTAAAATACTTTTCCCACCTTCTTTTTCACAAAATACCTAGCGCATACTTCTCTTGTGAAGTATGGTGGCTGGGTTTTAAACATTATAACCCAAAGATTCTCACGTAATAACGAAAAATGCTATCATCTTTAATAGTTCTCAACATTCATTACCAAACAAAATTGAGCTCTAAATACTTCAAACAGCCGAATTAAGAGACGTTAATGCTCTAAAACTGAGCTAAAAGCTCCATTTTGTCAATCTCCTCTCTCATTTCAACCATTTAACTCTATAATCTCGTTTTCAATATTCACCATCCATAGATCTTGCGATATACTAAAATTCGGGCATAATAAACCCTGGGTTGCTTAGGTATTGGTAGCATGATCAGTTCTAGGCCGTTTAAGAAGTGAAAAACAAGCTCAAACCGAATCCAATTTTTGCTTCCTTTTCTCTGATTTTCGAGAAGGTAGATTTCAGACTTCGAGATGAAATGACTATGAAGTCTTAAATTCTCTTTTGAAAACAAAAAAATTGGTGTTGAGACTTAACCTTTAAAGTCTGCGTACAAGAGGTTAGTTTTGCAATAACTGTAAGTTTGACTTTGTACAAAGATTTCTCCTGTGAAGTCTGCAAAAAATTGAAGTTAGTTTTGCAGTTAACCGGAACAAAAACTTTTTATCGAGACTTCATCTGAGAAGTGTGCGTGAAAAAGGGGTTAGTTTTGCCGAAATTCCGAACCATTGACTATTGATAAACTTCTCAGATGAAGTCTACAACCATCAAAAAATCTAAAATTTAAAAATAAAAATTTTTGGTTAATTGCAAAAGTAACCATTTTTCTACACAGACGAAGTCTCATATAAAATTCAAACGTGGTCAATTGCAAAACTAGACCCTACTTTATGGGTAGACTTCGCCAAAGAAGTATTTAAAGGCAAAGAGACTTCATCATGGAAGTCTAATTACGTAATAGACTTCACATGCGAATTTTCTTACCAAAGAGGCTCCCAAGATGAAGTCTACTGAAAAAGTCAAAATTGTGGTTAATTGCAAAACTAGACCCCAAACTGGTATAGACTTCTCAGACGAAGTCTCTTTGTGTAGGAGACTTCGCCTGTGACGTCTGCTAAAAAAGTCAAATTCTGGTCAATTGCAAAGCTAAACCTCTACTTCAGACTTCTCGAGTGAAGTCTCCTCTAGATAACGAAACAGACTTCATTCAAGAAGTTTACTAAGAGAATTCGCCTGTGAAGTCTTTAATGATAATTTTAGTAAAAATGAAATTTTAGCTTATTTTTAATTAGTTATTTTTATTTTCTTGTCCTAACATGTGTGTTACGTATGGCTTTGATGTTTTAGAAATTTGAACTATTTTTATCGCATAATTATTTTTATATCATTTTTCTTAACTTATTAGGTGTTTAGCTTATAAACTTTAGACTTCACAGAGGATGTCTGTCCGAAGACTTCGTTTGAGAAGTCTCTTGCACTAAATTTTAAAAAAATATATTTGTATCATATCTAATTTATATTTCGAGATTCTAATTTTTTTATGTGTATTAGTTATTGTTGTTGTTTATGTATGAATTTCACATCTCAATGTGTTATATACTATCTTAAATATCGATTTTATGAATTTCTGATAATTATTTATTAACAGACTTCACTTTTGAAGTCTACCAACAAACTTCGTGTAAGAAGTCTGCTGGTAAACTACTTCTGAGAAGTCTCTTACGATGGTCTTTAGAAAAAATGAAATTTTATCTTAATTGTAATTGGTTAATTTTTTTTCCTTGTCCTAGCATGTATGTTACGTATGGCTTTTGATATAGTATAAGTTTGAATCATTTTTATTGTATAATTATGTTTAAATCATTTTTCTTAACTTATTAGGTATTTAGCTTATATTGCTGAGACTTTTCTGATGAAGTCTCTCAAGAGACTTCGCTTGTAAAGTTTGTTGCACTAACTTTTATCTTAACTCTTGCACTAATAGGTTGCATTTGTTTCAAATATTTTTCAGATAATGGTTCAAGTACCTACTGTCTATGGAGAATAGGTGATGAGAGACTGTAAGTGGCATTTTGAGGAGGATAATCCTAAAGGAGGGAGAATGGTCTTCTTGAGTAATTCTTGTACACACCGTGAACTCATTGAGATGTCACAAGCAGACTCTGAGCTGGACAAGAACATCGGCTTCGTCGAGTTAACTTCCTCGTTGCCGGATTCAATGTTGCAAGTAACGGACACGGATTCTCCTACACCACATATGCATGTCACAAATGATAGACAAGTGCGGTCCTTGGTTGAATTATGTAAAACGTATGTTGTACGCCTTTGTGTCTCGAGTTTATTTGGTATGGCTAGTGGCAATGAGGTTGCTAGTGGAAGTGTTGACGAAGACCTTGAGGACGATGCAGAAGAGTTTGAAGACGAAGATATGGATATATCTGATGGTGGTGAGGGTAACGTAAATGACGATGATGAGGATGATGCAGAAGAATCTCATGCTGGTGAGGTTAAAGACGAATACTTTGAGGATTATACTGTTTATGGGAAAGATAAGGATGAGGATGTTAGTGAAAATGATGATGATGATAACACGTGTGCTGGTGCGGAAGGTGGCTTTGTTGGTGAAGACCGAAGATCCAACATGACATGGTCAGACGGTATCCATATGACTGGGAGTTTTCCTACAAAGGATGCGCTTGTACTCGGGCTGCGATTGATTGCGATAATGTCGAAATTCACGTTCAAAGTGCATAAGTCTACACAAAAACTGTTTGTAGCCATATGCGGTGTGAAAGGATGCAATTGGAGGGTTAGAGCGGCTGCGAAAAACAAACCAAAAAGGTTTTGGGTTACCTTGTACAAAAAAAGATCATACTTGTAATGTGGCGGACCGAATTTCTCTGCGCAAACGTCATGCTCTGAGATATATTGCTAAACTGTTTTATGACAAATAGAATCGATAGAGTAACGCCGAAGATGATTAGATCTACAATGAAGAATAAATATGGTATGCAGATGAATTATACCACTTCCTATAGAGCTTTGATATTTGCACAACAATTGGTAAGTGGAACAACGAAAGATGGATATGAGCAGCTGATATCATATCTCTATCGCATCGGGCTAGCCAATCCCAGAACAGTCACTGATCTTGTGGTTGATGATCAAAACTGATTCAAATATCTTTTTATGGCTCTTAGAGCCTCTATTACCGGTTTTCAGTTTCTAAGAAGAGTTATGGTGGTGGATGGGTGTCATCAACCATGGAAGTATGGCGTTGTTCTGCTAGTGGTTTGCGGCAAGGACGGAAATTTCCAAATATTCTCGCTAGCTTTTGCTATTGTAGACTCTGAAAATGATGAATCATGGCAATGGTATTTCACCAAGTTGAATGGATGTGTCTCCGATCAATTTCCTTTGGTCATAGTGTCTCGATTAAGAATGCCATTGAAACTGTTATGCCATGGGCAACAAGAGGGATATGTTTTTATCACCTACAAAATAACATATTCACGAAGTACAAGGAAAAGTATCTTATGTACTTGGTGAGAGGTGATGCGTATGCATATACGCATGATGATTTTAACAGATACATGGACGCTTTACAAGAGACGAAACTCGAGCTTGCAGCTTACTTGGAGAACGCATATCTGAATCTTTGGGCCCGCGTTCACTTTCGAGGAGAACGATACAAAATACAAACGAGCAACATCGCTGAATCTATAACCTCTGCACTTAAGCCAGCTCGAGGATTTCCTATACCATTTCTTTTGGAATTCATACGAGATAAGCTAGGAAGATGGTATTTTAAAAGGCGAGAAGACGCTATGAGTCTCAGACCAAAACATAGTAAGGGAGTTGAATATTTGCTAACTATTCGTCAGCATTATGCTGACCAGATGACGGTCGAATGCATAGACGGTTGGTGATTCCACGTGATGGGAGGACATAGAGATTGTATCTTTGATTTCCAACATCGAACATGTGGATGTGGTGTGTATGATTTTGAGAAAATACATTTCTCGCATGCGATTAGTGCAGCTCCTGAGCTTAAAATGGATGTGGCTGCTCTAGTATGTCTGTCATACACAAAGGAATATTTGTATGCGATGTTTGCATGCAACATTTTCCCCAAAACTGTCGATATCAAAGAGCCCAAGTTTGTCAAGATTTTTCCTCCACTAGTCCAGCGTGTTCCTGGAAGGCAGAAAAAGTCAAGGTGGCAAACGTGGCTTGAAATCACAAGAAAGACTACGCGAAAATTGGGAAATACTCATAAGCAATATAGTTATTCAAAATGCAAGCAACCTGGACATACTCGCGATAACTATGTAAGTTAAAATCTTTAGTTGTGATTATTGATCTATATTTATATGGCTCAGGGCATTTTTGAACTGTGTTTTTTTTTTGTTATTTAAGAGTTTCAAGGTTGAGGAAAAGAAGAAGTCTGCTCTTGAATTCTCAAGGAGAAGTCTTTATTTAGGTGTTTTGTACGCAGATGAAGTCTCCATTTGAAGTCTACTCTTGAATTCTACTCTTGAAGTCTCAGGGAGAATTCTTTAATTAGGTGTTCAATACGCAGATGAAGCCTTTATTTGAAGTCTGCTCTTGAAGTCTCTCGGAGAAGTCTCTAACTAGGTGTTTAGTACGAAGATGAAGTCTCCGGGTGAAGTCTACTCTTGAAGTCTCTTGAAGAAGTCTCTAACTAGGTGTTTGTCTCCCCATATGAAGTCTCTTGGTGAAGTCTAAAAATTGGTGTTCGAAGTCTGTAGATGAAGTCTCTTGAAGAGGTCTCATAGAATATTTTTTCTTGCAAGTTTTTCCAACTTTTAAATTTACAACTTATATAATAAAGACTAGCTCTTCTTTTGTATTTTTTTAGGTTTTCTAACTTTGCATTTCATTTGACAAAATCAAGGTCCCAATCATAAATAATAGTTTAGGGTTTAGGGTTTGGGGGTAAAAGTTTTGGGTTAAAAATAAAAAAAACATAATAATACCTTTATATAAAAATATTAAAAATCCAAGGCATACGATAAGTATGATTAAAAACATACGAAGGTCCAAAACACAATTATAATAAAAACATGATATGTTCAAATCTAATACCCTAAAGTATCTAAGCAGTCGCTATAGTATTCTAGGAGTCAATCCACAAGGACTCAAGATGACACTCAATAGATTCAGGAATAAGAATTAAGCTAAGCAGAATAGATGAAATTAAAAACAGCAAAACAATTAAAACAAGTAGTAATTCAGTGGGGGAAAACGCTAGGCTTAGGGAAACTTGCAGGCAAATCAGAATTATCAAATCAAATCAATTGTCAGGAATATATTAAGCTTCGCTTTCAAACTTGAAACACATATGTAAAGTAAACAAACTTTCGTTGCGAAGACTATCTATGCCTAACCCTAGAATTCCAAATTTCTTTGCAAATCCTATGAATTTAAACAAGCATTAAAGTTCAAGTTCAATTTTTCACAAAATCCCTAAACCAAATTTCTTTGCGAATAGGGCTTTTGCTCACAAAACACTAGATCAGGCAATCAATCACACTTTCGTGCCAATCAAACAACCTAAAATCAGATTCTAGTTCGCGAGGCTAGAATCAGCATTAATCTCAAGTCTAGGTGAAAAGCTCTATAGATTATTCCCTAACAATTAATTCAGATCTAATAATCCATCAAATACCTTTAAGCAACCCTAATCCTAACAGGGAATCTACTCAGACATGGTGAATGAAGCAAACATCATGAATAAAATAGATTGCATAAAATAAATCAAGAGTAAACAAGGGTTCAGAATTGTCTCCCACAAAACCCGGAACCAATCTCTCTCAAAGTATTCAGAATGATAATCAAAACTAGTCTGCCATCTAAAAGTGGCTGAAAACCCTCAAAATAATGCTAAAACACGTTTTGGGCTTAATTGTAAATAATAGAATCTTCTGGGCCAAGTTGCAGACTCTTCAGACTTGTAAAATCACGTGTTTTCCTTTCCTGCAGTCGGTATCGATCGATACCAGGTGGGTGTCGGTCGATACCAGGACTCTGTGCTCGCCAGATTGGACTGTCTTAACGAAAACTGGCATAACTTTTGATCGCACGGTTAGAATGGCCTCAAACCACTTCCAAATGAAAGCTAATCCATTGATCTATCTTGTATCCAAATTTGAGCTCAATCCAACGGTTGTAAGTTATTCAAAGAATGCCAAAAACAAACTCCAAAATGCTCCAATATCTCCAACTATGCTCCAAACGTGTCAAAACCTGAAAAGACTCAAGAAGACTACAAAAACACTAGAAGGACTCTAAAAACAAGACCTATATCATGGCTAAAAACGGGTAAAAACCATGATATATCAACTCCCTCAGACTTAGCCTTTGCTTGCCCTCAAGCAAACATAGTCAAGCAAACAGAAAGCTGAACTAGAGAAAGAGGTTTGAAAACACGGAGACTCACATCTTCTTGAAACATCGCAATGACCCTTTTCCCAAGCTTTCCAGATATCACCTAATCAGTTTCAGATCTAATTCTCCGTAGACATTCGCAGCTTCCCAGACTCCACACATTATCTCACAGCATCATCCAACCAAACCTTCATCGCCGGTTTCATCGCTGTAATCAATGTTCAAGAACCTTCTAGATTCTTTTCCATACAATATCTTGACAAAAGAACCACCCAAATTACATACTTTTGGTATTGTTTTCCTCTCCCCCAGACTTATCTCTTTTTATGTTCTCTTTATTTTTTATTTTTGCTTCGCATATACAAATCAAGGTTTGAGACGCGAGTATTGATGGTGTTTGCCACCGAATCCCCGGTTCTCCCCTCTCAAAGTATCAAAAGTCTTAGACGAATAATGGGGTCTCGGAAAATGTTCCTATCGCTCGCTTCAGACCTTTGTGTGATCATTCCTTATCCAAGTAGAATAATGGGATCACTGGAAATTTTCCTAGCCCTCTACTCGGCGGAAATCATCTCTTCTTTTATGCAGTTTATTTACCAACATTTGTCAAGGGAGAGGTGTACCATTATTTTCAAACACATGGATTCCTTTGTCAGATATGAATGATGAATCAAGCTCTATAAACATTAACCACAACGATGAAGTGCAAAAATTTGGCTCGGGCTTACATGGATTTTGCTGGAAACATGGGTGTCTTCTAGTCAACTGGTTAGTCTTTGGATTTTTCATTAGTCGATCTAGAACTGATTCTGTAACACTGGAAACTCAAAAGCAAGGTCAGAACAATAGATTCAAGAAAAAGATCATAATCTCCAACAGGTTTTGACTCAATAAAACAAATTTTGACTCAAAAACGACTGACTCTAAGAAAAACAAACACAATGTCAGCGACTACCTCCCCTAGACTTAAACAACATTGTCCCCAGTGTTATCTAGTCAAGAGTTGGCAAAAGAAATCAAAAGAACAGACTGCGAATGAAACGCAAAGAAGTTACCGTTCATGTGAGGGTCAGTATCGATCGATACAGCCTGGTATCGATCGATACCAGGTGTTTGTCGGCAGAGGTTCCTTTTTCATGGATGTGGTATCGATCGACATTGACTGGTGTCGATCGATGCTGCTCGTCTGGACCTGTTTCTCGTGCAGACTCAAGACACAAAATCAGAAATAAAATTGAAATTAAAACTTATATGCAGACTCACCAGTGGGTTGCCTCCCACTAAGCGCTTGTTTAATGTCATTAGCAGTGTCGGGGCTCAGGCGTCGGGTGGTTCACGGAGAGACAGTGAATGCATCAGTGACAAACGTCTCATCCAAGGTGGTGTGTAAGCGTTAACTGCATGTGGTCTACCAAGGAAGTGAGGAACAACATCAGGGCGGGATGGAAGATTGGGTGGGATACTTCGTTTTCCTGCACAGTGATCAAAAGAAATAACAAGCCTTCGACGAGAGTCTCGCGGCTTGCTTAAGTGTGAAGTAGATGGCGATATATGATTGATGACATTAGGTGGTTTGGAGTTAGAAAAAGAAGGTGTGTACCTTTGCTTTCTCCGAGGTGTCTGGTGTGTGAGAGGTGGAAGTTTTTGCTTAAAGTCAGCTGGCGGGCATAATGCTGCGTCGACCGACGCAATGTCTGAAACACGAATCTCACCACTTTTTCTGTAGTTTAGCTCTGCAATCCTTGCCTCCAATGTAAAGACATCATTTTCCATCAGTCTGGCATTAATTGGAGCCTCTTCCTCGAGCCTAGTACTGAATAGACAATCCTCACTCCAATCCTTAAGCTCATCAGTAGCATCCAACACCTTGACATACCCAGCAGTAATGTCTTCTAAAAGCTCTGTGTTTGGGTTCTCATCAATAGAAATCTCTACAGAAAAGGTATGTCCATCAATGGTAGATCTCCTCCTCAGCTTGTCCATGTTAAAGCTCATGACTTTATCACCCAAATCAAGATCTATCTGTCCCTTTCTCACATCAATGATGGCACCAGCTGTTGCCAAAAATGGTCTTCCCAGAATAAGAGAATCCTGAGGTTCGTCAGCATATTCCAAACCCACAAAGTCTGTGGGAATCATACAGCCTTCGATCATTAGTGGAACATCTTCTAAGACACCTTCTGGAAACCTTTTGGATCTATCAGCTAAGATGAGAGAGATCTTTGTTGGAATGAAATCGGTCATCCCAAGGCTTTCAGCTACAGAGAGACGCATCACATTAATGCTAGAGCCAAGATCACAGAGAGAATGAGGGAACCCTTTAGTTGAGATGGAACAGTCTAGTACAAAGCTTCCTGGATCAGGTAGCTTCTCTGGAATCCTACTCTGAATCATAGCACTGACATGTTCAGAGATTTTCACCTTCTTTTCTTTCCTTGAAACTGTCCTTTTCAAGAGGATTTCACTGATGTCCTTTGTGAGCAGAGCTGCTTCCTCAGGACTCACACCATTGGTAATCATCCTCTTAGCATACCTCTTGAAAGCTAGTGCAGTCATGATAGCGTCTACGAATGGGAGTTCAACAACCAACTTCTCTAGCATTTCCCTGCATCTGGCCTCTTCTATTTCTTTCTTAGACTTGGCAGGAGGTCGAGGGAAAGGAATTTTTGGTACATAGACTCTCTCAGCACGTCCTGTAGTCTGCTTCTGGTCGACTTTTGGACCGGTATCGATCGATACTCGTGGTTTTGCAACCGATCCTATAGAACTTTGATCAGGCAACGATCGATGTTGAGGGGTATCGACCGATATTGGGTGAGTATCGATCGATACTGGGGAAGTTTCAGGAATCTCATAGTCGTCATCGTCGTCTCCAGCAAGATCGACGAGCTGCTCGGGAGAGTAGGTTTTCTTCAAGCTTGGAGTGACCTCTCTTCCACTTCTCACAGTAATGGCATTGACGTGCGCTCTCGGATTCACCGTCTTTCCCGGTAGGAAACCATCCTGTCTCTTAACAGTTTCTGCCGTCTGAGCAATCTGGGTTTCCAACTTCTTATGATGGATGTTCAAAGCCTCAATTTTCCCATTCAGATCAGTGTATAAGGCGTCCATCTTCCCGTTGAAGTCAACGGTCATCTTCTGCTGCCCCTCAAGAATCTGTTCAAGCATAGTCTCAACCTTGCTTTCCTGAGTCTTGGGAGGTGGCGTCTGATAGGACGAATTCCCATAAGTGCGAGTGTACCCACTGTTCTGAAATGGCTTCTGAGCTCCGAAATTCGCAGTCTTGAAATCAGATTTGAATCCTCCTCTCTGAGAGTTGTTAGTGAAGCCGCGGTTGTATGAATTCTGAAACCCATTACCACCTATGTAGTTGACATCCTCTGCTTCACCTTCTTCGATGTTCTCAACTTCCTCAGCAAAGTGCACTGCCTTCTGCTGCTTACCCAATAACAGACTGTGAACTGAATCCAGCTTCGCATGTACCTCAGCTATCTGTAAACCATCAGCACTACCATTCTGCTTCTTCCTCTCAAAATCAGCATTCTTAGTGCTGTTGCTAGAAGCCAGATTCTCAATCAACACATAAGCGTCCTCGGGATACCTGGTGTTGAAGTTACCATTGCTTGCAGCGTCCAAAGCCATCTGATACCTCCAATCGATCCCTCTGAAGAAGATACCCAACAACTGAACCTGCGAGAAACCATGGTGAGGGCAGTCCCTCTGATAAGATCGAAATCGAACCCAGGCGGCCTTGAATGCCTCAGTCGCTCCCTGAGAAAACTGGGAGATCTTGTTCCTGAGTTCCTCTGACCTCGCATCATCATAGAAGTTATTCAGAAAAGCAGTCTTGGTTTCCTCCCAAGTGGTCAGAGAACCTGGAGGCAACTGCTTCAGCCAGTAAGCTGCATCTCCACTAAGAGAGTAGGGGAAGAGCTTACAGAAGAGGAAGTCATTGGACACTCCATTGTATTTGATACTGGTGACCAAGTCCTCGAACCTCTCGATATGATCCATGGGATGCTCATGAGAAAGACCATGAAACGGATGCTGGCCTACAAGAGTGTAGTAGGCAGGCTTCAGCTCAAAGTCGTTCCTCTGAAAAGTCGGAATACGAATAGCAGATCGGTTAGCATAGAACTGATCTGGTCTGTTGTATTCTCCAAGCGTTCTGGCGCGATTACCCTGAGCATTCCCAACATTCCCACGCACAGCTGGTGGGATAACCACATTAGCAACCGGTGCAGGGGCAATAACGTTACCTTCTGCATCAATTCTCAGTCCCTGCGCGTCACACAGGTGACCCTCCTGAACTTTCAAAACCCCAGCTTCATCACGAGCAAGCACAATCAGATTGTTCATCTCAGCTTGTTTCTTTTGCTTTCTGATTGTACGCTCTAATTCAGCTAGTTCTTCGTTAGATAGGTTGATCAACTGCTTGTTCTTGCTTCCTCTGGTCTCTCGATGCTGCATACACCTGAAACACAAAGGCAAAACGCGTAAGTGACGAAAGTAACAACGAGTATCGATCGATACTAAGGGGTATCGATCGATGCTCAACACTTAGTCGAAATTCTAAAACCGTAATCTAATGGCGAAATTAGAGTCCCCGGCAACGGCGCCAAAATTTGATATGCTCAAATCTAATACCCTAAAGTATCTAAGGAGTCGTTATAGTATTCTAGGGGTCAATCCACAAGGACTCAAGATGACACTCAATAGATTCAGGAATAAGAATTAAGCTAAGCAGAATATATGAAACGAAAAATAGCAAAACGATAAAAACAGGTAGTAATTCAGTGGAGGAAAACGCTAGGCTTAGGGAAACTTGCAGGTAAATCAGAATTATCAAATCAAATCAATTGTCAGGAAATATATTAAGCTCCGCTTTCAAACTTGAAACACAGATGTAAAGTTAACCAACTTTCGTTGCGAAGATTATCTATGCCTAAGCCTAGAATTCCAAATTTCTTTGCAAATTCTATGAATTTAAACAAGCATTAAAGTTCAAGTTCAATTGTTCACAAAATCCCTAAACCAAATTTCTTTGCGAATAGGGCTTTTGCTCACCAAACACTAGATCAGGCAATCAATCACACTTTCGTGCCAATTAAACAACCTAAAATCATATTCTAGTTCGCGAGGCTAGAATCAGCATTAATCTCAAGTCTAGGTGAAAAGCTCTATAGATTATTCCCTAACAATTAATTCAGATCTAATAATCCATCAAATACCTTTAAGCAACCCTAATCCTAACAGGGAATCTACTCAGACATGGTGAATGAAGCAAACATCATGAATAAAATAGATTGCATAAAATAAATCAAGAGTAAACAAGGGTTCAGAATTGTCTCCCACAAAACCCGGAACCAATCTCTCTCAAAGTATTCAGAATTATAATCAAAACTAGTCTGCCATCTAAAAGTGGCTGAAAACCCTCAATATAATGCTAAAACACGTTATGGGCTTAATTGTAAATAATAGAATCTTCTGGGCCAAGTTGCAGACTCTTCAGACTTGTAAAATCACGTGTTTTCCTTTTCTGCAGTCGGTATCGATCGATACCAGGTGGGTGTCGGTCGATACCAGGACTCTGTGCTCGCTAGACTGGACTGTCTTCACGAAAACTGGCATAACTTTTGATCGCACCGTTAGAATTGCCTCAAACCACTTCTTAATGAAAGCTAATCCATTGATCTATCTTGTATCTTAATTTGAGCTCAATCCAACGGTTGTAAGTTATTCAATGAATGCCAAAAACAAACTCCAGAATGCTCCAATATCTCCAACTATGCTCCAAACGTGGCAAAACCTAAAAAGACTCAAAAAGACTACAAAAACACTAGAAGGACTCTAAAAACAAGACCTATATCATGGCTAAAAACGGGTAAAAACCATGATATATCAAAACAAAAACAATCGTTTCACAGAAATTAAAGAATCATGTGATGTTTGATCCTCCAACAAAATAGATAGTCATATCTCGTGCCTTCTCATTGAAACAGTCCCTATCGGTGATGTAGACTTGAGCAATAGATTCCACAAACGAATCTCCTTCACCCAACTCTAGCTCAGTCAGTATCTTCACAAGAGCCTATAATATTATGGTTATGTTGTTTACGAGGCTCTAGTAAGCAGGTAGGAGCATCTTCAGGAAGATATTCCCGCGATCCATGACATTAGGGTGGTAGATCGCGGTGTTGAAAGCAACCTATATTAACCATATGAACTGTCACGATATTTAAAGTATCAATTACATGAAAATGACTTATTCTAATGCCACTTTGTAGTTCCATTTTAATAAAACAAAAACATGTGTTTTACTCATTATAAAACATGTGTGGGTTACCTATGTTCCATTTGTGTAAGTGGAATACAATCAAAACATACATGTAGGAGTTTCAGCGGGTACTGTGGCGGATAATGAATAGTCACTTTGAAAACGTATCCCTCATAAGGGGTGGAAAGAGGGCCAAAGATCACACCCTCCCAGTGGAAGATGTCATCGGCCACGGGTCCTAAAAGAATTTGGTAAGAATTTAATCTCTTGCATGTACTATAATCTCTGGAAAAAAAACATTTTTGGAGAAGCTGTATAGAGTTTACCTGCTGCGAAGTTAGTCTGCGGATTCTTCAAGAGGCCTCAAACCTCTTTTGATGACAGTTGATGTGTACGACATTTTTTTAGAAGCTTGAGAGAGTTTCTTTAGATGATAAGAGATAAAATTGAAAAATTTTGCAACTCAATAGTAGTGAAAAGAAAAGTAGGTTACGTGTTTTGAAGAAAGTTATAATGATAAGAAGAGACGTTTCACGAAGGTTCGCTTCATTTTTTATGCTTCTTATCGATAATAGTGGTTTTATTTACTGCGATCCACAGTAAAAATATGCTCTTGAAGTCTCACGCAGAAGTCGCAAAAACATGTTTTAGTCCCCAAATAAGTCTCCAAGTGAAGTCTACTCTTGAAGTCTAAAGGAGAAGTATCAAAGTAGGTGTTTAGTCCCCACATGAAGTCTCCAGGTGAAGTCTTCGCTTGAATTCTAAAGCAGAAGTCTCAAACTAGTTGTTTAGTCCCCACATAAAGTCTTCAGGTGAAGTCTGCTCTAATCTCTTGGAGAAGTCTCAAACTCATGAAGATTGCTGCAATGAAGTCTCTCACGAAGTCTGATGTGAAGTCTGCGTCTGAAGTCTGCAGTGGAAGTCATCGTGATTTAATTTTGCATTAAGTCTCATTCTACCTAAATAGTTGTTCCAACTCTGCATTTCACAATGTTAAGGATCCAAACATAGTATATATGACAAACTAATTTAATAATGTTACAACTTCTTGGCTTGTTCCATTGGGTGGACACAAAAATATTCCCGCAATAGCAACCGAAAGATGAAAATTATATATAAGAATTCAAAATATACGGGAAGGGTAAAAGAGAAGCTCAGCGTTCATCGTACAAGTCCAAACCATCTTAACCGCGTTTCTCAATCCCTGTTTTGCCAAGCTCATCATATATTTCGACTACCAGCTTCTCCATTATGAACTTGATGTTCCTATCACACAAGAGTTTTGGAGGAAATGGTATACTAAGCGTATGGCACTCGATGTACTTCAGGCAATACACTCCACAGTCACCACTATGAATGTTCCGGTGAACTTACATTTTTGGAACCCGTTCGTATGTGTAGGGAACATTTGGGTGCAAGTCTTTTTGATCCGGAGGAGCTAGAAGGTGCATAACATAAGCCATCATCTCGCAAATAGGTGTCACAGTACTCTCAATCTCCTGAGGTGCATAACATAAGCTATCCCAAATAACGATGTGTCTCTTATGAATCTGAATCATTATTGCAACCCAATCCATATCCTTGATGTTAAGGAAGGTGTAGATTTCATCCACATCTAAACCCTATATCTTGTTAGATCTACAAAAAACTGGTTGCTCTCCTATGTAAAGATTCATTGCTTCAGGAGGTAGCATTCTGCCTAACCCGTTTACATCAGCAGACGATTGAAATTCATTGTACTTAGACTTCCTCAACGTGGCGAAGATCGAATCAATGAAGCAAATCATGTTGCCTCTAAACCATTTTGGATGCTTCGTGAACTGTTGCCTCTGTACATTAATTCCAGCATCAATGTGTTGTAGTAAGAAAATAATTAGTTATGGTAAAAGAACCTTACAATTAAAGATAGGAAAAACAGAAGTTTGTGCATGAAGTCTCAGAATGAAGTCTCATGTTTAGACTTCACTCTCAGACTTTACTCTAAGACTTCACTCTACGACTTAATATACGAATTCTCACCACTTCCCAAAGCCATTTTGTGGGAGTCCGCAGCGTGCGGTACCAGAATGTGGTTGAGTCTTTCTTGGGGTACTTCTGCTTCGTCTCTCTGCAAAATGAAGTCACACACACATTCAAAATCAAGTCACATAAGCTATGTTTAAAACTCTTCAAGAGTGCGACTTACGGGCAAGTCTTCAAGAAGTCAATCTGCTTGCTTTTATTGTCCTTGTTGATATAATCAAAAGGTTTATAGCCATTTCTGCGTGCAACTGGATTAACCAGAATTACAGTCTCTGTACTAGGGCGAACAACCTGCCCTTCTTTCATTTTTAGTTGATCAATCTTTTTTTTAACCATGAGCGATGTTGCTTTCTCCTTCAAGCTCTATTTTTCTTTTTTTGCTTTCTCAAACTCCATATCAACTGATTTGGTTTTTTCCACCATCACAACACTTGTTTAATGGTCCCAGTTGTTAACGCTACTCTGCAACTCAATATCCTTCTTACTAAGCTAGTATATGTTTATTTTGGGAATCTTTGGGTTAAGGGAGGAAGACTAACCCCATACGCAGGTTTAGTTGATTTGGCATCAGAGTGACCCTGCTTGTCCTGAGGGTTCTCTTTCACTCCCTCGGGTTCATTCTTTATAGCTCCCCTGGTGAACTTATCAAAAGCAGATGCCAGATCGTCTACTTTGTCAGTGAGTAAGACAATCTTCATACCAAATTCAAGTGACTGCCCCTTCAACTCAGCCTCTAACGTGTTGAGTCGAGCATCCACTGCACCCTTCAACACATCACATAAGCGATTCTCAAATTCTAAAGCAAAAGAGGATAAACGAGCTTACTTCAAACTATCCTCATCATGTGCTTCTTGCTCTCTCTTAATACCTTGCCCCGACTCATCCTTTACCTTCACCTTCACTTTGTTTTTCTTGTAGTTTGAGGGCAACACACCTAAAGATGGCCAGTGTTCTTTTTGTCACCTCCAAGGATTCCTTGACAATCGTCCAAGCATTGCTTTCACAATGTTGACAATTATCTCATCCTCCTCATCATCATCCCACCATGGGAACATCTCTTTGAACTCTTTGTGGACTAAGCTGTAGATGGTGGTCTACAAAAATAAAAATGAATGGAGGGAGATCAGATAATAACATAACAGACTTCATGTGTGCAGTCTCAAATAAGATTTCTAGAAAAAAGTCTCTGATGAGAAAACAAATTAGAGCTTTGATAATATAGATGTTTGAAGATGCCATTTTTGAGGTTTTTCCTCTCCCTTGATCCTTTATAAGCTAGCAGAGGTGGCGTTGGTTTACCAGAGAAAGGCTCTCCCATCTCTGTTGCAAAATCCGGTAGAGCAAAGAAAACCCAAGACTGCAACGCTTGGACAAACCCGTTGATGTGATAAGTCCTGGTTATATCTGTAACCTTCACCGAAAAAATCATAATATTTAAAGCTACTCTTCCCCAAGGGTATGCAGCAGACTTGTCCAGATCCATCACCAGCCTAGCAAGGTTTACATTGATCCTCTGATGGTGAGGGTGTGCATCAATGCAGCTGACAAGGATGTCTAGATAGCCCAACCTCACACGATCATCCAGAACCCAGTCAGAATAATGTCTACACGCCGACACCAAGTCTTCATAGCTTGGTCCACCCTCCACAACGACTTCTAGCTATACCCACAACTCTCTCATCTCATCCGTGACCTCAGCCTTAGGCTCCGGAGTCATAAGATCTTCCACATATTCGCAATTGAGCTCGATGATGTGTTCAAACTCGTGAATAGAGAATCTGACTGGGGTTTCCCCAACTAGACTCCAAATCTCATGCTTCTTGAAGCATACAAGTTGGAAACCGAGCATAAAATGGATCAACCTTGATGCCCATGTGATATGTAGCTCGTGGTACATTAGGAAGACATCAAGAGGGGAAGTCCAAATCGTATCTCATTTGTCTTCACTTAGTGCACGCTTGACACCTTCAAGAAGCTTAGGTGTTCCGCTAAAATAGCCTATACTTTTATCCGGCTCCGGCTCACCCTCTTTGGTGAACTGCCTCGGTGCAAAATATGGGTTCTCTGGCGTTGGTTCATATTTAGTTATTTCGCGCGATGTAGCCATATTACAATCCTATGACACAGCAAAACAAAATGGGAAGTTAGATAACTGTGAAGTGTACGAGACTTCACATGTGAAGTATGTTCTTGAGACCTCAATGGAGAACTCTGTGTTGAAGACTTTCCATATGAAGTCTCGTACACTCTAGTAACTGTAAATCCGAGATCAGAAAAGGGACAAACGAAGAGACTACACTGAAATGGAATACAAAGATGAATCGAAATTGAAGATGTGTCTCATCAGTTGCGATTCTCTGATCTGCGAATCAAATAAAGATAAAATTAAATACAAAAAAAAGAAGAAGAAACGGTTCAAGGAAAGAGTAGAGAGAGGGTGTCATCGTAGAGAGGGTGTCGTATGGTGATTTTTTGGTGGCAATTTTTAGTCCACGACAACGGTTCGGGGAAAGAATGAGGAGAGGGAGTCGTCGTTTGGTGATGAAAAGCAACCCTAGTTGACGATGATGGCCACGGCTTGGATAGGGTCAGGAGAGAGAGTCAGGGTTTTATCGACGGCGACTGCGAGACGAGCAAACCCTAATAGAGTTTGGTATTTTCCCGCAGGGAGGAATATTGATTACCTACAACTCTACGATCGAAGGAGAAAGAGAGAGAGAGTGTCGGCGTTTAGAGATTACCGGCGACATTTGGTGATTCGGAAGATAAAGAGAGAGATGGTAGATTTTTTTTTTGTTTTTTACTCAAAGTAACTATTGCAATATCTGTTTTATCTCTTGTTTCGTAACTGTACTTTTTTGCCCAAAACATTTTGATTTTTTTTAAAATTTAAGGAATTTTTTTGAAATTTTTTGAAATTAGACTTCTACACCAAATTCTGATAAGTCGGTTTTCAGACTTCACAGACAAAGTCTCTTAACAGACTTCACCAAAGAAGTCTGTAAACTCTAAATTTATTCTAATGATTAACAAAACATTTGATTACTAACTAGATACACTTAACCACCTTGGGTTTCGAGTCAATTCATAATGACTTTGTTTTTGCCCTTTCCGATGTCCCAAAGCCATTATTGAACAGACGTAATGATTGAGTGAAAATTCATTAATTCACACTTTATTTTTTCATCAGAGGAAAGGAGGAAAGAAGTCTGAGCATGAAGTATCTGAATGAAGTCTGTGTGTGAAGTCTGTGCATGAAGTCTATAGTCTATCATTTTCAGACTTCATTAGGAGACTTCGCTTACAGACTTCACTTACGGACTTCACTTACGGACTTCACTAAAGAAGTATGTAAACCCTAAAAAAACATTAAACAACCAGATACGCTGAACCACTTTTTTTTGTGAAAAGTCACGTCCAGTCTTCATGATTTCGTCTTCTCCGTTTTGCGTCTTTTCCGTTTCCCATCTATTAATCACTCCACTTCCATATGTGAAGTCCTTGCTTCGCCACCACTTTTATCTCTGGAACACAAAAAACAAATGATATCAAAAATAAAAACACACAAAACTCACAACAAATAAAAAAAAAACCGATGGATGCTTACAACCTTCTAGCCAAAGCCAATGAAAGAGCCAATGGAAGCAAAACAGATTGACATTTTAAAGTCAAGATTCTCTACGCCTACTCTTACTTTGTTCTCAATGAAGATCCTTACTGGTCCTAAGTATTAGTAGATGAAGCAGTAAGAGATATTCACTTAGGTTTTATGTTTTTACATGGACACATGCATTCATATGGATCTGACAATACAATACTTTGGTGATGCTTTTTCTTATGCAGGGAACTAAGATAGAGTTGTTGATTACTCCAGTACATGTGCCAACGTTCTCTGGAATGGAGAAGCATGAAGGGCACTGGATTGAAATACATAAAGCAGTAGTACGGTCATGAATTGTAGGGTTCCATGCAACAAAGTCTTGCTTCGTGCTTACAATTTTGTCTACAGAGACTAGATTCTGAAGAATCGATCATTTGAACGACAAGCACTACTTGGAATTTTTAAGTTTGACCAAAATACGTGACATCAAAACCAAAACAAACGTTGTTATAGGTATGCATGCAAATTTGTTAAAGCATAATTTATATGCATGTAACTTTATTTAACTGAAGGAGAAAACTTATGTTGTAAATACTATGGGCATGATCTGCACCACCAGCCACCTTCAAGAGAATCCACAAAACCGTGCACAAACAAAGTGTGTTTCACATCAAAGATTGGGTTGCCTGTTTTTTCCTCCTTCTACTTGTTGCTTTCTAAGCATTCCTACCTGTACTTTTAGTCACTTCGAAAACCATCCTTAAAAAGTTCATCCTTTAAAAAACTTCCTAAACTTTATTTCTTCTACAACATGGTACCTATACTTTTAAACATTAAAAACCTTCCTCTTAAACCGGCTTAACCGTTAAATCGTGTTTATCAAATTTGCGATTAAGATAACCCATGATCCAACTTTTTAATCCCTGGCCCGTGTTTTAAACGACAACGTTTTGTTCCTTTGTTTTAACAAAACAAACAAAATCGAAATCCCCAAATTCATAATCGAAATTAGGGTTCTTCGAGAGGGAAATTAGGGATTTCAGAGACATAAGCTGCTCTTCTGTTTCCAATCTTTCAAATCGTCAAGGTTCTCCTCCTGGTGTGCCGAGGAGATGCTGGTGTGGTGAAGAAATCATCACATTCATGGCGAAGACAAAAGACAATCCACACCGAAGGTTCTATAGATGTTCAATTGCTATGAAGGTAATTTTATGTTTCTTAAGTTGCATCATTATTTTCTTGGATCTATTGACTAGAATTTGTGTAATTCTTGTGTATCAGAGGGAGAATGAAGATCATTTGTTCAAATGGGTGGACGAAGCTCTGTTAGATGAAATTTGGATGCTTGATGAGAAGTTTAGATTAGTTGCAGAGGATTGCAGAGAGTTGAGGAAGGAAGTTGTGGGTAACATGGAGCTGCAGAAGAATTTGGGCAGGGGACATATCTGAAGACAGTTGGTTTTGCTATTGTTCTTGTAGTCTTATTGGTTTGGTTGTGGGGAAGGGTGTAATCTCTGGTCTTGTAATCTCAGTATTGTTGTTGGTGTTCTGGTAATAGCCTTCTTGTAATCTTAGTGCTTTAACTCGTTTTATATTGTTGTTGTTTGGTAATCTTGTTGTTTGTTTTAGACCTCTTAGTCGTTAGGAATTTAAAGACATCAACGAGGAAACTACATTCTAACACCAGACCAAAACATCATTCAAGTACCACATCCTGAAATCATGAAAACATGATAGAGTCAAAGTTTACAAAACCAAACCAAAACATCATTCAAGTACTACAAAAATACATAATCCTAACAACATCCACACACCAACTACATCATCCTATCACCATCTAAACCAGTCTACAATTCCCATGGATCCCATTGACTGCTTGTTTGTGTGAGGTTGACTGTTTCTTCTTCTTGGCTTGTTTTTGTGAGTTCTGGCCCCATTGATGTTGTTGGTATTGTCTCTTCTGGCCTCATTGATGTTGTTGGTACTGTCTCTTGTCCCTGATTAGTTGATTCATTGGCCTGAAACCCAAACACAAGTAAGTATACAACAACGCTACAACAAAACAACATAAATAAGTAAACATCAAAACATCATACCTCATCGTGTCCTGAGGAAAGTTTTTTTTCTTATTCTTCTTCTCCTTAGGATACTTCAGACATCCAGCTGCATTGTGTCCTTCTCCACCACAGGATTTGCAATGCATTTTCCTCCCTTTCCTTCCTAGTTTGAGAATCTCTGGTTCCTTTTTGCCCTTCTTCTTCTTTGGAGACTCCAACTTACCCTTTATTCGAGCATAATTCTTTTTCTGACCTTTCTTTCTACCTGGTAGAGTAGGTTCTGTAGATGTTGTTATCAATCTGTAGGTATTGTTCATCCTGAAACGTGCTCCTTTCACTGGTTCCGGACCTGTTTCATACTGCTCTAGCCAGATTTGAGTTTCGAAGCCTGGAACCACAAATTCTTCAACACTCTTACCAATGTCTATGATTGATGCATATGCATGTTCACAGGGAATTCCTGTGACTTACCACTTACAGCATGAGCATTCCCAACTCCCAGCAGTAAAGTTCACACTATGTGAATCCCCATCCACACAGACTTCAAACTTACCATGTGTACCTTTTGTGACTTCACATCTCATTGCTTGTTCCTCTTCATTTTCCAGAATTTTTGATGCATAAGGAGATAACTTCTTCTTCCATTTGAGAATCTTCTCTTTTCTCTTAGCTATAAGTGCCATTACTTGCCTTCTGATTGTTTCCAGCATCGGAACCAATGCCTTTGCCCTTGCTTTGACGATTGTAGCATTGAAAGATTATGTTGCATTGTTGTCCACATCCTCACAACAGCTGCCAATCTTGAAAAAGGGTCTACACCAATTCTTTGGTTCCTCCTTGATGACATCTTCATACAAAGGCAAGCTGTAAGCTCTAATTTTATTCAAATTACCATGATAATCAACAGTGTTGTAACTCCAAGCCAAGGTCCACACCAACATCTTCAACAAGTCCTTATTGGCATGTCTTTTTTTCAAATTTTCAATGATATGCTTGACACACGGTCTGTGCTCAGCATTGGGCAAAATATTCTTGACAGCATTGATAATTCCCTACACAGAAACANGTGATTTCGGTGACATAAGTAGCCAAATCAATTGTTTGAAGCTCTCCTCATGCACCATCGTATATCCACATATTGGGGTGTTACAAGTGGGATTGAAATTATCTGATGGTAGAGTTTTACAATTAGAGATCCATAAATTTAAGGAAAAGAAGTTCAAGCTTTTCCCTATTAGTTGATAGTAGTTAATGTAGGTCTCCTTGTGATTACCTGACATGGTTTGCTAAAGTTGTATCTCAAGAATGTTTGCGTTTATTTTGTCTTATTTGTTTTTAACACATCTTCTCTCTTTTGAATCGTCATTCAATCATTATTGTTGGTGACGTAATAAGTAATGGCATGTCTATATACTTACATCAAACACTCAAGTGTTGTAGGGTAATCTAGTGATTTAATGGTTGTTGCTAAGTGGTTCAGGTTTCCGATTGTCCTCTCTTAATGAATCAATAAATCATTGAGTTTTAGAGAGAAGGTTTACTTCCCAAAAGATTTGTGACCCCACCCCAATAGCGTGTTGTGGTTGTGAAATTGTTTGTTTACGTGTCTTATCTGATAAAGAGGTAAAAAATCACTCGTAATCATTACTCTATTCATATTTCCTCATATGTTATATTTACACAAGGTAAATTTGAGAATAAATTAATATATAAGTTAGTCACACTTTTTGTAACGACCAATTATTGCATAAAAGATAGAAAATGTTTGGATATGTTTTAAACTAAACCACTAATTAATCTTTAATATGTTAATCTAAAGAAATAAAATGTGTGGTGGTAGTGTAAGATAAGACACTCAAAAAGCCAAGAGATTGATTTTTTTGTCGAGTGAGATTTTTTTTTCTTTTGTGTTTGTAACACAAGTTTTTTTGGGTGTTTTTGTGGCGAAACGAGAGAATAAGTTGTTTGATTTCGGTTGAAGTAGGATAATTTTGATAGTTATCTTGCGTTTGGTTTTACAGATCTCTCTTTGGATAGGTGTTGATGGCGACTAACGAATTTATGAGTGGAAAGAATCAATTATTTAGCACAAGTAAGAAATTTGGACATTTTTTGGATTTTTGGAACATTGTTTTTACGATAATGTTTGTTTTTGTTGGAAAGTTGATGGGTCCAAGAGTTATATGTTCGAGCAACTATGGAAATTATGTGCGGGTTGCTTGTGTGATCTTCCAAAACTCGGAGAAAAAGTTTTTTACTTTCCTCAAGGGCACATGGAACTCTTGAGCCCCTCTCTCTCTCAATCAATATATATATAAAATATATTTTGATTTATAAAATATATTTTATGACTTCTTAAGGTTATGGAATCTAGAAAAAAAGACTTCAATCAAATGAAGCCACTTTTTGATCTTCCTTCAAAGCTACTATGTCGTGTTATTGCTATTCAGTTTAAGGTCTGTATCACCGATTTTCTGTGAAATACACAAGAGCTACATCGTTTCATTTTGTATGTTTTATATAGTTATAGGACGAAATAAAGTTTTTGTTGTTTTATTTTTAATTTTTAGGCAGAGAAAGATACTGATCAAGTTTATGCTGAGATTACATTGATGCCGGATTCAACAGTAAGTGGGAGGTTTCAAGATTTTGTTTCCTAGTTAATTGTATTATTTATTAGTTATCTTTAACTAATTTCCTGATTTTATAAATGTTTAGCAAGTCGAAATCCATGTTTCTAGGGGCTATCAAGAAAGGCCAATACTACATTCATTTATAAAGGTTTTGACATCTTCTGATACAAGCACACATGGCGGATTCTCTATTCGTAAAGGACATGCCATTGAATGTCTTCCTCCTTTGTTATATCCTCTTTACATATTCCTCTATTAAATGGATCCAAATTTCAGCTTACATATGACATTTATGTATTGATTTTATTTTAGGATATGTCTCAACAAATTCCGACCCAAGAATTAGTCGCTAAGGACATCCATGATCATGAATGGAAATTCACGCATATCTTTAGAAGTAATAAACCATTTATCACAAAAGGAAATGAAAATGGTTATTCATACCTATTGATATTCTTATCTTCAACAGGTAGACTGCAAAAACATATGTTGTCAAATGGTTGGAGGGCTTTCGTATCATCAAAAAAATTAGTTGATGGAGACTCTTTTATTTTTATTAGGTATACATTTCATCATTTTACATCCCTTTGATCCTCAGATTTTGAAATTTAAAATATCTTATATTTCTAGAGACGAGAATGGGGAGTTACGAGTTGGTAACAGACAAGCAGGCAATAAACAAGGCTACATACCTTCAAGAATAATACCATAGCAAACTATGCACAATGGAGTAATTGCTTCAGCAGTTTGTGCTTTTAGTAACAAATGTATGTTCATTGTGGTCTATAAGCCAAGGTAATTTCAAAACACTACGTAAATTTAAATTTTCTTCAATTTAAATATTATTAGATTAGTTAATTTAACAAGTATACATATACTTTTTGTTCTTGATATGCTACCAGGTTGAGCCAATTTATTGTCAGCTATGATAAATTTGTAGATGCAATAAACAATAAATTCAATATTGGTTCGAGATTTAACATGAGGTTTGAGGGTAGAAATTTTTCTGAAATAAGGTAACACCTCATCAATACCATTTTATTATTTTTCTTCTTCCGAGAAATACTTGTAAACACATTTTGTTTCATTGATGAAGATATTCAGGAACGATTTTTGGTGCTAAAGATTTCTCCCCTTTCTGGAAAGATTCAAAATGGCGAAGCCTACAAGTGAAATTCCTACTCGCTTTAGTTACGTTTTTTTTAAATATGTTTCTTAGTGTAATAAATAAGATATTACTTATTAAGTTTTTTATGTAGGTGCAATGGGATGAGCATGCATCATTTCCAAGACCTGATTATGTTTCACCATGGGAAATCGAACATTTAGCGCCTTCAAAAAGCATTCCAAAATCACTATGCTTTAAGAAAAAACGTTTGGAAATGTTTGGGAAATACTACGTAAGAAAAACTGCTGAAGACTGAGGGAACCGAGTACACCAAGAGCTGTTCACAAGAGCACGGTCTAGTTTCTTATATGTTTAGAAAAAAACATATCCAAACTTATATGTTATTGGGAAATACTAGAAATTGATCCACATACACCAAAATGACTACATTATTGATTATAATAACTAAATTTTGGCTAGCGAAATTAAAGAGGATTTTGTATTTTCTAACAATCTAATATGAACAGAAATAGATAAATAAGGCACAGTGAACTCTAAGGAAATTCTAACATGTAATATACATGCATAAGAGAAGGCATTATCAACTATCCTTTAATTCAATCATAATCATTAGTTACCCTAATTCCACAGTGATAATTACTATGCAACAATCCTAATAGAAATGTCACTTTACTATCGGAATCTAAGCAAGCATTAAGTATTGGATTGATAGGTTCACAAAGCTCCCTAGCAATTTCACTTGTCTAGAAATACTTTGCTCACCTAGGTTATAATACAACGTTACATTCCACAGTCACGTGTCGAGAAACATCTAATGGCATACTCAACGGTCAGTCTAGAGTAAACATTAAAATCAACCTAGGCAAAGGATCTAACCATCATTATTAATTCATGCATAGTTACATACTTAAAATTAATAGTGCCCCTTGGATTATTTTAGGAGATTCTAATGAGATCCTATTTTCTGATGAACACTATCGTTCTGTTGAGTCTTGGTAGGATCAATCTGGTATGCTTGACTTCAAATCTCTTGCTACTGATTGTGATCTTCGTGACCTTGACTACTTTGGCCTTAAATTCACATGGTGGAATAACAGAGCAGCTAACCCTATCAGCAAAAAACTAGATTGTGCTCTTGTGAACAGCTCTTGGTGTACTCTGTTCCCTCAGTCTTCAGCAGTTTTTGAAACTGAAGGTATCTATGATCACACCCGGTGTGTGGCTCGCTTATTAGATGGCCTCCCTATAAAAAGGCGACATTTCCAGTTCTTTAACTACCTCTCGTCTCACTCACACTTCCTTGACATGTGTTGCTCAGGTCTGGTAGGCGTCTCCACCTTTGTTCTGCTCTCGGTATGCTCTTCATAGATTTCATAGAAAATTGAAACTTCTCAAACCTGCTTTGTGCGCCCTGAATCGGGAAAGATATGGATAAATCTCTTTAAGAACCCGAGAAGCTTTTGGTTTACTCTGTGATCATCAAAACCATGTGCTTCTCCACCCCAATTCAGACAGTTTCGCTGTTGTCACTGAGGCAGCCATTGACTGGCATCACTTAGCTAGTGTTGAAGAACAATTCTTTAGAAAAAAATCTCATATCACTTGGCTACGTCATGGGGACCATAACACAAGCTTCTTTCATCGTAAAATCCAGGTAGGCATATGTTAAAATGCAAGGTGTAGCCATATGTAGAACTCTTGATTTGATTGTTCTTGATGGATACAATCAAGGTGACAAGTGTCTATGTCCGGTGACAAGTGTCTGTTCTAGAAGGTTCAAGTTCCTTGCTCCCCATGTTAGCCTATCACGACTCGTCTCTCATTTTTCTGGCGAGTTACTGTTCCCACGACACTATTCAGATAATTTTACTGTTTCGGCGACACTTCTTGGATCATACACTATTCCGGCCATGTACTGTTCTGGCCCTGTACACTGTTCCGGTCATGTACTGTTCTAGCCGTACACTGCTCTGGTCATGCACCGTTCTGATCATGTATTGTTTTGACCATGTATTGTTCTAACAATGTACTATTCTGGCCATGTACTGTGCGGATCACGTAATGTTCAGATCACGTATTGTTCGGATAACCACTTGAAATCTGTTCTGATCAAGTACTGTTCCGATCACCACTCGGAACCTGTTTCGATCACTTTGTCCGGACACTCATCTATATCCGTTCCCATGGACCGAGCACTTGTTCACGGGTGTACCAATTCGGCAAAATCTCTTTTTTGGTGATTTCCACATTTGGCTCCCATCTTCTAAGCAAGGGACCTATTTGTCTCCTAATGATTTCCACATTTGTGCCATTTGCCAATTTTTGCCTTGTTTCAATGGTCCGATTGTTACTTTCGATGACCCAAACATTTCTCTCGGACATATGTTGTTTATTTCTCTTCTTTATTTCTCTTCTTCTTTCGACACATACTTTTCATTTGTTGTTTTAGGGAGTTGTATCGAGTCATTTCTCCCTTCTTTGATTTCTGGTTGAACGGAATTTGTATGGACCTCCTAGATGACGAAAGGTTTATCTTTTTAAGGGATCTCTAATGCTCTAATAAGAACCACACAAGTGATTGAACGGAGAGTCGGTTTTCGAGAAGAAAATGGGGGTGCAGTTATGGACCTAATTGATTGTGGTCTAAGATTCAATCAACTGTTTGATGAAAGAATTTTGAGAGAAGTAAATCTTCTAGGAGATTGGTGTAACGCCTCGACTGCCATTGTTTGTGAACCCTACACTAACTCAACATGTGAGTTGTACCCTCATTCAAAAATTAGTGTGCCCCACCCTCGTAGCTTTAATAAAGTTTAAACACATGTTTAGTGACCTTATAAACACATGTTTTATCTTTACTCACATAGTACCGGAAATGAATTTCATTCCTGGAATTTAATCTAATTAAACACGTTTAACTCTATACTTCTGTTAGGACGATTGACAAAATAGATAAGTGTATTTTGGTGAGACAAATAAAATTTATAATTTTAAGCTCTTTTTATGCACCACCATATTTTAGATATCGTGGTGTTACAATCATCCTCAATAACAAAGCTCAACGAGGACATTGCATACCAAGATCGTCGCCCTAACGGTATTAGCGCACATATCTCCGTACTTATCGACTCTTACACTAGATTTAATGCTCTGTCTGTCATTGTTACTAGATTTAATTACTCTCTCTCTAAAAATCAGCAATATATATGGTACAATAAATTACTTTCTGGTAGGTTACTTATTTGAAATTATTCTAGTTTAACTAGGCTTTAATTTCAATTTTAGGTCAGAATGTGGTACAAAAGATAATTGAATTTTGGTGATTTCGGTGACATAAGTAGCCAAATCAATTGTTTGAAGCTCTCCTCATGCACCATCGTATATCCACATATTGGGGTGTTACAAGTGNCTTATGATATTACTTTATTATCGCTGCTACATTCTGAAGATTTAAGCATAATATTTGTTTAACTTTATTTCTAGAAACATTTATGTAATGATGAGCAGAGCCTCATTCAATCCATTGAATGAAAAGGTTGTATGTACAAACACAATTACTAAAATGAGAACAAAATTAAATGAATTGTACAAAATGAGATGTGTGAAATCCACATTTTGCAACCAATTTTAACCCAAAACAATTTTACCCCTGTAAGAAGTACTTCCGATGTCACAATTAGAATCTCTAAAAGTAATAGTGCATTATTACTTTTACCTCTGCAATAAGTACTTACCAATCCAAATGAATAGTATCAGTGAAAAACCAAACATATCTTGATGTTTTAAACATATGATGATTCGCAACAAGTGAAACATAAGAAAGTATAAATAATTAACTACTGGTATCTATGATCACGCTCGGTGTGTGGCTCCCTTATCAGACGGCCTGCCTATAAAAAGGCGATATTTCTTGTAATTTAACTACCTCTCATCTCACTCACACTTCCTCGACGTGTGTTGTTCAGGTCTGGTCAGCGTCTCCACTTTTGTTCTACTCCCGGTATGCTCTTCATAGATTTCACAGAAAACTGAAGCTTCTCTAAAGTGTTTAGAAAAAAGTGGTTTTAGCTTTTTTATAAAGAATAACTCTCTTTATTAATGTTTAGAAACTCTCTCAAAACTAAACTCTCAAAAGCTCTTAACTTTTCTCATTTCAACTGTCACAACTCAACAATGATATTTATAGGCTTAGCACACCTTTGCTAATCATATTCCTAGTAGGATTAGATAAATCCTAATCCTATCATACTTATCTTAAGCTCACATTTATCTAACCAACTTGTTAGATATATTTTAAGTTACATGATAAAGTTGAAGTTTATCCAACATTCTCTCTCTTAAGCTTCAACTTGTCTTTGGACATGTCTTGATTTCCTATCAAGCTCCTCATTTCCGCAAACTTGATCTTTGCCAATGCTAGAGTCAAGATGTCCGCCTTTTGCTCAACTCCCGGTACGTGCTCCACATCAACAAGCTCCTTCTCGATACACTCTCGTATGAAATGATAGCGCTTCTGTATGTGTTTACTCTTACCATGAAATACCGGATTCTTGGTGAGTGCAATTGCTGACTTGTTCAGTCTTCCATCCGGTGATCTTGCTTAGCAAATCTTGAAGCCAAATGGCTTGTTTTGCCGCTTCCGTTGCTGCCATGAACTCGACCTCACAAGATGAAAGAGCAACTGTGTTCTATTTTTGAGAACACCAAGTAATCATTGAAGATCCAAAGTAGAAGATGTGGCCCGTAGTGCTTCTTCCATCATCTTGATCAATGTTGTGACTACTATCACTAAAACCAATGATCTTCTTTGATCTTTCACGCTTAAACTTCAAGCCAAATGAAACGGATCCCTTAAGATACCTTAGTATGTGCTTTATTATCTCACCATGTGACTTACGAGGACTTTGCATGTACCTACTAGCAACTCCAACAGAAAATGCCAAGTCCGGTCGAGTGTGTAGTAAGTACCTCAAGCATCCTACGTTCCTTCTATAGCATGTAGGATCTATCTCTTCTTCATCTTGAGCCTTTGAAACTTTTAGTCCGAACTCCATAGGTACTTGAGTCGGATTACAAGTTTCTAAACCGGCTTCTCTTAAGATCCTCCTAGCATACCCTTCTTGTTTAATCTCGATTCCATCTTCAGTTTGATGCACTTCAATGCCAAGATAATACGTGAGCTTCCCTAGATCCGACATCTCAAAGTTAGTTGACATTCTGGCCTTGGATTCACTTATAACTTTGAGAGTGTTTCCGGTTACAAACAAGTCGTCCACGTAGATAGCAACAATGAGAAGAGTTCCTCCCTCTTCCTTGCGATACACTGATGTTTCCTTTGAGCACCTTTTAAATCGCATCCCTTTCAAGATTTGATCCAACTTAGTGTTCCAAGCTCGAGGGACTTGTCTTAATTAGACCATATAAAGCTTTTGAAAGCTTGTATATCTTGTGTTCTTCACCTCTTACCTCATAGCCATCGGGTTGCTCAACATAAACATCCTCCTTCAACTCTCCATGTAAGAATGTTGTCTTTACATCTAAGTGATGAATTTCCCATCCATGTGAAGCTGCAAATCCAATCAATAATCTTATGGTTTCAAGTCGGGCAACCAGTGCAAAGGCTTCATCAAAATCTATGCTGAATTCTTGTACATATCCCTTAGCTACAAGCCTCGCCTTGTATTTGTTGATAGTACCATCCGCATTCTTCTTGATTTTGAAAATTTACTTGAGACCAATTACCTTTATCCTGCTTGGTTTATCGATTAGAGACCATGTCTTGTTCTTGTTGATATAATCAATCTCTTCTTTGCATGCTTGTCTCCACTTCAATGAACTTTTGGCTTCTTTGTAACAACTTGGTTCGTCGTTTATTGAGAGTAATAGTTTTTCACATTTTACCGAGGCTTGAAGAACATAATCATCAAGATATCGTGGTGGATGTACTTGACGTGTTGACTTCTTTATGGGCTGGTCCGCTTGTTCTTGAGGTTCTTCAGCTTCGTTTATGTTGTTGTTATCTTCTCGCTCTTGATCTTGTTGCTCATCATCGTTAGGTTCATCGTTTCCAACTTCATCATGATCTTAGTGTTGATCATTGCCTATGACCGCGGGTACTTCTCCAGCATCTACAACTTCACCCCTTCTCATGTAGACCATTCCCGGATCCCTACTTGTTCCGTCTCTTTTTTCACTCCAGCTCCAACTTGTCTTCTCATCAAAGACCACATCTCGACTCACAACAATCTTTCGTGTTGATGGATTGTAGAGTTTATACGCCTTGGATCCTGGCTCAATCCCGAGGTGTACTAGTGGCTTTGATCTATCTTCAAGCTTCTTGAGATTAGTAGTTTCAATCTTGGCGAATGCTAAACAACCGAACACTCTCAAGTGTCCTAGACTTGGTTTCTTTTCTCGCAAGCATTCGTAAGGAGTCATATTCTCAAGTGCTCTTGTTGGTACTCTATTGATCACATAGGTAGAGTGGCGTACTGCTTCTCCCCATAGATAGTTTGGTACCTTCATTTCCCTAAGAATGCTCCTTGTCATTTCCATTAATGTCTTATTCCTTCTCTCCACTACACCGTTTTGTTGTGGTGTGTAAGGGGCTGTGAGATGCCTTTTGATTCCGCTTGTCTCGCAAAATTCATTGAGCTCCAATGATGCAAACTCTCCTCCTCTATCGGTTCTTAGAGTCATGATTGCTTTTCCAAGATCCTTCTCCACAAGGTTCTTGAATGCCTTGAATCTTCCAAATGCTTCACTCTTCTCTTTTAACAAGATCGACCACATGTATCTTGAAAAATCATCAATGATAACAAATATGTATTTGTTATGAGCAATGGTTGGTGGTGTTATGGGACCACATAGATCAGCGTGTAGGAGTTAGAGGGGTCTAGTAGCTCGGAACATAGACGCCTTTGGAAAGGATTGGCGAGTTTGTTTCCTNGCATATTGGTTTACCTATCTTTAGATTTATCTTGTAAAGTCTATTAGCTGAACGTGTCACCTTTACCAAGAGTCTTCCACTTGGATCATGGATTGTCAAGTAATCTTGTCTCATCCTCACATCGCACCCAGCTTCCGTAGCTTGTCCTAAGCTCAAAATGTTACTCTTCAGTTTTGGAATGTAGTAGATATCGGTGACAAGTTTTTGCTCATCCATCTTGCTTTGAAATATAATCGATCATTTTCCTTCGATTTCAATGCAAGATCCATCTTTGAATTTTACTTTTCCTTTTATGTTCTCGTTGAGCTCTGAAAAATATGTCTTGTTGCCAGTCATGTGAATGCTCGCTCCGTTCTCAAGATACCAAACTCCTCCTTCTCTTTCTTTGGTTTCATACTTCTTTGGTAAAACGTTTTCTTCATTCAAGAACACGACTTCATGCATATAAAGGGTTGGATCGGCTTCTTCTGTCTCTACTTTATTTGCTTCTTGTGTCTTTTGTGTTCTTTTAGGACATGAAGAAGCATAGTGTCCTAGTTTCTCACAACGATAACAAATCACCTTTGATCGATCCTTATTTCTCTTGTCTGGTTTTGATCACCTTGATTTGTTCTTTTTTGTGAGTTGAATTTTCCACCTTTGTTTCCCCTGCCTCCTTTTCCACGTCCTTTCCCTCTTGACGCCGAAAAGCTTTGTTGATCCGAGTTTACGTAAAACAACTTTTCTTGTGTTTCGGCAAGATTCTCCTCATCGAGAATTCTTTTTTCATAGGCCTTGAGTCTTCCTATGATGTCTTCAAACGCTGTGGTGTTTAGATCTAGAACTTGCTCGAGAGAGGCTATGATTCGGATGTACTTTCTCCGTGGTAAGCTATTGAGAAACGTCTTCACAAGTTTTGGTTCCTCAATCGTTTGTCCAAGAGAAGATGACTTCGATGCTAGCTCCGATAACTTTCCCGCAAAGCTATCGATTGTAACCGTGTCCTTCATCTTGATCCGTTCAAAATCACTCATTAGAGTTTGAAGTCTTGCTTCTTTCACACGATCGGCTCCTAGATGACGAGATTTGATCGCCTCCCATATCCCTTTTGAAGAGTCTTGCTCGCCTACTTGTAAGATAAGAGCCTCCGAGATTGATTGAAATAATAATCCTATTGCAACATCGTTCTTGTCAGAGTTGTTTGAACCAGGTTCAATCGTTTCCCACACCTTATGGATGCGCAGTAAGACCTTTCATCCTCATGGACCATACCGTGTAGTTTGTTGATGTTAGCATGGGGCATTGGATCGATGACGAGATCACTTACTTCGGCCGTGAAGTGGTGTTGTCTCCTATGGTTTCGTTAGATCGACTTCTTTATCTAATGATCTTAGTGATCGATTAACCTAGACGCTCTGATACCAGATAAAGTGTTTAGAAAAAAGTGTCCTTAGCTTTTGTATAAAGAATAACTTTCTTTATTAATGTTTAGAAACTCTCTCAAAACTTAACTCTCAAAAGCTCCTAACTTTTCTTCATATCAATTATCACAACTCAACAATGATATTTATAGGCTTAACACACCTTTGCTAATTCTATTCCTAATGGGACTAAATAACTCCTAATCCTATCATACTTATCTTAAGCTCATATTTATCTGACCAACTTGTTAGACATATCTTAAGCTACATGATAAAGTTTAAGTTTATCTAACATTATATAGAAAAAAAAAGTGTCGATAGTTCGTACGAATTTTTTATAGTTGTCGTATCTTCCTATAAGCCACCAAAAAGTAAAAAGTAAGAAAGTACAAATGTTTATAACTTTTGAGTCGAGTAGCGAAGTACGTGTGTGTGTTACAATGACATAAAACTTGTGCCATTGTAAGACGTGGCATTTTTATTATTATTCTAAACTCTCTTTACAATTATAATTATGTTTCTACTTTATTTTCCATTAACAAGAAAAACAAAAATTTAATGTTTACTTTCTTTCATCAACCCACAAATTTTCTTGCTT
>SMJT01000124.1:13304-66730 GCA_004349715.1 Crucihimalaya himalaica
CTTTCAAACTTGAATCACAGATGTAAAGTAAACCAACTGTCGTTGCGAAAACTATCTATGCCTAAACCTAGAATTCCAAATTTCTTTGCAAATTCTATGAATTTAAACAAGCATTAAAGTTCAAGTTCAATTGTTCACAAAATCCCTAAACCAAATTTCTTTGCGAATATGGCTTTTGCTCACCAAACACTAGATCAGACAATCAATCACACTTTCGTGCCAATCAAACAACCTAACATCAGATTCTTGTTCGCAAGGCTAGAATCAGCATTAATATCAAGTCTAGGTGAAAAGCTCTATAGATTATTCCCTAACAATTAATTCAGATCTAATAATTCATCAAATACCTTTAAGCAACCCTAATCCTAACATGGAATCTACTCAGACATGGTGAATGCAATAAACATCATGAATAGAATAGATATCATATAAAATAATGAAATAGAGTAAGAATACAAAGAGGTTCTAGAATTCTTCTCCAAAAACTCAATTGCAGAAATTCTCTATCTCCAGAAATCACAAGGTATCTTTCTCGAGGCTCAAAAACCTAATTATATAGTTAATCAAAACCTTTTGGAGTTATCTCGAAAAATAAGGAAAACTTCTGGATAATCTTGGGTTTGTTTCGCGTTCTGGTCACTGGCATCGACCGATGCTGTAAGTGGTATCGATCGATGCCAGGTTCTTTGGTCGTGGTTCTCCCAAACGAATGGTGTCGATCGATGCTGAGCTTGTTCCCGAACGACTTCAACTCCAGATTGCTTCAAAAGCTTCCAAATTCTCCAATTAGCTCCATATGCGCCTATAACTCGAAAAGAACCTGAAAGACTCTAAAACTAAAGAAAAGACTCAACAAAAATGACTTATATCATGGCTAAAAACGTGTAAAAACCATGATATATCACATGTGCATGCAGGGACTAAGTCTAATGTTCTCAATACACCCATGTGCAGCTAGATGCGGGTACACCCATAGGTGCAGAGCACTAAGTTTAATGTTCATCATTTAAAGCTTTGGCAAAGATTCGGCGAAAAAAAAAAAAAAACAAATCGCATATTACTCATTTGCTAAGAGAATCTCTCGACAACTCAATGGATTCAGAGTTAGAGCTCATATCACTTATTTCTCAGCTATTCTTTTGCCACGAGCATCCGTCTTGGACTTGGGTTATGGATTCGAAGGTCATATCACTCATTAATCATCAGCACAATGGATCTGAATTTGCAGCCGGAGTCAGAGTTCATGTCACTCATTACTCAAACAATCTCTGTCTTCAACTCTATGGATTTGGATTCCCAACCGAAGTCGATGCTGTCGGAGTTCAAATCACTGATCTTTTCTCAAATAATCTCTATGGATTCAAAGTCACATCATCAAACATCTTCAAGAAATCTTTCAAGATAGAGGGAAGAAAGACACATCAACCAACTGTTTGATGAAATCATTACTCTCTGTTAGTTGATAATTGAGTTTGGTAGTTTTTAAGTTAAGAGTTGTGTCTTTTGGATTAATCTGTAAGAGACACAAGTAGAAAGATACAACTCTTGTATCAAGTGTTTATTAAGTATTTATACATTGTTCCCGTGATGTAAAACACACAAGTTCGATATTCAATAAAAGATATATCAGTTTCCTTCAATACTCTGTTTTTCTGTTCGTTATCTTGCTTCAACGAAACACAGCAACAAGACAACTCTTGTTTGTTCTTCGTAGAAAAGAAGCTTTACGCTTCTGAACATGGTATCAGAGCTCTCTCGATTCTGAGGGCCAAATTCAAGTACTAAAACAAGCAAAAAAAATTCTAGTGAGAAAGAGAGATCATGGAAGCATCATTACAGCAAGTAATTCCCATATTCGATGGGGACAAATATGATTTTTGGCATATCAAGATGACGACGATTCTAAAGACCAGAAAATTGTGGTCAGTGGTGGAGAACGAAATCCCAAACAAACCGGAGCAAGCATATCATACTCCAGAAGGCTTGCTATTGAGAAATCAATGGGAGGCATAATCAACAAAAGACTTAATGGCACTACAGATTCTGCAAACTGCCGTCACAGATCGTATCTTCTCTCGCATAGCACCGACGATTACTTCAAAAGAAGCATGGGATGCTTTGAAATCAGAATTTCAAGGATCTCCACAAGTACGATTGATCAACTTGCAATCGATAAGAAGGGAATATGAAAACTTGAAGATGAACGAAGGAGACAACATCAAAGCTTTCACAGACAAGTTAATTGATTTGGGAAATCAATTAAGAGTTCATGGTGAAGAGAAAACAGATTATCACATTGTCCAGAAAATCCTAATCTCTCTTCCCGTTAGATTTGACAGCATAGTGGCTGTAATAGAGCAAACGAAGGATCTCACTTCCTTGCCAGTGACAGAGTTAACAGGAACTCTGAAGGCACATGAGAAGCGTGTGTCATCTCGTGATGAAAGCATGGTGGAAGGAGCATTTCATGTCTTATCACGAGAAGGAAAAGCAGTTGTTAGCAAAAATAACAATTGGCGTGCCAACAAGGGCAAAAAATGGTGTGGCTTCTGCAAGAAAGAGAACCACACAGAATCTGATTGCTGAAGAAAGAAGAATCACAACAATATCTCAAAGGAGAAGAAGGAATGCTACAACTGCGGCATGGTTGGGCATTTTGCAAGAGAGTGTCGTTCAAAGAAGCATGAACGAGCACATATGAGTCTTGAAGATGAAGATATCAAAGATCATATGCTGTTTAGTGCAACAGAAGAAGCATTGATGATCACCAAAGAAGAAGTGTGGTTAGTCGATAGTGGTTGCACAAATCATATGACAAAAGAAGAGAGGTACTTCACAAGACTTGATAAAAGTATCAATGTTCCAATAAAGGTTGGAAATGGAGAAGTTGTCATGACTGCTGGTAAAGGAGACATCACAGTCTGCACTATCAAGGGAAAGAAAGTAATCAGAAATGTTTTTCTGGTGCCGGGACTGGAGAAGAATTTGCTTAGTGTTCCGCAAATCATATCCAGTGGATACAGTGTCTTGTTTGAAAACAAATGCTGTAAAATTTTAGATCCAATGGGAAAGAAGATCATGGAAATACAGATGGTGAATAAGAGTTTTCCAATTACGTGGAATTTTATACAAGAAAGCGCATTGGTGACCCGTGAAGAAGAAGTACAGAAGCTATGGCATCGAAGACTAGGCCATGTGGGAAATTCAAGGTTGGAGCAAATGCAAAACAAAAAGATGGTAAATGGATTACCAAAGTTTCATGTAAACAAAGAAGTCTGTGAAGCATGTAAACTGGGAAAGCAAACACGAAAAGCGTTTCCAAAGGAGTCTCAAACAAAAACCAAGAAGAAACTAGAGATTGTCCACACCGATATTTGCGGTCCTATGCAAACTATCTCTCTCGATGGAAGTCGATACTTCCTACTGTTCGTGGATGACTACACTCACATGTCATGGGTTTACTTTCTTAAACATAAAGCTGAAGCTTTTTCATTGTTTAAGAAATTTAAATCCTTGGTGGAGACTCAATCAGGTGAAAAAATCAAGACGCTTAGATCTGATGGTGGTGGTGAATTTACGTCAAGAGAATTCAATGAATTCTGTGATCAAGAAGGGATTGAAAGACAAGTAACAGTGCCGTACTTACCACAACAAAACGGCGTTGCAGAGCGGAAGAATCGATCTCTGATGGAGATGGCACGAACGTTACTCGCTGATCAAAGTCTTCCTCACAAGCTATGGGCAGAGGCACTATATACATCAAACTATCTACAAAATCGCTTGCCCACAAAGGCAATAGAAGATTATGTCACACCAATCGAAAAGTGGAGTGATCATAAGCCAACTGTTGATCACTTAAAAGTATTTGGGAGTATATGTTTCATACATATACCAAAGGAGAAGAGAAGTGAGCTTGATGAAAAGGGCAAGCGAGGAATATTTATTGGCTACAGCAGCAAATCTAAAGGATACAGAGTACTTCTACTCGATAAAGAGAGAGTTGAGATATCAAGAGACGTGGCATTTGAAGAAGGAAAGAAGTGGGACTGGATTAGGCGAGTCGAAGTCAAAAAGAATTTCACCATTCCAGTAAATGCATCTCAACCACAAGAAGAAGAAGAAGAAATCATTTCAAGTCCTATTATGTCTCAACTCGATGAAGGAAACCACAATCAAGGAGAAGAAGAATCCTCAGAACCACCATGGAAATACAAGTCTATGGTCGAGATTATGCAAGCTGCTCCAACGGTAAATCTCAATCAAAGAAACAGAGGCATGCTTCTTTGTCTATGAAGAACCACAATCATATGAAGACGCTTGTAGGATGAAGGAATGGCGAGATGCTATGAATGAAGAAATTGAGATGATTGAGAAAAACCAAACATGGTCGCTTGTGAAGAAACCGAAAATGAAAAACATCATCAGCGTGAAGTGGATCTATCGCATCAAAAGTGATGCAAATGGAGTTCCAATCAAGTACAAAGCGAGGTTAGTAGCAAGAGGTTTTTTCTCAAGAGTATGGTGTCGACTATGAGGAGACATTTGCTCCTGTGTCTAGGCATGACACTATCTGAGCAATCCTTGCTCTGGCGGCACAAATGAAGTGGAAACTCTATCAAATGGATGTAAAATCGGCGTTTCTTAATGGAGAACTTGAGGAGGAAATTTACGATGCACAACCACCTGGGTTCATCATAGAAGGAGAAGAAGAAAATGTCTTACGACTACAAAAAGCCTTATACGGCTTAAAGCAAGCCCCTCGAGAATTGATTCTTACTTTCTCAATCATGGTTTCCAAAGGAGTATGAATGACGCAGCTCTTTATGTGATGAAGAAAGAGAAAGACATTCTTGTTGTGAGTTTGTATGTGGATGATATTATCATCACCGGCAGCAATACCAAACTCATTGACAAATTCAAAGAAGACATGAAGATGGAGTTTGAGACGACAGACTTGGGAATGTTAAATTACTTTCTGGGAATGGAGATCATACAAGATGATCAAGGAGTTTTTCTTTCACAAGAAAAATATGCTTGCAAACTTATAAAGAAGTTTGGATGCAAAAGTGTAAGCACTCCTCTTACACCACACAGCAAAGACATCGAAGATGATTAAAAGTATAGTGAACCAACAAAATTTCGGAGCATAGTTGGTGGATTGTTGTATCTTTGTGCATCAACACCAGACTTGATGTTTGCAAGTTCTTATCTCTCACGATACATGGCTGTACCACTCATGAATCATTACCAAGAAGCCAATAGAGTTTTAAGATACGTCAAAGGTACATCTAACTTTGGAGTTCAATACACAAGTGTTGAAAATCCAGAATTGTTAGGTTACTCAGACAGTGATTGGGGAGGCTCATTTGAAGACAAAAAGAGCACATCTGGGTACGTCTTTACTCTTGGTTCAGGAATTTTTTGTTGGCAATCAAGCAAACAACAAACGGTGGCTCAATCAACAGCTGAAGCGGAGTATATTGCGGTTTGTGCTGCGACAAACCAAGCAATTTGGCTATAGAGACTTTTAGAAGAAATCGGGTTTAAGTCTCAAGGTGGTGTTCAAATTTTCTGTGACAACAAGTCTGCAATAGCAATTGGTAAAAATCATGTGCAACATCGAAGAACTAAGCACATAGAAATCAAGTATCACTTCGTTCGTGAGGCAGAACACAAAGGCTTGATTAAACTCAAGTATTGCGAAGGAGAAGTTCAACTTGCAGATCTTCTGTCAAAGGCACTTGGCGGCTCAAGGTTTGAAGAACTAAGGAGGAAGCTTGGAGTAATACCAAAACTCAATTAAGGAGGAATGTTAGTTGATAATTGAGTTTGGTAGTTATTAAGTTAAGAGTTGTGTATTTTGGATTAATCTGTAAGAGACACAAGTAGAAAGACACAACTCTTGTATCGAGTGTTTATTAAGTATTTATACATTGTTCCCGTGATGTAAAACACACAAGTTCGATATTCAATAAAAGATATATCAGTTTCCTTCAATACTCTGTTTTTCTGTTCGTTATCTTTCTTCAACGAAACATAGCAACAAGACAACTCTTGTTTGTTCTTCGTAGAAAAGAAGCTTTACGCTTCTGAACACGAGCCGGAGCCGGAGATCCATAAATTATTCTCCCTCGTCATCCCTATGAATTCAAAGTCGGGAAAGTTTATTTCCTTGGAAAAAGGAAAATTTGTTGTGAGTGAAGACGTCGAGAGGAGTGGCAATGCAAAGTCGGAGTGTTTCCTTGGAAAATGGCTGAAATTCAATTTCCCAGGAGAAGACATTTCCTATTTTTGCTGCATAGGTTGCAACGGCAAGAACCATGAAGAATATAAAAAGGCTTCAGTTGAGATCAAACACCAACTTCATCCAAAACATTCTCTCCAGCTTGTCTTGTTGGATGAGTATAGCAGAACCAGACAATGCTGTTGTTGTGATGAAGATCTCAAAGGGTTAATTTCTTATTGCATGCCTTGCGATTTTGCTATGAATAAGACGTGTGCTAAGAAACCGCCAGATTTACATATAGACCATCCGAAGTGGCATGAGCATACTCTTGCTCTATTTCCAAGACATGCTTTCTTAACTTGCAACCTCTGCGCCTTGGCGGACGTAAGCTGCCCTATCTATATGTATCCCTCGTGTGACTTTGTGATCCATCAAAAGTGTCTAAACTTACCACGTGGCATAAGGATATCTCGCCATCAACATCGTATCTCTTTTACCTCTTATTTTCACCAAGGAGATTTGTCTTGTGGTGTTTGTCGCAAAAAGATCGAAAATGACAACATCATCATTTGAGACTTGATGAGAACAAGAACAGAGATTATGACGAGAATAAGGAGTGTCAAGCATGCATCACGCCAATATATTTTGGTAACTTCTACTCATGTATGCAATGCAACTTTGTTCTCCACGAAACATGTGCAAATCTTCCTCGCAAGATACATCACCCGATACATCCACATCTGCTCATTCTAGAAGATAGCAATGTTGTGAAGGAAGGGATTGGATGTTCAGCTTGTCCTTGGTTTTGCACAACTGGTTTCTTCTATGAGTGTGGTAAAGAAGAATGTGATTTCAAGCTAACCGTTCAGTGCGCAACAATATCTTAGCCATTAGTCCATGAAAGTCATATTAATCCTTTATTCCTAACATCCAAACCAGAAGAGGATAGGAGACTTTGTTCGGTTTGCAAATACATAGAAGATTCACGCACAAAGGAGACATTTAATTGCCTTGAATGTGACTTTGTTTTGTGTTTTAAATGTGCAACTTTACCTCAAAAGGTGAGGTATAAGCATGATAAGCATGTGCTCCATCTTTCTTATGGGAAGGAGACAAATACCATAACTGCCTATTGGTGCGAAGTTTGCGAGGTGAAAATTCAATCCAAAAAAGGGTGATGAGTATTGTTGTGTCATTCTACACATTGAATGTCTGCTTGGGGAGGACTTATACATAAAGGCTGGTTCACTTTGGGATGGTATAGTCTTTCTGTCCAACAATCATCATATGACTCGACTTATTTGCTCTTTTTGTAAGAAGCGTTGTCCATACAAAATAGCTATGCAGTGGTTTGGATCAATACTTTGTTCGAGAGCTTGTTTTTATTTTTTTTGTGAATGAAATTCAAATAGCTTAATAGACTTTGCTCTGGTTGGGAACAATTTCTCAAATGACCATATTCATTGACACATGTTCCAAATTAATACTTGTTATAAAATTTAATTTGTCTTTCATTTCTTTTATAGACAAAAATAAGTAAATGACCATTAACCCTGTCAAAGTTGTATAATTCTCCAACCCAACCATAAAAACCCATCTGAAACCCACATAAAATCGGGTCATCGGGTTACAATAAAAATCAAAAACAGGTCAATAATCTTTAAATGGTATTTACCAATCCAACCAGCGCCATAATCATTATTTTAACGACTAACGAATCATTAGGAGATAAAATAAAATAATTATCAGATAAAATAGAAAAAATATTAGAAAAAATAAAATTAGTAAAATGTGCTGTTATATATGACAAATATCAATCGCACGAAGATGGAATTATACCTGAACAAGATAATATATGTTTTGAGTTATTATCAGGGATGGTCGGGGTGTAGCTCCCCAAAAACTTTGCGTTAAATCTGTAACCACACGGTTTTCCAGTCTCAATGTTGAGCCCCATATAAAGTATCATTTCGAGGTGTAACCCCATGAAAAAGTTTAAACAAGTTATGGCCACATTTTGTTGAATTTTTCTATTGACTTTGACGGTTTAACTTAACGGCGTTACTATGCTGCTGATGTGGCACCACTGTACTGCTTACGGAACATGTTTTTGGCAGAAAAATTATGGAATCACGTTTTTTTTGCGGAAAAATTGTGAACCCATTTTTTGGCGAGAAAAATGCGGATTCACTTTTATGCGGGAAAATTACGGAATCACGTTTTATCATAGGATTAAAAGTGATTCCGTAATTTTCCCACAAAAAAAAACATGATTCCGTAATTTTTCCACCAAAAACGTGATTCTCTAATTTTCAGCCAAAAACGTGATTCTGTAATTTTCTAGCCAAAAAACGTGATTCTGTAATTTTTCTGCCAAAAACTTGATTCCCTAATTTTCCTGCAAAAAAACGTGATTCCGTAATTTTCCTGCAAAAAAACGTGATTCTAAAATTTTTACGTCAAAAATCATGATTCCTTAATTTTCCCGTAAAAAACGTGATTTCGTAATTTTCCGTTGATAAACCATCTTTAATATTCATAATTTTTGTAATTAATTGATAAATTCTGTTTTAGCTTTTCTATTTTAATCATTATGTTGCAGAAGAAGACAAACTGACTAGTATATATTAAAGTGTTTTCCATTTTATCACAAAATATCAACAAGTCCCAGTGGTTAATGTGTTGCTCCATGCAGACGCCCCTCCTAGGTTTGAACCCTACTTTCAACAAATGTTTTTAGTTTAATTTAGCACCCCTTGCCATGTCAGCAAGCCGGTGGCGCCTAGTCAGCAGTACAGTGGTGCCACGTCAGTTGCACAGTAACGCCGTTAAGTTAAACCGTCAAAGTCAACGAAAAAGTCAACAAAATGTGGTCATAACTTGTTTAAACTTTTTCATGGGGTTACACCTCGAAATGATACTTTATATGAGGCTCAACATTGAGATTGGAAAACCGTGTGGTTACATACTTAACGCAAAGTTTTGGGGGGGGGGGGGGGGTGGGGCTACACCCCGACGACCTTATTATCAGAAATAGAAACATGAAAGAATTTTTTACATTTATTTCACACAGATAATACTCAGCTAAATAATATCGAGAAAATGGTCATTTTAATAACGAACTTACACGTTTTTGCCAAAATAAATACGAACTCTTTGTTAAGCCAAAAAATATACGAACTTTAAGTTGACTGAGCCAAATTAAGTACAGAAAAAGTCAACGTTAACAGTAGTCCATTTGGTTTAAAACAAGCACCCTCTATTTATCAGTATTTTATGGATAAGTCATTAGCAGGACTAGAATCATTCTGCATAGTATATATAGATGATATATTATTTTTTATGCAAGAAACTAAAGAACGAAGAAATTTACAGAAAAAGATATCTAAGAAAGTACCATGAAAATGGACTAATGAAGATACAAAAATAGTAAAAGAACAAATTCAGATAATTCTTGCATTATATAATCCTACAATTAAAGACTTCCTTATTGTAGAAACAGATGTTTCAAACGAAGTTTGGGCATGATGTCCTTTAGCCATTCTAAATGGAAAAGAGCTATTAGGTTTAGTTTATATGGGAATACCCATAAGAGATAAAAACAAATTATTTTCGTAGAAAGACTATTTGTCTACTGGTACCTACGATGGTATCTCTAGGACTAATAAGTTATACACTATTGACAGACATAGTATCGAAGAGGATACCAGTAGTCACAGATTAGCTAACATTAATTGTTTACCTAAACGGTTATGTCGGTACGTTTCGGGAACTTTCAGTTCTTCAGAATTAAATTATCTAATCCACGAGAAAGAAATTCTAACTTGCTTATGAGTCCTTTCAAAATGGAAGATAAATCTAATGGGAATTCGATTCGAACTAAGAATTGACAGTACCTATGTATCATGTTTTTGGAGATACCAGCATCATGAAGGCCATGGAAAAGGAAGACTAATCCGGTGGCAGCTGAAACTATATCAGTTCCAACCAAACATCAGACCAGTAAAATCATCAGAAAACAGTCTTGCAGATACATTAACAAGAGAATGGAGGCCTTGAAAAAACAAGTCGCCAACCAGCTTAGACAAAAACAAGAACAAGAACAGCTCATTCTTCAGGAACTCCCGGCTATCCGAGGGGGAAAGTGAAGAACTAAAACAAATTCTAGGAAAACTCGGAGGAAACTTCCGAGATGATGTCATTCAACAACAAACATCATCAATCATCCCAACATCAAATGTTCAAGAAAAACAAGAAGACCTTGCATCCATTAGAGTCTCACTAAACAGATATAAATGGGCAGAAGTTACAGAAGAAGAAGAAGAGGAACCAAAATCTCAGATCAAGAAGAAGGTTTACGTCATCTTTGACGGACCTTTCAGAGGCATATACAACGACTGGCACATCGTTAGTAGCCACATCAACAGAAAAAATGTGACCCACAATTCATACACAACAATGGAGGAAGCCAAAAAAGCTTTTGAAGAATCAAGTACGTTCAAAGAAAAGCTTCTCAGTAAGAGTGAAGGCAAGAAGCCAATGTATACTATGGAGATAAAGAGACCAAAACCGATAAGTATTGCAGCAATTCCAACCGTAGAACAAAACTCAGAAATGAAGAATCTGACACCAGAGCTATATCAAAAACTAAAAGATATGATCACAAGATATTCAGAGGTCCACACAGTAATGAGGTTCTATCCAGTTGGAACCAGAGGAGGATCACGAGTTTTCATCCTTCTAGAAGCAAGTGCACTATTAACCTAGAATTTCTATGTATGTTGTTTAATAGATACACCATACATCAACAAGATTGAGCAAGTTTCAGAACTTCCCATCGGTCTACAATTGGCAACTAAAACCTACTTTATGAGGTTTGCCAAAGAACGCAAAATCTTTATTAGAATTGCAGCAACACTCCCATACGAAGTTAATGGAGAAATCAAGATTAGTTCGGTCCAAGTTCTACAGATCGGTATATCAAACAAAAATTACCCTGCAAGAATGGAGAAAGGAGTTTTTTCTGAAGATGACTGGTATAATTCAATATGAGCAACTGTGATGCACAGTCATAAAATCCTTAGAGATTACGAAAAGAAAATCAATTATAGGGTCAACTACTCAAGCTCAGCGGTAGTCATGTACTCTCTAGCAAGGACACTAGCAGTAGAAGATGGCATGAAAGCCCTAAGAAGGATAAGTCTGTTAATGGCTCAGATCAATGGCCCATTCAAAGAACTTCTAGAAGAGGATAAATACATCATTGCGACAAGTGTGGGGAAACAGAAATCATTAGAGAAGGGTCTACTGAGGGATCCACACCTAAAGAAGAATAAGGCCTTGTCGGCAATAATGTAGCGTCGGCAGAACAAGACATGTGACTGTATGTCACAAAAGTTTGAGAGGTACCTAACTCTTACCACACGTCAATAAAAATAGTGGTCCCAACAAAGTCTTTATGTAAAGAGTGATCTAAAGAATCACGCGTCTAAAGGAGTGGCAAAAAATACAAGCCACACGTCTAAGATATTTTAAAGAGCCTTTGCTCTTAAGTTTGTAATCGCCTATATAAGGCGATGTCTTCTCATTTGAGGAGGCATCGAGTTTTATGAAACAAAATTTCTCTATCTAAAACTAAAATAGTTTTTAGTTTCGAGTAAAGATAGTATCCCAGAATGGTGATACATCTAACCAAGAGGTAAGGCTCCGACGGTTAGTAGGCGAGAGGTAAAGCTCCAGACGCCCTACATCTTGAACCTATCCCAAAATCAAATAATAACCAACAAACAACTACGTCAATAAAAAAGAAGCATGAAAAGCAAAGGATCAACCTCTACGAACTCAGATAAGGTATTATTAAATAGATTAAAACATTTAAAATACAATAACAAAGAGATAAAAAAATTAAGTTATAAAATAGATTCGACTAACGATATTGATGTAAAATTATCAATTATAACACAAATTATAAATTTATCAGAATTTGTAAAATTGGAGATATCCTCTATAAAGGAAGAACATATATTAAGAGAGTTAATACAACGATATGGAAAACAAAACTAATAAAATGAGTGTATTAACTTATTCAGACGATCAGTAAGAGTAATTTCTAGCACATATAATGAACAACGATTCTTTGAAGATATATGTATAGATCTAGATAAAAAAATTAATAGATAAAGAAGATTTCAATATAGAAAAAACTACAAATTATAAGCTTAAACAATGATATAAAAAATTCGGGAGAAAAAAACATAGTAAAGTATGGTGTAATGTCCGGAGAAGAATCTATACACATAGAAGATGCATCGGGACAAGTAATGTTGTCCTTAATTAATTTAAATCAAATGAAAAGACGAATATCATCAATTAAAAGCGTATCCGAAAGATCATCCATAAAGTATATTCATCTAAATACAGTTCAATTTATAATACAAGGAACATTTATAGAAAATATAAACACACCAATAACACTAAGACTAGTTGATAATGGAATAACAAACAAAATGATAAAATAATCACAGTAGGAACCGAAAATTTTAAAATATAGAAAAATTAAATTTGATATAATCTTGCAAATAGGATTACCTTTACAAGATAGACATATTGATCAATTAATAATTTTACAATACAAATTTGAAAGAAAAGATTTATTTAAAGAAGGAAGTCATCCCTTTACAATATCATATAGAATAAACTATGCATTAAGTAATTCACATCACAATATAAATTATTAAAAAACAGATCGAATTAAAATAAACGAAATATATCAACATATTTTAAAATTCTAAGTAAATCCTGCACCATCTAGGAAAAGTATAAGATTATTAAAAAAACAAAGAAGAACCAAAAGAGACTATATCTAGACCCAAACTTCTCAAGAATTAACAATTAAAAGTATACAACAAAGTATTTTAAATATAGAAAGGTCATTATCATCATTTTATATAAATTTTAACTATTTATCTTTAAGAAAACTCATAATTTTATATCCGTGAGAAAATTTTGTATCAGAGTTAGCAACTATCCTATAAAAAAAATCTTTAATATATATATATAAAGGTAAAATAGTCACACAACTAATGTTGTAAAGAAGGAAGAAGAAGGAAGGTTACATAGAAAAAGGAAGGTTGATGGAGAATTTAATCTAACCTATAAAGTCATCATAGAAGAATGCTCCTCTCGTTGTAAGAAACATTATTAAACTTGATTACTCAAACATTGATATGTCCAATATTGCTATGAGATATTTCCACGTAAATTTTTGAAAGAAGTATTTTGCTCTGTATTACTAGTGATTGGTTTTTTTTTAATATAAAATTTTAATTGATCAGAAAATATGACCAAGAAATAAGATATTTGACTGAGCAAAACCCTTAAAGTCAATGTTCTTAAAACTGACCCGGAAAGCGAATCGGAATACCTGTTGGGTCACCGGATCACTGGGTCGACCGAGTCCGACCGCGGGTTAATTGATTAAATTTGTTTAAACATTAGAAATATGTAATTTAACTAATTTTATAAATATAATTATAAAAATAATCATACCATGTTTTACAAAAATATGAATTCTAACAATAATAATAAAGTGATTGAAATTTTGAATAAAAATAACAGAAAAAACACTAAGTTAGTAAGAGATTACAAATGACGGAAATAATCTAATAAAACATCATGAGTTCATGACAACCAATCTTGGTTGTCTCTATCATCATTTCCTTCATTCTCTTCAGACGGCAAATCAAAATCTTCATCAATATCTAAAAATAAAAAAACCACATAGTTTAGTCAATGTATTATATAAAAGTAAAAGAAAAGTCTAAAAGTTTAATCAACAATTTAGAAAATTCCATTAGACTCTTCAGGGTTCTCTATCTTCATGATCTTTTGGATATTCTTCAATAAGAGCATTCTCTAACTCATCATATTTATGTTCACGTGCGTCTTCTTCATTTTTTTTGTCAACCACCTGCGTCTTCTTCTTCACGATCCAAAACCATGTTTTATCAATAAACTAGATTAGGCCCCGCGTATACGCGAGATTATAATATAATATTTAAAATTTTATGAGAATAAAATAAAATAAAAAAATTTTAAGAATAAAATTAAATCAACCGTAAAAATAATTATATAATAAAATATTGAGAATGTCTATAGAAAATTATTCACCATTAGAAAAATCTTAAAAAGTTATAATTATTTCTTTATTTGATTATAAATAGCTTGGTTTATTTGTATTTGAATATGATTTATTTATTTTTATCATATTTGACTTTTATTTTTTGTTTTTCAAATCAACATAAAAATAATTAGTGTTGTAATTTTGAATTATTTTGCTCGATGTAATTGGATGATAGCCATTTTCAGAAAGTATAAGAAAAACCAACTGAAATTGGAAATGTTTTTTAATAATCACAAAAATATATAAATAATTTTTTTATGACAACCTTATAATAATTAAATTAAAATAATTTTTAAATGAAATTGAAGCTAAGATGGTGTTTCTGAAGAAAAGTGTTTTGTTTGTTGAGAAAATTTGAGACTACTTATTTGTTTATAAAAAGTTCAATATTTACAATTTTATTTTACCTTTAGGATTAGAAATTTTCTTAATTATGGAAGTTTGGAAAGTCGGCTTATTCATACATGGAGTATAACAATATGTTGAATTAATACATGAAGTATATGCTCGTGCTAAAACATACAACAACTAAACGATAATTTGAATATCAGACATAAATTTAACATTTTGTGCTAAAACATACAAAATCACTAACACCGTTAGTCAACCGTTAATTCATGCTGACATGGCAAATACGTGGCAAAAGCGTGGCAAAAAAAAATTCCAAAAAAAATATTATTAAAGTTTTAGCAACAGAACTGAACCAAGCTATTTTATCGAACCAAGCTATTTTATCGATAAAGTCTTACATGCACATAAGTATATATATTTTAAACAAGCCAAAAGCTTTAATCAATTTTAAAATGCGAAAATAGTAAAATATCCGAACCGAGGACCGAACCCGAACCCAAACCAAAAACCAGATCCGAACCCAAAATTTAAAAATATTTTGGTTATTTTAGGTATATTAATGTAAAAATATTCGAATTTTGTTTTGTATTTTTGAATAGTTTGGAGAGCTCAGAAACAAAATTTTCAATTTTCAAGTATTTGAGTAAACTTGAACCCGACCCGACCACAACCCGAACCCGAAGTAAAATATCCGAACCCGAGTCGAACCCGTTAATATACCCAAATGGTTTCTATAGGCGTAAACCCGAAAACCTGAAAAACCCGAACCGAACCAGAACGGGTACCCGAACGCCCAGCCCTAAGTAAATAGTATTAAAATTTTTAAATAATTTAAAATTCTAAACTAATATTCATTAAATTCTAATAGTAAATAGTATTTAAAATTTTAAAATTCTTAACTAATATCTATTAAATATAATAGTAATTATAATAGTAAATTTTAAATACAACTGTCTAGAAGCGTGAATGTTTGGGTTTGGATTCGGGTTTTCAGTTTTTGAGTTTAGGACCCGTTCGGATATTTTTAAATTTCGTGTTCGGATCGGGTGTTTCAGTTTGGGTTCGGGTATTTTACTATTTTCGCGTTTTAAAATTGATTAAAACTTTTTTGGATTGTTTAAATTATATATAGTTAAGTGCATGTAAGACTTTCCTGATAAAACAGTTTGGTTTAGTTGGTTATGTATCTCATATTTGTCCCTGAGGTAAGGGTTTTGAATCCCTTCAAATGCTAAAACTTAAAAAAAAAAAATTTGAAAATTTTTTTCGACACGTTTTTGCCACGTGTACACCACTTATTTGCCACGTCAGCATGAATCAACGGTTGACTAATAGTGTTAATGATTTTGTATGTTTTAGCACAAAATATCATTTAGTTTTTGTATGTTTTAGCACGAGCATATGTTTCATGTATGAATTCAACACATTGATATACTCCATGAATGAATAAGCCAACTTTCCATGGAAGTTTATTCTTTTTAAGAATTAGCAATTTTCATAACTTCCTTATAGAATTTTTATTTTCTAAATAATGGTAGTTAATTATCATTTTGTATATATCTTTATATAATTTTTGACATTTTTTAATCCTTGACACGTGTCAAAATCTTGAACCGATGGACATGACACGTGTCGCGATCTTGTGAGTTAGCAACTTTGAAACTCTATTTTATATAACATGATCGATCTTTTTCTTTTTGACATGTACATTAAAAACATGTAACTATGGTGCAAACGTAAATTATTACAAACCAAGCTAAACTAAGAGACAAAAAAAATAAGTAAAAAAACTGAAATACACTAAACCCCTATATTTTTATTTCCAAAAACAAATGAATTCTATATAATCGTTATCCGGCCGGTTCAACCGGTTCACCGGGTCACGGATCAATAGCGGGTTTTTGTGGGTTTTTCTAGTTTTAACATTACCAGATATTAACACTTCATCCAAACTGGGAAAGTGTCTGGGTCGTGGGTTAATCGAGCAAACACATGTGGTCCGGGTCAGACGTGAAAACACTGCTTAAAATCATTTCCCAAACCCTCTCCTCTCCTATGATCCCTATTTCTGATATGAAACCCTTACTTTGTAAAATTCACCATTCTGTATAAATAACACTCAGTTTCGTGTTTTATGGAGCTCTTGGTCTCAGCTTATCCCTATCGGATACGTTTCTTTGTTGTTATTGTAATCTTTCTCACATAGATCATTGCTTTTGACACAGGATTGAACACACTGTCCTTTAATTTTGATTCATCCGTCGTACAATAACAATGTCAAAGTATTGCTAAAACAATATTTAAATCACATAGGTGGAATTTTATTTACACAACAATCTCAAGCTTGTAACTATCATTACTAATTTATTGGTATATCAAAGTAAGGGTTGTGAACTTTGAATCTTGGGGTTATTATTGAATCTACCACAATTGAGGAGTGTGGTTGTAGGACTTACCACTTTCTTGTACGGCTACAAGAAATATCACTTTCTTGTGGTATATCGTGACCAAATCTGACGAAAATGCCCTTTGTTGACTGACCATTATGATGGTTTTTTGGCTGACCAAAAATACAACATTACTCACAAGTTGTCCACCAATACATGATATGTCCACCAACACAATTATAATATACATAAATTTGTACACCAACATTGAAATAGCATGTCGTGGACCAATAAATGATAGCCATTACTCACAAGTTGTCCACGAAGACATGAGTATACATTTGTCCACGAATACTTATGATTGAATGAATTCAACACGTGATGGACAACAATTCTTATGGTGGACAATATATTAGTAATAAATTTGTCCACCAACACTGAAATAACATGTTGTGGACCAATAAATATCATGTGGTGGACCAACAGAAAGAGAAGAGTGAAGGAAAAAGAAAAAAAACACCAGCACTTTAATAAAATGGGAGAGGTCGTGCCTGTTGGTTTCCTCTGGGCAGTTGAAGGCAATTTTGTTGGACATAACAAGATGGTTATCAGGAGAGTTTTTAGGATTATTTTTTTCATTTCAATTTTGAGAAAGTGGTAGATTTGGCAAGGTTTGAGAAAGTGGTATATAGTGTAATAAATATGTTTTTGATGGTATAAGATATAATATTCCCTTGAGTCTTTTTTGCAGGCGTGGGATTTACAGAGGCAACAATTTCTTAAAGAGTTCACTTCTGTAATAGAATTGCTTGTCTCTGTTTCTCCCCAAGTCTAAAAGGAGTTGTGTGTTATAGAGAAATCAATCATCAATTCGGTATTATTAAATAATTTGTGATTCATCATATGAGTTTATAATAATTATCCAAGTGTCTTTACAATGAGTGATTGCTCATCTTTTCAATAGATTAGTCATCATACATGTGTCACCATTTTAACATCTTTTATTACCTATAAATATGTGTAACATCTTAAAGAATGAGAAGTGTAATAAGAAAGTTTTAAGAAACTTGTCTCACCTTTGTGTGTCTCTTTCTCTCTCTCTTAATTAAAGGAAGTGTTTAGGGTGACTCAAGTGTTTATGATTTATCCTAAAAATCTAGGATGCAAATCATTATGCATAATCATAGTGAGACACGGACCAATTGATGTATATGTAGCCTTCCTTTTACTAAGACTACTTTCAAAACCCGATGAAATCCCAAAGATAAATACTAAGAATTCCCTTGGTGTTCTTTCAATAAAACTTTGACCTTTCTGGTTCCTTCTGTCATACAAAATTAAGCATCAAAATGATATTCCCAACATTTTTTAGCAATTTGTAAACAAGACTTAATCGTACAGAAGCATACTAATCATCCCCAAATCATACGTCTTACATCCCTAATCCTAGTGAATGGTTAGCTATGTCGGTCCGTATACTCCATAGTTTATGCACCTGAATGCACATATGGCGATGATCAAAAGAATGCATGGGGTTTGAACAAAGGGTTAGGGTACAACTATTCGGAGGTGTGGTACTAAACTAAAGATGAGCCTAACTATTCAGAGGTCAAGAGAGTGGTAAAGACAAGGATATAGCTCCAAATATCTAATCCATAGCATGATTACCAAGCCCTAAGTGAGATAAATTAAGGTCAAGTTCGATAATCCACTAGATAAGGCTAAGTTCAAATCATTCAAGTTTCAGGATGATAGGGACTTTTTCCAGAATATTGTGTATGCTCATGGTCGTTCCAAAAATTATGTTCTGCTTCTTCAAAAATTGTCCCGAATAGGTTGTTGGAAGGTCGTCCCAATGCAAGTTCCATGAAAATGCTCGTAATCCCCTGAATTTACTGAACAATGACTTGATTAAAAATTTAAAATTTTCACCAAATATAGAAAATTGGTACATTCGTACCCTCCCCTAGATTTGAACTACACTGCCCCAGTATATAAAGAAGGAAGAATGGCAGGTGAAAATTTTCAAAGAAAACTAGAAAAAGGTCTAGAATAAAAATACAAAAGATAAGGGGTTTCGAAAATAAGACTCAACCGATCGATGAATCCCATGAACCAATCGGTTGTGAATCAAATGCTCACTCGTCTGAGCCGTCCTGGCCTTGTCGGTGCATGGTCCTCTCCCATGGAATGTATCATCCTCCGTAGTATTCTGAGATAGATGAATCCTCCTGAGTCGTGCTTGTGGCTAAAGGCACATTGTCGTGGTAAGGGTTGGCTCTCTGAATGGACGGAGCGACATCTTCTGGAGCCAAAACGCAGCATGGTCGGATCTTCCGGAAAACCCTTAAGAGCAAACAGATTATCCTGTTATACTTCTCCACGACCCCCATGCATGTGTCGAATCCTCTCTTGGTCGTTGGCGGTGTCTAGGAGATCACTGTATGTGAACTCCATCTCATCAAAATCAAGCAGTGGGTCCTTAGAAGAAGTGGAAGCACGAGATGGCGCCTGAGTAGATGCGCATGCCTGACGATGGTGTACGGTGAGGGTATGCCCAAAAGGGCGAGCACAAATAGCAACAGTAGGAGGCATGAAATCGACCCGAGCAAGTGAGGTGATGTCTGTAAGATCTCGTGCAAGAAGTTGCAAGTATATGTAGAGATTGTCACAGTCCTGGAATTGCAGTTCGGAAGTGCCTCATACAAGAATGGAGGTGTGATAGATATAATTATGATCAATGAACCTCCTTCTGCTCTCGAGTGCAAGACAAGGGAGTTCGATCCCGATGGTCTCGAGAATGGGTGTGACAAAACTCCTGTAGTAGATATCATGCCTCTTCTACCTAAAAACCTGGCTCAAGCAAGCTCTGCAGCCAATAGTGCTCCAAATTCCACATTATGCTGCACTCCATAACTATCGTCACCAGGGTCCTTGATGTACTCACAAACCGCCTCCCTAAGCATTGGGAGCCTGAGAGTCCCAACCTCGTGTCGGCTGAAGATGGTGTTGCTAATGAACTTAGCAACCAATCGCAACACGAGCTCCTCATCTGAGGCTCCTTCCAGGCCCTAGCAACATAGGAACCTGAAGCGATGATGGTCCAGAACTTTGCAAGATCTAAGACAACGCAAGCATGTGTCTCCGTACATCGTGGTAACCCAAAGATGGTGCAGAGCTGGTAAATGGATAGCTTGTACAACACCGATCGGTTGGCAAGTCCTTCAAAACTGATCAATACAATTGCTGCACCGATCGGTTGGCGAGTCCTTCAGTTTGCATCTTCTACGTTTATCACCTGTTTCAAAGAACTCTACCACTAAAACATATGATTTCCAAACGTGATCCAAGTTTCAATAAAAATCTCTAAATGAGAGTGTCAAAGTTAAAAGAAACAAAAGGAAAAATGCAAGAAATGAAAACAAATCGATGGGTTACCTCCCATCTAGCGCTTGTTTAGAGTCTCGAACTTGACTTTATTGCAATTATACCAGACTGGAGTACCACTCTCTTTGTCTCTTGGCGGATGAGGCATCCAAACAACTCGCTCATGTTCCACTTGCTGGAAAAGGGCACCAAGAGGAAGGACTTGGTAATACACATCCTTGTCAACGTATGTGAGGCACATCCTTCTTCTCGGCCAATCGATCACAGTCCCAACAGAAGTCAAGAAGACTCTTTCGAAGATGGATTGTGGTTGAATATCGCCAAAGGTTGCACATATCTGAAATTCCACGACCACTTTACTATTTTTGATACCAACGATGACATTCTAGAGTTCCCCTAAGGGATAGTGAATAATGTCATCGGCAATTTGCATTCGCTTGTTTGACAAAGGCGGATTCATATACCAGAGAAGTTTTGTGATAGTTTCTGACAATTGTAGGAGGAACCGGTGTCACATAAGGAACCTTGGAAGCAAATGTTGTCTACTTTCATTGGAACCACGAATCTTTCAGGAGCTTGCATCTTCCTCAAACGAAACTTCTTAGGAGGCATCTTTGCTTCTATCATTGTCCTCTTGATCTCTACGGGCTTTCGTCGCTTTCGTCGAACAGCTTCCAAAAGTAGGATCCTTTCTAAACATCACTGAAACCCAATCTCGAGGGTATTTCCCTTGCCATCTGCAGAAACTTTCGATGCTTATATCCCGAAATTACCCTTCTTAGCCTTCTCACTGCAAGTACCGGACGAGTCTTGGTGTCAACTGATGAGTAGATTGGTGAGCTGTAGCGCAAATCCTTGTTATCTCCTTAACAATCAAACACATTTTCTGCTCCTTCGTCTATCTTTGAAATCTTACGAGCCAAGTTTGGAGCGGGAAAATAGTGAACCATCTTGTCTACGAGATGAAAAGTTAATTACTTCTTTGGCAAATCCACCACGGCTCCAACGGTATTAAGGAATGGTCGTCCCAAGAGTAATGGCATGTCCAACCCTCCCACCATATCGACGATTTTGAAATCCGTCGGAACCAAGTAATGCCCAATTCTCGCGGACACACCCAGAAGGAACTGTTGAGGTTTGGTCACCAAGGCGTCAGCAAATTTTTGGGTTCATGGTGATTCATCGAAGCTCTCGATTCCGAATCCATTAGCAGGAGAGAGTTACATAAGGTTCACACTAGAACAAGTGTCACAAAGGGAATCCTCAAAGTCCACTCCAAAGATTGAGCAGGGTACTGAGAATTTACCAGGATCTTCGAGCTTAGGAAGTCGTGTCAAGACCTTCTTCTCCTTTGTAAGCTTTTTCATTAGCTTATCTAGTCCTTCCTCGCGCGTCATGACACATTTGAATACTTTCTTAATATCAGGTAGGATCGGTTTTGCTTCGTTCAATATCATTCCTTTAGTTAACTTTCCAAGCACCTTCTTGAACCTTTCCATCTTTCCATTAGCAATCACCTTATCAACATATTGACGAAAAGGTATCTTGGGCTTGTACACTCATGGAGGCATGTTCTGAACCCTCTAATATACCTCTGAATCACCTTCTGAGCCTTCAAAATCAAACTCAACCTTCTTTGCTCGGATATAGGAATCCACCGATCGATTGTGGTTGTCTCCGTAAACTGATGAGTGTCAGTTGTGTACTGATTGGTTGGCGAGTCTTGATTCACCTCCGAATCAGCCTCAACAACATTAACATGCTCCCTAGGGTTACCTTCAACTTTTCCTGGAAGCATTTCTGGGGTTACCTTGGCACTGGAAGCAACTTGGGTGATTTGAGTCTCCAAAACCCAAACTTGGGTACTCACGACACCAATGTTCTCATTGAGAGATGTGTACATTCCATCCACCTCAGCCTTAATGATCTCAGCGCTTTTCTTGTGACTCTCCATCATCTCAAGTATCATTCTCTTTAGCTTGCTCTCCGGAGGATTTTTTGAGTAGCACCCGAAAAACTGTTATGTCCACTGTTGTACTGAACCTTGGGTTGAAAGTTGTATCCACCGTAGCTAGCTTCCTTATTCTAAAATCCTTGGGGTTTTGGAGGATATACCTTATCCTGAGGATTCTCAACATTCGTAGTCCGGTATGAAAAGTTTTGGTGGTTTCTGAAGTTCTTGAAACCACGTCCGCCAATGTAGTTTATTTCCTTGGTTTCCTTATAACAAACCACATCTTCAGCTTCACCTCCTTATCCACTATCATCTAACCTTGCACTCATTTTCTGAAGCTTCAGCAACCAACCCACTTTCTTCTTCAACTCTTGGTACCAACTTGTCTCAACATTGTTGACTACAACCTTCTTCGATCTATCATATTCAGGACAATTGTTGCTATTATTGGCTTCCAGAACAGTGTTGGTACCAAATTTCCCTTGACTTGTCGTGGTAAGAGCCATTTGGAATTTTTATGCGGCTCCTTGATAGAATATGTGTATCGAATTCTCTAAAGTATAATTGTGACGTGAGCAATCTTTCAAATAGCCTCTGAAATGATCCCACGCCTCGAAGAATGATTCGTTTGTCGTTTATTAGAACGTGGAGATCTTGTTCCTTAATTGAGTGGTCCTAGACTTCGGGTAGAAGTGATTGATGAATTGATCGCGACACTACTCCCAAGTTATGAGGGAACCCGACTCTAAAAGTCTCATCCATCTTGCAGCTTTGTCTCCTAAGAAAAACTTGAACAAGGTCAAGTACTGGTAGTTAGAAACTCCATTTTCCCTCGATGTGCTACAAAGTTCCTCAAAATTCTTCACATGCTCCATCGGGTTCTCATGAGTGAGACCATTAAAGATTGACTGCTTCACCAACATAATCATCAATGGCACGATGCGATAGTCTCATCACTGAGGCAAAAGCGGATGGATGGTGGTTCTATTAGGAGCATTGAAGTCTCCTAAGGTGGCCTCAGCAAGCTCAACAACCATTCACATATCGACCGGTTGGTTACGCTAACTGACTGATTACTCATTAGGTTGCAAACCGATCGGTTGTTGTGTGGCATCAATCCTTGATTCTCCATTCGTCTTTCTCTCCGAATCATTTTGCCAGCACGCTCGATTTCAGCCAACTCGTCGTTGTTTGGTTTTACCAAATCATTAGAACCGTGGCTCCTTCGTTGCATAAACCTTTGAACACGAGATAGACAAAAAAAAATGAAAAATTAAAGAAACAAAATTAAAAATAAACAAGAAAATAAAATCCTAAACAAAATTTCAACTACGAATCCAAAGGCACTCGTTAATGGTCTCGAAAACAGTGCTAAAACTTGTTGAGAGTAAGTTTTACGGGTCGTCGGGGTGTAGCCCCCTACAAACTTTACGTTAAGTCTGTAACCACCTGGTTTGCTAAACCGGATGTAAAGCCCCATATGAAGCATCATCTCGAGTAGTAACCCCACCGAAAGTTTGAATCGATGTAAGACCCCCTCTTGATGACTTTTTGGTTGACTATACGCCACTATGCAGCTGACGTGGCAAATAAAATCTCAAAATTTTGTAGAGAGCAGGGGTCCGAACCTGGATGAGGAACCTTGATGGGAAAACAAATTAAGCACTAGGACACGTTAATATTTTGTGTTATAAGGAGGGAAAAAACTAAAATCAACCCGAACAATTAGCAGAATGAAATTTCATACCTAACTTACGATACAATGCATTTTTTAACCCTAACAGTCATAAATTTCAAATTTTATACCCGAATTACTACAGGTTAGCAGAAACCAACTTTGAATTAGACAGTATTAGTCAACTCTTATGTTTTGATGACTAAAACGCCAATGTGAGTTTGAAATGGCAATTTATCGGTTCAAAATGACAAAGTTTTGTTCATATTACTTACATAGACTCAAAACGACCTTGTTTTTCTTATTTTATTTTATAAAAAATAAAATTAAAGTTTATTAAGTATTAAAAATTATTAAAATGTTAAAACGACGGTGTTTTTGATTTATGTAAGCACCATAACCAAAACAACGTTGATTTGGACCAAAAATATGTCATTTCAAATGCATAGTGGCGTTTTAGTCATCAAAATTTGATAATTGACTAACACTGTATAAGTTAAAATTGGTTTCCGCTAATGTGTAGTAATTCGGGTATCAAATTTGAAATTTATGACTGTTCATGTTGAAAAATGCAATGTATCATATTTTGGGTATGAAATTTCATTTTGCAAATTGTTCAAGTTGATTTTGGCCGTTTTCCCGTTATAAGGACAAAACTTTCATATATCTTAGTCTGTCTGTTTTCTTTTGTAATAACAATAGAATTCATAATCCGAATCTCCAAAAAAGTTAGTTCCATATAATTTATATTAATTATAAAAATTATGAATATTAATATACACTACAAGAAAACAGGCAGTTTTGGAAGGTAAAATTCAACAGAAATTCTTAAAATTTTTGACGAATTACCGACGACAAAATTTCCAGAAAATTTGTCAGAATATTGCTGACAAAATTTATGACCATTTTCCGAAAATAATTTTACGATAAATATTTCTGACCATTCTCCGATTTTCTGGAAATTTTGTCGTTGGTAATCCGTCAGAAATTTCCAATGAATATCCGATCAATTTTGGATTTCCTACAATTTAGAACCGATGGATTTTTAAACGTCGGAATCACATTTTTTGACAGGTTTCCGACAAATTTTACTGTCAGAAACTAGATATTTTCCGACCATTCTCCGATTTTCCGGAAAGTTTGTCGTCAGTAATCCGTCAAAAATTTGCAACGAATTTCCGACAGATTTTGGATTTCCGACGATTTAAAATCGATGGATTTTGGATCGTCTAAAACTGCCTATTTTCTTGTAGTGTATATTTCATATTCATAATTTTTATAATTAATTTAAATTATATGGAAGTAACTTTTTTGATGACTCGGATTATGAATTCTATTTTTGTTACAAAAAAAAACAGACTGGCTAATATATATTAAAGTTTTTTCCTTATAATACAAAATATTAACGTGTCCTATCAAGGTTCCATCAAGGTTCCCCATCCAGGTTCGAACCCTGCTCTCTACAAATTTTTGGGATTTTATTTGCCATGTCAGCTGTACAGTGACGCCTAGTCAGCTGCACAGTGACGTCTAGTCAGCTGCACAGTGACGTCTGGTCAACCAAAAAGTCAACAAGAGGGGGTCTTACATAGATTCAAACTTTAGGTGGGGTTACAACTGGAGATGATACTTTATATGGGGCTACACATCCGGTTTAGCAAACCGGGTGGTTACAAACTTAACGCAAATTTTGTAGGGGGCTACACCCTAACGACCCTAAGTTAAACACCAAATAATTACCGCAAGTGTACGGTATACCGTTGTAGTAAGGGATCGAATCCACAAGGACCACAACAAATTCGCTATGGACTATGGCAATCAAAAATTATCTAGGGCGTTTGATAGGATTTTTGTTTGGTTTTCTAAACAATTAAATAAGTAGATATGAAATAACAATAGATAGATAAGTTGAGTAAAGGGAATCCTAAATAAATTCTAATCAAGCAATATGCATACATATGAGAAAGCATTAGAAACCATTCTTGAACTCAATCACATATATAAATTACCCTAGTGTCTCAGTGATAATTACTAAGCTAACAACCCTAAAAAAACTGTCGTTTATTATTTGAATTAAAAGCAAGCATTAAGAATAAGATCGGATATGTTCATAAAACTGCTAGCAACTGTCGTTGTCTTCATATACTTTATTCACCTAGGCTACAATCAATATTCCATTGCAACTGTCGTTATTCAAAAACATCGAAAGGCATATTCAGACTCTTAACTAGAAAAAGCATTAATAACAACCTTGACGAAGAATCAAAACATCAATCTCAATATGAACAAGCATAAATACCTACCTAAAACATCATATCAGAAACCCTAAAATCCAACAAAGAAGTACTCAAGCATTGTAGAGATAGAGCAACATGAAGATGAAGAACTCATAATCATATTGTTAAATCTACTACTAAAACTCTAAATAAAACCCTAAAAGAAAGACATTAAATTAAAACTATAAGAGAAGTATTTACAAAGTGTTTTTCGCTCTAAGGCTTGATGATTTACAACTGTGGATCGAGCCCTCCTTTTATAGTACAAGGGAGAAAAAAATGGAAGTTTAGAGAAATGAAAATCTTCTGAAATCACCAAAACGTAAGTTTTCTGGAACCGTCAACCGATCGGTGCAGAGGTGCAATTGATCGGTCCTCTTGGTCTTCTTAACCGATCGGTGCTAAGTGCAACTGATCGGTTTGCGCGTCCGATTCATCCTTCCTTCTGGTCCATTTGAAGCCCAATATATCCTCTTGAAGTCCATTTGATGTATTTGAAGCCCATTTTAGCTCTAGACCTCTATTTTCACTTCTAAGCCTGTTTTCCGTGAAAACACAAAATGACTAACAAAACTATCTTGTTCCCGATTAAAAAACGCAGGAATATTCACAATGAAACTTATAAAAATCAGTAAAAATATGGGTCTTCAATTAATTGACGCATCAAGTAGATGGTCACATGTGTGTATTTTAACCACGAGAAATACGGCTTACGCAAGATTCATTGTCCAAATAATTAGGTTGAGAGCACAATTCCCTTATTATACCATATAGAAAGTACGGCTTGATAATGCTGGTGAATTCACTTCAAAAGCCTTTGATGATTATTGTATGTCAATGGGGATTGATGTGGAGCATCCAGTGCCCCATGTGATGCACAAAATGGCATGGCTGAGAATTTGATAAAATGGTTACAATTTATTGCAAGGCCACTCATATTGAGAACAATGCTCCCCACTTATGTAGGAGGACATACTATATTAAATGCAGCTACATTGGTCCAAATTAGACCAAGTGCATATCATCAATATTCTCCATTATAATTAGTATCTCACCAAGAACCAAATAAATCTCATATCCGTGTCTCTAGATGTGCGAATTATGTTCCGTAGCCCCTCCGCAAAGAACAAAATGAGGCCACAAAGGAGATTGGGGATATATTTTGGGTCGCATCATCAAGTAAAGTAAAATATCTTAAACTATAAACTGGTGATATGTTTACTGCCAGTTTTGCCGATTGTCATTTTAATGAAGATAAATCTCAGCGTTTGGGGGGAGAAATCAAAAAAATATAAAAGACGTTACATGGCGTACACCATCTTTGGTGCATTTTGATCCCCCTACGAATCAACGTGAACAAGAAGTTCAAACAAATTATACATTTGCAAAGTCTGGCAAATCATTTACTAGATGCGTTCACAGATAGAAAGAGGGTAACAAATTCATATGTACTCACTGCGAGTGCTCCATCAAGGATTGAAATTCCAAAGGAATAATTTGATGGAAGCAAAATAAATGAACCTAGGGTTCAATTGAAAAGTGGTAGGCCAATGGGATATAAAGATAAAAATTCCTGGAAAAAAAGAAATTGGGAAAAATAAATGAAATGGTTCAAAAAGAACCACATCATGAGAAATTTCGAGAAGAAATTTATGACAAGGTTCTTGAACCGTTGAAGAGAAAATAATGGTTTAGAAATTAAATAGAGGATAATGATGAAATACTCAAGAAGAGTTTTAGATAATATGTGATTATTCATCACATAAGTTTATAATAATTCTCCAAGTGTCTTACAATGAGTGATTACTCATCTTTTTAATAGTTAAGTATCATACATGTGTCACCATTTTAACATCTTTTGTTACCTATAAATAGGTGTAACATCTTAAGGAATGAGAAGTGTAATAAGAAAGTTGTCTCACCTTTGTGTGTCTCTTTCTCTCTTTCTTACTTCAAAAATCAACACCCATATAAAAAACATATCCATATGCATATAGGAGAGGTCTTACGCGTTGCGTGAGTTTAAATTAATATAGTAAATTATGCAACACTATATAATTAAATATTTATATCAAAATGATTGATCTATGTAAATGTTTTTTGCGCATTAACCTTAGGTAAAATAATTTAATATTAAATTTACAACATATATCATGTTTCTATTTTCTCCATACACTAAAGTAAATAATGTTAGTCACATTATTATTCAAGTATTTAACAGTAATATAGTTTGATAGTTTTTGTTCCTTGGTGTCGTCTTCTAATAATTATTACAACTTATTATATAGTAGTGATGAAAATAAAATAAATAAATAAATAATTTTTTATCCTAAATTTTGGCGGAGTCATTTTAGAAAAAGTGGAGATAATAAAAAATTATTACCTTGCTTTTCACATTACATTGAAAGCATAAGATTGAAAACAAAACTAACATGTCCAATGTGAAGAATCATGATAGTTTAATTTTGTATCTTTTGCGGCATTAGTATCAACGCTACTAACAAATATCGTTCATAGATATTTAGTTAATGAAATTAGGTAAGACATAGCCAAAAAAACTATAATTCGTGGGGACAAAACATCAATCAATTTAGACAAATTAAAAAATAATATATATATATATATCTATATATATATATATATATTACATTAAAGAAGTGATCTTACATTCGTCATTGACTCTATTCTCTTAAATACATCACTTATATAAGAGAAACTCTTCTTTATTATATAAGATTATGATGCCATTTAAATTTGTCTAGATTGTGATATATAGTTTTCATTCAATTTATAATCTATTGCAAAGTTTTAAAAAACAACATATGAGAAGAAAAATTATCACGTGTCAACTTTCATGAAGTAAACCCTATAATGAGTTTCAGGATTGAGAATATGAAAAGGTAAAATAGAGTAATAGTAATAAAGTAAGACTCACCCTTCGATCCAAAAAGTAGATTGGTAAAGCAATTTGATATTAATTTAACAACATATATCATGTTTCTATATTTTCACTATACTGAAATAAATAATGTTAGTCATATTATTATTCAATTATTTTACAATAATATAGTTTGATAGTTTTTGTACCTTAGGATCGCATTCTAAGAGTTATATATTATCAATTAACTACAATTATTTCACTTATTATATATTTCAAAACTAATTATAACTTAAACAGTTTCACATAGTAAGATTTTAAAAACATTACTATTAAATTATGTTCAAAATCCATAATATATATAGAAAAAAAATATTAATAATATATTTATATTATTTCAAAAATACCACTAATTTTTGAAAGATCACAAAATACAACAAAGAAATGTTAAAAAATTATTTTCAAAACTTTCAGAAATCATTTTTTCCTATTGACTAATAGCCCATTTCAATATATTTAAATAGGATTCTTATTTTATTGGTCTTTAGGATAATAAAAATTTAAACTTTGTATTAAACAAACAAAAAAAACCTAAACAAAATTATTCTTGATAGGAAAAAATTGATTTAAAACTTGGAGTTAAATTTTGATTCAAAATTTAAAAGAAACAAAATATTGCTAGATTTGGAATAAAACTTATATGAACCCAATCTAAATATGGAATTTTGATGATTAAAAATGATTGTAATTACAAATATTTTTCTTACGGTTAATTTTGAATAAGGTAAGAAAATGCAATCGCATTGTCTCATCCTGATACATTTGCTTCTTTAGACGTTCAAATCCAAATAAAAATAGATTTGATGAAATTTTGATGATGGAAATAAACATAAATAAATAATTATTTTTCTCTAAAAATAGATATTTTGGTTGAGTCGTTTTGAAGAAAGTGCAGAGACTCATATGGGTCGTCCAATAAAAATAGTTCTATCTTGCTCTTCCACATTACATTGAAAGCACGAAATGGAAAAAATAAAGATTTTACAATGTAAGAAGTAAAAAAACAAATATGTCCAGTATGGTTCAAAGATATTTAGTTAATGAAATTAAATAAAACATACCAAAAAATTCTAATTTTTAGGGTGATAAACATTAACTAATTTAGAAAAATTAAAATATATATATTATATTAAATAAGTGATCTTATATTGGTCATTGATTATATGCTCCCAACTATATCACTTATACAGAAGAGGTAATCAACTTGGAAAAAAAAACTGAAATATACATGTATATATATATATATATATATATATAGGAAAAACGGTCATTTTAATAACAAAATTATGCGTTTTTGCCAAAATAAATACGATATCTTTACTGAGCCAAATATTATACACACTTACGATGACTAAGCCAGTTTAGATACAAAAAAATCAACTAAAACGGAAAATTAATAAACGTTAAACATAGTTAGTTAACAAAAACTCTGTTTTAAAAACAAAAAAGAATCGACCCGAAATCCTCCCAAACCCCTAATTTCTCTAATTTTCAAATTCTCAAGTCCCCTCCTAAATCGACCTAAAAACAAGAACGTGAGGACGACAAGTTCTGCGATGGCAGGGGAAGGACTCCGCTGCTGGTTTTGCGAGGAGAAAATAAACCGCCAAAGAAAAAAAATGAAATTTGCATTGTAATAGTGATCATTCGCTAGGGATTATATGCTCAAAAGTAAAAACAACATCACTTATATAGAAGAGGAAATTAACCTTAAAAGGAACAAATTGAAATTTGTCTAATTAATTCATTAGTTATTGCAAATTGTGTTAATGAGTTCAGTTATGGTCAATTAAGAGAAATTATAGTATTTTTATATATCGAGAATATCAAGTGGTATAATAGAGAAATATTGAAAAGACAGGTTATTTTCTTTCAAATGTGTTATTGGGTTAAGTTATTGTCAAATTGTATTAATTGATTTTAAATGTGTAGTTAAGAGAAATTATTGTTTTATATATGTTATTTTTTAGAAATGAGAAAATCAGAAGGTAAGATAGAGAAATAGTGAAAAAAAGATGGCACGTGTTGGTTAAGCGAACCTTATAATAATACTAGATTAGGTCCCGGGTATACGCGGGCAAAAATGTAATATTTTAAAAATTCGTAAAAAATCAAAAAAAAAATTAAATAAAATAAAATAAAATCACCCGTAAAAATATATATACAATATATTAAAACTGTGACTTTTGAATAAAATCGATGTTACGTACTTAATTACATGATATATCATTAAAAACTTTTTCTAAATCTTAACATTTACTTATATCTTAAAAGCATTTCAGAAATAAAAATAAAACCTAATCACAATCTACAACTTATTCTTACATTTTCATCAAGTAGAAGAAACTTCAATCCTATAAGATCATTTTTTTAAAAAAATTCTCGCTTCCCACTTTCTAGTAAGACTTACTACCATTCGACGTTTTGTTTAGGTGATCTAGTGTTAGATAATCTTTGTTGTCATTTTTTTATTTTTTTGTTCATTTTGGATGATAGTCAATCTTTGTTGTATTTTGGATGATAGTCAATTTTTGAAAAGTGAAAAAAAAAAACCAAAATTAGAGGAAAACTTAATAATCACAAAAAAATATATGTGAGAAAAAAATTACGAAAACCTCGTGATAATAAATAAAACTAACTTTTAAAAAATTAAAAGGAAGAGATATTTTACCAATAGAATAAAGTTAAAGCTTGAAGGTGTTTCTTTTTGAGAATATGTGAGATTACTTATTTAAATATTTACAATTATTTTTCCTTTATGATTATAAATTTTCTCAGAAATGGGAGTTTATTCTTATCAAGAAAAGAAATAATCTTTTTTCTTATAAACCTATTAATATTTTAAAAACTCGTAAAAATATCAAAAATAAAATTTTTAGAAAATAAAACAAAATCACCCGTAAAATATATATATACAATACAATATATTAAAACGGAGAAATTTTAAATAAATCCAATGTTAATTACACGATATATCATTAAAAACAAATTACAAATCCTATCATTTACTAATATCTCTAAAGCGTTGAAAATAAAATTATAAACACAATCACAATCTACAACTTATTATTACATTTTCATCAAGTATAAGAAAATTCATTTCTATAATCTCATTATTTTTTAAGTTTCTCGCTTCCCACTTTCTAGTAAGACGTACTACCATTCGACGATAAACACGTTTTTTGTTTAGCTGATATAGTGTTAGATAATCTTTGTTGTTATTTTTTATTTTTTTTGTTTATTTATTTTGGATGATAGTCATTTTTTGAAAAGTGGAAGAAAAACCAACCGAAATTAGATAAAAACTTAATAATCATAAAAAATATATATATATATATATATGAGAAAAAATTACGACAACCTCATGATAACAAATAAAAATAACTTTTAAAAAATAAAAGGAAGAGATGTTTTACCAATCGTATGAAGTTAAAGTTTGAAAAATGTTTTTTTGAGAAAATATGAAACTACTTATATGAACAATTACAATTATTTTTCCTTTATTATCATAAATTTTCTTAGTTGTGGAAGTTTATTCTTATTAAGAAAAGAAATAATTGTTTTTCTTATAAATCTATTAATATTAATTTGTATCTTTTCATTTTTTAGAATTAGTAATTTGTATAATTTTTTTATAAAAGTTTCATTTGCTGAATAATGGTAGGTAAGTATAAATTTGTATAGTTTTCTTATAATAAGATCTTTGACATTTTTTAATTTTTGACACGTGTCGAAATCTTGAATCGATTAACACAATATGTGTCACTATCTTATGAGTAACTAACTTGTGAAAATTGTATATAAAACGATATCAGGATTTTGATGTGAGTCTACAAATGGATCACCATTATCAATTAAATAAGCCCAAACCCTATAAGCTCGTTCACCAAAAAACATTCCTCACCTGTCTTTGTATAATCTCCGGTGCTGAAACTCATCGGTCACCACCGTAATCCCCAGAAAACTCAGTCTAGTAGCTAGTATATATATATTTCTAGCTATATATTTTCTGATTCGCCAAGAAGGAGATTGTTGAAGAGAGCATTGTGGAGCTAAGTTTGGCTTCTAACACCTGAGACTATTTCTAAGGAACATACCAAATAAGCTCTGAAATTAGCCGAGAAGCGATTTTTTTAATCGTGGTGCAGACCATAGAAGTTACATTGAGCAGGAATCATACCCTATGAAGGTTTACTTGTTGAGGTTAATCATCCATCTCTTTTTCTCTGTTGATGTGTTTTTGCTTCATACATCACAATAAACTAGAATTTAGTTGACTAAGCCACACATTGTTTGATATATTCTTTAGATTTCTTGTGTTAGCAAATGGGCTTTAATTAAAAAACTATGATGAAACATATCAACAATTCCAAGAAATGGAAACATTCTTGGCCAAACACGAGAATTTCTATGTTATCAAAATAGCAAATGAGCTTTGATTAATAACAAAATCCAATAAAAAACCTCCTAGTTGCAAATAATTTCCAACTTAAACGTTCAACTTTTTTAGTTCTCAGTTAAAACTTTGAATTATAGAACTTTCTCAGAAAAAACCTTCAACTCTGAATATTTGTGCTCGAGGTTAAGTTGATTAACGGTCAACGATGAACAGTAAACGTTGACCGTTAGTCAATTTTTTTTCTTTTAACTACTTATCATTTTGATTAATTAGTGTAAGTAGGATACAAATATTTAGCTAGCCATGACGGTGATACTACATAGGTCGTAAACAAATTTTGAGTAAAACGGGTTATGCCGGTGCAGGTTGTGGGGAAGGCGGTGCGATGCGGGTCGGGATATTTTAGAAAGAAGATTATATTAAGCCCGCATAACTAATTTAAAAAAATATTCGGCCCAAGTCAACCTAAAACATTAAAATCCTTTAGAAATAGTCTCAGGAATCATACCCTAGGAAGGTTTACTTGTTGAGGTTAATCATCCATCTCTTTTGTTTTCTGTTGATGTGTTTTTGCTTCATACATTACAATAAACTAGAATTTAGCTGACTAAGCTACACTTTGTTTGATATTCTTTAGAATTTTTGTGTTAGCAAATGGGCTTTAAATAAAAAACTATGATGAAACTTATGAACAATTCCAAGAAATGGAAACATTCTTGGCCAAACACGAGATTTTGTGTGTTAGCAAATGGGCTTTAATTAAAAACCTATGATGAAAGTTATGAACAATTCCAAGAAATGGAAACATTCTTGGCCATACACGTCCTAAGGAGATATCTATATAAATGTTTTATTCTCTCCTTCATTAGTATTACATCTTTGACTTTGTGATTGTAATGAGGAATTACAGAACATCAATTGTTGTGGTACTGAGTTTGGTGATATTTCTCAATGTGCAGAGAAGTTTTGTGGCAAGAGCCAGTGCTGAGAAAAAGGTACTAGAGAATTATACGAGGTAGTTCTTTTTATCAATAACATAATTGGTTGGTTCTGTGTTTTGATAATCAATAATAGGTTCATATAGTGTATTTGGGTGAGAAGCAGCATGATGATCCCGATTTTGTCACGGAAACTCATCATCAGATGTTGTGGTCACTTCTTGGAAGGTACTTACGGGTAGTTTTCTCTTTCTCAAGTATAATAATGTCTCAAACAGTTTCTCAGATTTCTTGCGTTGTTCTATGTTACAGCAAAGAGGATGCCCATGATTCAATGGTGTACAGTTATCGACATGGCTTCTCAGGTTTTGCAGCCACGCTTACCAAGTCCCAAGCCAAGAAAATTGCGGGTACTCTTACAGTTTTTTGGAATCTATAATTTCAGACAAGAGCACATCTGATTTTCCCTGGCTACAGGTTTACCTGAAGTTGTTCATGTCATACCGGATAGTTTCTACAAGCTGACAACAACTCGGACTTGGGACTACCTAGGCCTTTCTGCCAACAATCCAAAGAATCTTCTAAATGAAACTGAGATGGGTGCACAAATTATCATCGGCATTATTGACACAGGTATGAGTATTAATTTGTACTTTAGTTTTCTCACTCTGCTCGTTACAGTGTAGATTGATCTCAAGTCTCCTGTTACATTTGAATCCTCTGTCTTAGCGTCTATATGACTAATTTTTTATGTGCTTGCAGGAGTATGGCCTGAATCTGAAGTATTTAAGGACAATGGGATTGGGCCAGTGCCGAGCCACTGGAAAGGAGGATGTGAAACTGGAGAGGCTTTCAACTCCACTCACTGCAATAAAAAGCTCATAGGAGCCAAGTACTTCATCAATGCCTTTCTTGCGGAGAACGAAAGCTTCAACTCCACTGAATCACTTGATTTCATTTCCCCTAGAGACCTTGATGGTCATGGCACGCATGTTTCCACCATTGCGGGTGGTTCGTACGTGCCCAACATAAGCTACAAGGGCCTAGCTGGAGGGACTGTGAGAGGTGGGGCACCTCGTGCTCGTATAGCAATGTACAAGGCTTGTTGGTATCTTGATGATGAAGACATAACGACTTGTTCATCTGCTGACATTTTAAAAGCTATGGATGAGGCTATGCATGATGGTGTTGATGTTCTGTCAATCTCTCTAGGATCCAACGTTCCTCTGTATGGTGAAACTGATATTCGCGATGGGATAACTACTGGAGCATTCCATGCAGTCTTAAAGGGTATCACTGTTGTATGTGCCGGTGGTAACTCTGGCCCAGAGGCTTTTACCGTGACAAACACAGCTCCTTGGATTGTGACAGTGGCTGCAACTACTCTAGACCGTTCCTTTGTAACACCTATTACACTTGGGAATAATAAAGCGATATTGGTACCAACAAAATACACACCATATATTAATTGTTTTCTACGAAAAATATATTTTCAAAACGTCTGCACATCTGTGTCTTGTTGTGAGTTGGGCCACTATATTGTAGGGTCAAGCAATGTATACAGGTCCAGAAGTTGGCTTCACTAGCTTGGTTTACCCAGAGAACCCAGGGAATAGCAACGAAAGCTTTTATGGGTAATGTTAAACTTCTAGTGTCTTTGTAGGACCTATCTTCACCCAGTGTTCACTGAATCTTGCAATATGAAGAAGAAAAATTCTCTGACCTCGTTGTGGCTCTTGTAATGCAGTACTTGTGAGGATCTTCTCTTCAATTCTAATCGTACAATGGCGGGTAAAGTCGTGTTGTGTTTCACAACATCACCTTACAGTGCTTCTGCATCTAGTGCTGCACGTTCAGTGAAGAGAGCCGGTGGTCTTGGCGTAATCATCGCAAGACACCCAGGCTACGCTATCCGACCATGTCTTGATGATTTCCCTTGTGTTGCTATTGATTGGGAGCTTGGAACTGACATACTTTTCTACATTCGGTCCAGTGGGTATGAAAATATATCTTCACCACTTAGAAATATTGTAAGAAAGTAAGCAACATGTGGTGGTATCTGAGACTAAGTGTCACCGGAACTGTGGTTTGCAGATTGCCTGTTGTGAAGATACAACCTTCTAGAACACTCATCGGACAACCAGTGGGTACAAAGGTGGCAACTTTCTCATCAAGAGGACCTAATTCGATTGTGGCTGCGATCCTCAAAGTATGCTAGAATCATTATATGCTCTTTTTTCTTTCAAACAATCAAATTGTCTACTAATGTTGTAATGCAGCCGGATATAGCAGCACCAGGAGTGAGCATATTGGCAGCTACAACCACCAATAGAACTTTCAACGACCGAGGTTTCATTATGTTGTCAGGAACATCAATGGCGGCTCCTGTAATTTCAGGAGTTGTTGCACTTCTCAAAGCTCGACACCGTGATTGGTCTCCTGCCGCCATTAGATCAGCCATTGTCACTACAGGTTCTTATTATCTCATTTAATGTAAATAGGACAAAAGAAGAACTTACTAATCTCGAAAAGCGTCTTTACTCTGCAGCTTGGAGAACAGATCCGTTTGGAGAGAATATCTTTGCGGAAGGGTCACCCCGAAAGCTAGCTGATCCGTTTGACTATGGTGGAGGCCTTGTGAATCCAGAGAAAGCTGCAAAACCAGGTCTTGTGTATGACTTGGGACTCGAAGACTATGTTCTGTACATGTGCTCTGCTGGTTACAACGAGTCATCGATCTCTCAGCTTGTTGGAAAAGTAACGGTCTGTTCCAATCCCAAACCATCTGTTCTTGATTTCAACTTGCCTTCCATCACAATCCCAAACCTCAAAGACGAAGTGACTCTCACCAGAACCCTCACTAACGTTGGACCAGTTGAGTCGGTCTATAAAGTAGTGGTTGAGCAACCGTTAGGCGTCCAAGTGACTGTGACCCCGGAGACGCTAGTCTTTAACTCTACATCCAAAAGGGTCTCTTTTAAAGTCAGAGTATCGACCACACACAAGATCAACACAGGTTACTACTTTGGAAGTTTAACTTGGAGTGACTCTCTGCATAATGTTACCATTCCTTTGTCTGTGAGAACGCAAATTCTGCCTTACTACTACGATGAGAATTAAACAAACAAAGAAAATAACCATTTGTATCTTGTGGAGTTTGTTCTTAAGTTATGAATATATTGAATGAGAGTGAATGTGAGTGTGATTTAATTTTACATCAAACTAGATTCGATCGTATGTGCGGGTTATATTTGTAAAATAAACGTATTTGATATCTAAATTTAAGATATAATATAGTTGTAAATGTTAACTGATGCTAGATGTATATTTTTTAGATTAATCAAAAAAACATTTCAAATCTTTTGATTAGGGGTATTAAATCAGATTTGAGTCGGTTTTAGTTAGGGTTATCTCGGTATATAATATACGCTTTTCCGTTTTGGAATGAAAAACGGTCTCGTCCCATATCCATCGGAAAGTTTTCATCCCGTAATCATTTATTTTTAAATAACTACTTGTTTGAAAATGTTTGTTTTAAGAGATTGGGTAAATGTTTTAAATGAGATATCATATTTCCCTGATTGAGACATAGATTTCCTTTTTTATCGGGGAACATAAACATGGATTCATCAAATCCAATTTGGGATAAGTTATATATCAAGTATAATACATAGAATTATATATATATCTTGTAGATATATATATATATATATATATATATATATATATATATATATCTTGTAGTAGTAAAAATAAAAAATATATTAAACGTAAAATTAAATATTCTTATATTTTTAATATATTACCAAAGTTACTTATTATAATATATATTTTATTATTTAAATTTTAGTTTGTATATTTTTTGGTCACTAATTTTAGTTTGCCTTATATGAATTGAAATCTTTATTTTTGTTTTTACTTTTTTATGATATGTGTTTTATATTGAATGAATTATATAGATTGGTTTGTCTCAGAATTTTAAATTTATAAATATTAAGTAGCATAATAGTGTTTTTCCATTTGTTTCGTGATATGTTTTTATTTTAAGAAACTTTTTGCCTTACCCCGTCTTATCCCGTTCTTATCTCATATTTTAAATGAGACGTCTTTTTGTGTTTTCAAATTTCCGTCTCGTTTTTTTTTAAATAGAAAAATCCGTTTAAGTAACTTTTAGTCTTGTCATATCTTATCCCGTTCATATCCTATACTTTAAATGAGACGTATTTTTGTGTTCCTCAATTCCCGTCCCGTTTCTATTTTCAAATAGACTAACTTGTTTTAAGAAAATTTTGGTCTTGTCCCGTCTTATCCCGTTCTTAGCTCATATTTTAAATAAGACGAAGTGACTCTCACCAGAACCCTCACTAACGTTGGACCAGTTGAGTCGGTCTATAAAGTAGTGGTTGAGCCACCGTTAGGCATCCTACTGACTGTGACCCCGGAGACGCTAGTCTTTAACTCTACATCCAAAAGGGTCTCTTTTAATTTCAGAGTATCGACCACACACAAGATCAATACAGGTTACTACTTTGGAAGTTTAACTTGGAGTGACTCTCTGCATAATGTTACCATTCATTTGTCTGTGAGAACGCAAATTCTGCCTTACTACTACGAGGAGAATTAAACAAACAAAGAAAATAACCATTTGTATCTTGTGGAATTTGTACTTAAGTTATGAATATATTGAATGTGAGTGTGATTTAATTTTACATCAAACTTGTGCGGAGAAAAATTAATAAAAACTAGATCAAGCTATACATTTTCTTTTGGTTCAATATAAAATTTAAAAGTATTATAAAACTTGATTTTTTTTTTGTCAACATCATTCGATTTAGAGAATGGCTCAACAAGCCAAACCGCAGGAACATTGTTAGATACATGATATAATGCGGGTAGACACAGGAGCTCCGTGCTAAAAAGTCCGCTTTGACATTAGCTTTTCGAGAAATAAGAGAGAGTTAAAAGGAGAAGAAAACTTCCTTACTCTTCAAAATTTCTTCAAGGTATATCTCAAAGGTCGGCCACTCACAAGGTGTAGACACCATCTTCACGAAATCAGAGCAGTCCGTGAAGAAGTGCACTTCAGTCTTCTTTTCTGCAGTTAACCAGCGCATTGCCCAGAATAGTGCTTCCACTTCAGTATGTAGTGGGGATAGGCTTCGTTGCAGGATACAGACTCCTATAAGGAGCTCCTCATTATTGACATTTGAATAATACCAACCTATACCACAGAAAGGATCAGATGCCTTCCAAGATCCATCGATAACCTGCACATGTCGTTCCTATCAATTAAGAAGTATTCATTGGGTCTGTAATATTGATCTCCGTCTGTGCTTTCTGCCAAGATTAGGCTTCGCCTACTGCTACTTTCAGTATTTCTCTCGGATATTTATCCAGATTACAGAAAATCTTGTTATTCCTAGCTTTCCATATGTACCAAATAATCCAGAGAAAACATCCAAGATAAATATGCTTTGGTAATCGCCAAAAAAGATAATCCATGTTCGTATAGATCGATGGAGTTGGAAACTGATGTGGTGTCGAGGGAATCGCTGATAATGCCCATGTTTATATCGAGCGTGGACATTCAAACAGTACATGGTTAACCGTCTCCTCATCGGAGCCACAACATGTACACCGGAGATCACAAATTATTCCTGTATGTTTTAAATTTCTACCTGCCGATATAAATCCAATAAAAACTTGCCAACAAAAGTGTCTAAGTTTAGGGCGACACTTCAATTTCAGACAAAAATGTGATAGTGCAAAAATCTGGACCAAACTGGGGCTCCTTCTGAATATTCGGATCCAGGAGTTGTTGTACTTGGTATCCTGATTTAACTGTATATTTACCAGATTTAGTAAAATGCCAGCCTAGCCAATCTGCTTTGGTAGCCGAGCCAACATGCATTCCTCGGATGACTATATACTCTTGTGAATCCACAAGGTTGTGTAACAGATTTTCATACCACACACGTGTAATTGGGTTAATCAAGCGATCAACTGTAAGAGAAGGGCAACTGTTAACACCCTTACAAATTTATGGCCTCAGGAATTGAGCTGGTATCCAAGGATCATTCCGTACAAAGATAGATGTCCCGGTGCCAACTCGTTTAATATGTCCTTTTAACACCAGAGGGCGAGCTGATAGTATTTCTCCATCCGTAGGAAGGAGAATATGATTTTTCCATATCCAGGGGACTGGATTTCTGAAAATATCTTCCCTTGTCTTTTCGCTACCCGGCTACTGACAGGAAAGGATGAGTCAACAAAGAAGTAGGGTTTCAGACTTCGTCATGAGTTTGACCTTCTGTTCTAAGAAAGAATGCCTGAGCTTCTGTAGGTAAACCTAACTGCTATCTAATCTTCCCCGCAATAGAATAGTTGCGTTAGGTGGAGCATCCTTTCCTGTTCCACGAGTCGTGATGCTTTGATTGTCGTCTTTCGAATGAAAACCTTGGAAAATAACGATTCTGGAGTAGTGAGTAATCGCCTAAGTTGCTTTGCTAAAAGGGCTGTGTTGAAATCGTCCACACATCTGAAACCAATCCCTCCATTTGTTTTACTATGACATAATTTATGCGATGCCATCCAAATGCATCCCACGATGTTGCCCATCGGTGCTCCACCAAAATTTAGCGATTGCACTCGTAGGCTTATATGTAACCGTTTTGGGAAGCCTAAAACATGACATAACATACGTTGGCAATGCTGACCCCACCGATTTGATTAATACTTCCTTCCCCTCTTTGAACAAAAACTTCGCTGACCAGCCATTTATTTGGTCCTGTAGCCGTTCCCGTACAAAGGAAATAATCTTTGTTTTCAAGCCTCCCAAGCTTTCTGAAATTCCCAGATAAGAACCAACCCCACCAATGTTTGTTATGTATAATGAGTCCATTAATTCTTGTTTAATAGACTAATCCACCGTATGACCAAACTGTACAAATGACTTTGCAAAGTTAATCTGTTGCCCCCAGGCAACTTCATATCTGCGAAGTATACCCAGAATCACTAAACATTTTTAGTTGGTAGCCATACAAAAGAACAGACTGTCATCTACGAATAGTAGATGAGAGATGGACAGTCCCGCTTGTGCCACCTTCAAACCTGTGAGAGTTTGATCCTTTTCAGCCTTTCTTAATATTGGCTATCAAAGCCTCCGTGCAAAGTATAAATATGTGGCAAAAATGGATCGCCTTGCCTTAGTCCCCGTTCTGGGAAGATAAGACCCCTAGCTTGACTGTTAATTAAGACTCGATATTTGACCAAAGTAACACATTGCATCATCCATTCGATCCATTTCTCACAACAACCGAACCTCCGCAGTAAATTTTCAACAAAAGTCCATTCCACCTGGTCATAAGCTTTACTCATGTCTGTCTTAATTGCCATGTATTTGCCCTTGCAGGCTTTATTTGTTCGAAGACTGTGAAACATCTCCTGAGCGATAAGGATATTATCCGAGATCAGACGCCCAACAATAAATGCCGATTGTGTTTCCAAAATTAGGGTTGGTAGAAAAAGTTTTAATCTCTGACCTAATACCTTGGATATAATTTTATACCCCACGTTGCAAAGACTTATAGGCCGAAGTGCAGTCATCCTGATTGGTCTCTCCGTTTTTGGTATCAGACAATTATTTGTCAAGTTCAACCGCTAATCAAGTTCAACCTGCTGCATAAAGGAATTCACTAGTTCTAGTAAATATGTCTTGACAGTAAGCCATGCTTTTTGGAAAAATAATGTCATCATACCATCTGGTCCTGGAGCTTTCTCCGGATGTATCATAAATAATGTTTTTTTAATTTTCGATTATGTGACCGGTGTCGTTAAATCCTCATTTTTCTGAGCTGATATCGCTGTTGGAATCTCCTCTAGCATGCCATCAATGTCATTTGGCTCCGATGATGTAAATAAGTATTCAAAATATGAGATCGCCATCTGCTGCACATGTTTGTCTTCAGTCACCCACGTTCCATTCAGATCGTACAAACCTACAATCTTGTTCCTCGCTCTTTTCTGTTTTGTCTGAGCATGAAAAATTTGGAATTTTGATCTCCCGAGACCAACCATGTATTGCGGCTTTTTTGTTGCCAATACAATTCCTCATATGCATACGACTCCTTTAACAATAGTGTTAAGGCCACTACGTCGTCCGGAGTACTAAGATCATTGTTTTGTACCTCCTTTAGCTTCTTTTGCAAAGCAGAGATCAACTCTCTACCATAAGGTGACATCTTTTTCCTCCATCAAGATATAACCTGACAGCAGGTCGTGATTTTACCAACAAAACTATCGGGTCCTATTTCTTGGTTGTTTAACCAACTCTCCGATATGGCATATATCCATTAATCCCTCTTTGCCTATCCAACGCTTATCGAAACAAATATTCCAACCCCTAGGAATTTTATCTTCAATTAGTTCGAGTACCGGCTTATGATCCGAAGCTACCATAGGTAAATATTCAACAAAAGACTTGCTGAACATCTCATGCCAATCCTCATTTGCCAAGGCTCTGTCAAGTCGGCATCAAATTGGTTTTTTGTCCCGCCATCCTCGCCATGAAAGATTATCATCGAGAGAAGGAAAATACAACAATCCACAGTCCAAAATCATTTGGTTAAAAGGAATAAATGATGAGGCATGCCTCAACGTTCCTCCTGTTTTCTTGTGATTACCCGTTAATTCATTGAAATCACCAATAAGAAACCACGAAGTTGTCCGTCCTATGCCTATCCGTGTCAATCTCTCCCAAACCCGATCTCTATTTTTGGGAAGTGGCGCCATAGATAAAAGATAGATGTATTGTTTTCCCTTTAAAAATCGCTTCAACATCAATTATCCGATTACTCTCATATAAAATTGAGACATTCAAATCATTATTAAAAATAATGCAACCGCCACTATAACCGAGATCCACCGTCCATAAATTATTAAAACTAAAGTATAATTTAAACTTTCCAAAAAATTAAACATTTTCTTTATTTCCAAAAGAAATAAAATATATGGCCGATGCTGCTTCCATAAATCCCGAAGATACCCGATAGTCCCCTTGTTCCCAAGGCCTTGACAATTCCGGCTTAAAACTTTCATTTATCAACCGACATTTTCGGTGGCTTACCTCCACATGGTGCACCCTTATCCACTTCCTGGTTCATCGGGTTATCCCCCGATTCCACCTGCCCAATACCTTTCGGAGCTGGACGCTTGCGAGGCATTGCAAGTCTTTGGACATTCCGTTTCTTGGAGCTAACACCTTTCAGTATTGTCCCACTCCTTGATTTTCTGCCTCTATCTACCATAGTGCTCTTTCCCAAGTCTTTGACAGCTACGTCTTCTATTTCATCCCATTCCTGACCTGATGCTGAGTATGATCCCAACATTGTTTCCTCCAGAATGATGTCACTAGTACCTGTCCTTGCATCAATCTTCACAGATTGCTACAAATCCATCTGTTCCAGCATGTCAAGGACCTGTTCCCTTTGTCTACCACAAACGCCTCGTGGTCTTTCCCGACAAGAGTTAAAATCATGGTCTCACCAGCAACAATAGGCCCAACCATTCGCCCTTCTTCTTCTGGTTCTAAGTTGCCACCAACTTCCTCAGTGTTCATCATTTCAATACCTTGATCCGAGTTGTGTCCCTCAGTAACATTGTCCACACCTGTACCAATGGACTCTTGTAGGACCATTGTCCACCAAATCCGTGTTTTTCTTTGCCGCTATTCCCAGCAAACCAAAGAAGGAAAACTTCCGATGGTGAATCCAGAAATCAAACAGATCCGATAATTACCTTGCCTTAATCTTATTTCCAAAGCAAAAATGCTTACCATGAGGCAAATCTGATCTCGTTCCACCTCCAATCTCATTGGAAAGGAAAGCCAGCTTAGAGATCGAATCTCAGATTGAGTAACCCTTGGCTTTCATGAAGAAGAAAAGAAGAACTCAGAGAAAGAAAGGTGAAGTTTGGGGAATGACTCTGTCGCAGAACGTGGCTAAGGATGGTCAAAATGAGAAGAGGGGAAGCCTCTAGGCGAAAGAGAGGGTTTAATATCTCACTTATCTATACTCTGTCGTTTAATTAAGCGTTGCTTTATGCTACTCGTATTTAAGGATGAATCCCATTTATGAGGGTTTCTTATCTTATAAACAACTAACCTTCTATCTTATCTCCTCATTATAGCCGCTTAGTATCTATTCTTCTTCTATCTCTTAATCCTCTTCTACCGTCTTCTTCTTTTACAATCAGTTTTAACCTTATCATTGGTGCTTTCATTGAGAGCAGGTTGCTATGTATTCTGCACCTGTACGCCAAGCTGGACCGTCGAAACTTGAGGCTCGCGTCGAAGAGACGCCGCAACAAACAGAGACGGCGGAGCAGAGAGATGCTCGCCAAGACAGGGAAATGCTTTAGATGAAGGAAGCCCTCCACAGCCTCCTTTGCAGCCAAGCTTTAACTGAACAGAGATCGACGACGCCGTTGGGATACTCAACCCCACCGGCGGGACAACATCCTTTATCTCCGGTTATGGCTGCTACCCACGGCGAAACAAATAGACAGGAAAGGATGGTGCCCTTTGCGTCACCATGTCCGGGTGAAGGTCTGCTACCACCACTACCACTCTCTCAACGAGTAGATCTATCACCGCCACGTCTGGATACTGTGGAACGACGAGTGGATCTGCCCTTGTTCGAAGGAAATAATCCCGGTGACTGGCTGTTCCGAATGGAAAAGTGCTTTTCGACATATATGACACTGGAATTTGAGAAACTGGAACAAGCCCTGACATGTCTGATGGGGCCAGTCGTCACTTGGTGGAGGTTATCACAAGTGAGGGAGAAGATCACAAACTGGAAGGAGTTCAAAGAAAAATTTAAGGTGCGTTTCAGGCCCAGTAGGGGAAGCTCCTCTGTCGATCATCTGCTGAGTATCACGCAGCTGGGAGTGTTGATGAGTATAGAGATAGGTTTGAGCAGCTTTCTGTAGAGTTGCCCCATGTCCCTGATGAAGTACTAGAATCCGATTTTCTTTAGGGATTGAAGAAAAACCTCAGAGACCAAGTAGTGAGGTGTAGGCCAACAAGTATGGTTGACATAGTGGAAGTGGCCAGGCTCATAGAGGCTCAGAAGATTGAAGGTTCAAGTTATCAGGTGAGGCCACAACCTAGAACAGCTCCTGCTCAAGTGTATTCACCGTCACCCAAGCAACACAATCAGACCTTTTCCAAGGGAAATGATTACAGGAAGCCATCAGGGGGAGAAATTCGCAACCCTAATCCATGTAGGCATTGTGGGGACAAGTGGTTTCCATGGCAGCGTTGTAAACAGCAAACTCAAATCCTTGGAAGTGGATGAAGAAGGAGGAGTTGAAGTGGATGATGGGGAGGAACAGTTGGAGCAAGTAATGGAAAATGAACCCAACTCAGAATAGGAGATCGTTACACTCCACTCCATGGGAGGAGTGACAGCAGAGAGGTCAATGATGATGAAGGGTAGATTGGTGATAAGGAAGTGGTGGTCCTTGTGGACTCAGGAGCTACTTCCATCTTCATTTCAGAAAAACAGGTACCAAGGCTGGGATTGGCACTCACAGAAACTAGAAGTTTTGGGGTCCGAGTAGGCAATGGACAGGTTTTTAACGGAAGGGGTAAATGTTCAGGGGTATTGCTTGAGATTCAAGGGGTAGAGATAATGGAAGAATTTCTGCTGTTTGAACTTGGAGAAGTTGATGTTGTGATGGGGTATACCTGGCTGGCAACCCTAGGATATACGAGGATTAATTGGGGTTTGCTTACTTTGAGTTGGGAAATCAGGAACGCTTGGGTAACTATTAAAGGGGATCCCAGTTTGTGCCGAGGGCAAATTTCTTTGAATGCAATGGAGAAGGTGATCAGAAGAAAGGGTGAGGTTTACCTACTAGAGCTCAATGCATTATTTGAAAACGAGGAGCAACATGCTACCACCCAGGGGACAACAGCCATACAGAGCATTATAAGTCAGTTTCAGGGGGTATTTGAATCACCAAAGGGGCTGCCACCCGTCAGAGATAGGGAGCACGCCATTACTCTAGTGGAAGGCACTTCACCTATTAATATCTGATAACTATACATTTTATTACTTTATCATAGTTGTAAATATCCATTTTATTGTTTTTTATTAGCTTTTTCTTTGTGTTTTGATGCATTTAGTGTCTAACTATGTATTTTTGCATTTTAGAAGTTCTTTTGTGTTTTTGTGTGTATTTGGTGTGTGTTTTGTGTGTTTTAAATAAATTCAGGGTGTTATAATGGGAGATGTACATTTGGATGCAAAAGGAGAAAATGATAATGCAGAACCGGTTCAAAGTGTTTCAAAGATCGAGTCATACGAAAGCCTTCCCTTGGGATTTAGCTTTGGAGCTCTTCATGAAAGTCATAGTAAATTGAGTTAGCTTTCTAATGGAGGTGTTTCAGAGCATTTGGAGCTGTGGTTAGAAAGTTATGGACGTTTTGAGTCGACACAAGCTTCTGAGGATTTCATGTCGAGACAGAGACTGTACCGACCATGTGTATCGACCAAGGGAGGTCGGTACAAGCTAAAATGAAACAAGACGATCGCCCAGAAGAAATACCGACCATCCATATCGAACAGTTGTGACCATACAGAATTCAGGAAACTTGACAGAGACTGTACCGATCATCCCGTATCGACCAAGAGGTGATCGATACCAATATTTCAATCACCAATTTCGATCAAGTCTGATCGAAATATCCTCTGCGAACCAATAATTGTTTCTTTCACCTTTTCTCTCCAACTACTTGACCCCCCCTTATATATTATTTTTCCACCATGAAACCATTATCACCTACCATAGAACTCTCTCTCTCTGTTCTTGAAGAGAAAAACAACATTTGTATCATGAATCCTTAAGTTTTTATGTTAAAATCATCTTTTCTTTATGGATTCTTGTTTTATCTTTTGTTTCTAGCATTTCTATGGTTTTATTTCCCCCTTTAGTTACTTAAAAGTTGAAGTTCGTTTTCTGGGTTATTTGCTTGAATTTCTTGATGTTTGAAGTTTGTTTTTAACTTGTAATCTTAATTTTCTTTAGTGCTTAAGTTATATATATGTTTAGAGTGTATAAATCATGTCTTTAAGTGTAAAAACCATGTGTGGTGAGTAGTTCTTTAAGAATCTGGGTATGGTAGATTAGGATGGTTCTTGACTTGTTCTTGATGTTTAGGAGCTAGATTCTTTGTATTCTTTACTCATTGAGTGTTCTTAATGCTAAAATAGCCTTGATCAAGTTAGTTTTGATACTTAGAAGTTTTAACCATTGAGAATGTTTGTTAGAACTTTGGAATGAATTCAATGAGTGCTTTTCATACTTAGCCAATGGGAATTGATGTTTAAGATGAATTGTGGCTATTTAGACTTGAGTTTAATCCTTCATTGTCTTTGAATTACGAACGGGGAGTTCTTGATAATTGATAGACATTGAAAGGGATTCTTACCACGGAGTGGAATTGATCTTTAGAAGTGTTCTTAGGCTAAAAGAATGCATTTGGTTGAATGTTGAATGTCTTGAATAAGTTAGGAATCATTCGAAGTCGATTACCTTACCAAGGTTCGTTTGTGTATTATTGTTTTAAACCGAACATCGTAATTTTGCTCTGTTTGATCATTTGAACCTTAACTTGCATTGTTAGAATTATGTCATTTATATTTCATTATATTTTTAGTTATGCCACTTTTTAGTTTATTTTCATAATTAGCTTTTATGTTTACATCTTTAATTTTAATTAGTTCAGTTAAGTACTACCAAAACCAAAAACTTATTTCCGCTTAGATTAAACGAGATTCTGTAGTTCGGTGTGTTATTCTTTGATAAAATTACTGGATTTTCGTGTTAGCTTGTTGTTTTTTCTTAGCTTAATCATCTTGTTTTCATTTGTGAGCATGTTTAATTCTAGACTTTTTATTGCTTTTAATTGTAAAAATTATGGTTAGTGAGTAGTCTTTTAAGAATTCTTGGGTATGGTAGATTAGGATGGTTCTTGACTTGTCTTGATGTTTAGGAGCTAGATTTCTTTGTATCTCTTTACTCATTGAGTGTTTCTTAATGCTAAAATAGCCTTGATCAAGTTAGTTTTGATACTTAGAAGTTTAAACCATTGAGAAATGTTTGTTAGAACTTTGGAATGAATTCAATGAGTGCTTTTCATACCTTAGCCAATGGAATTGCATGTTTAAGATAGATTTGTGGCTATTTAGACTTGAGTTTAATACTTCATTGTCTTTGAATTACGAACGGGAGAGTGGCTGTTAATTGATAGACATTGAAAGGGATCTTTACCACGGGAGTGGATTGATCTTTAGTAGTGCTCTTAGGCTAAAAGAATGCATTTTGTTGAATGTTTGAACATCTTGAACAAGTTAGGAGTCATCCGAAGTCGATAACCTTACCCAAGGATTCGTTTGTGTAATATTGTGTTAAATCGAAAACCATCATTTGTACTTGTTTGACTATTTGAACTTTAAATCTTGCCGTTAAAATTATGTCATTTGCTTATCACCATATGTTTTAGTCTCGCCCTGTTTTAGCTTATTTCTATCCTTGCATTTAAATTTCCGTCTTTACTTATTATTAGGTAGTTAAACAATTCACCACACACAAAAACCCCTATCCGCCTAGATTAAACGAAATTCTTCTGTAATCTTGGTGTGTTATTCTTGTTTCCCTGTGGATCGATACCCTAAGTGCTATAACGATACACCATTATTGTGGTGTTAGCACATCGGGTTAATTGGTGTGCTAGAGCCTAAAAACTCTACTATCAATATCCTCCCATATAAGTACTCCTTTACTCAAAAGAATGAGATTGAGAAATTAGTTCAGGAAATGATTGCAGCACAGGTAATAAGGCCAAGTATCAGACCCTACTCAAGTCCAGTGTTGGTTGGTTAAGAAAAAAAGACGGAGGGTGGAGGTTCTGTGTAGACTACAGGGCTTTAAATAAGGCAACTATTCCAGATCGTTACCCAATCCCCATCATAGAGGAGCTTCTTGATGAGCTTAGAGGAGCAACAATGTTCTCTAAATTGGATCTTAAATCAGGTTACCATCAGATTCGGGTCAAAAGCAGTGATGTGGAGAAGACGGCTTTTAAGACTCATAAAGGGCACTACGAGTTCCTGGTTATGCCCTTTGGGCTTACGAATGCACCATCAACATTTCAGTCCGTGATGAATGACCTTTTCAGACCTTACCTTAGGAGGTTTGTGCTAGTGTTCTTTGATGATATTCTCATCTATAGCTTGGATATAGATGCACACCTAGAGCACTTAAAACTGGTATTGGAAATCATGAGGAAGAATCAGTTCAATGCTAATGCAAAAAAATCCTCCTTTGGAAACTCAGAGATATCCTATTTAGGGCACAAAATCTCAGGAAGAGGTGTAGAAGCTGATCCAGAAAAGATTGAAGCCATGGTGAAGTGGCTGGTGCCTAGGAATGTGACAGAATTGAGGGGATTTCTTGGCCTGACAGGGTATCATCGCAAGTTTGTAAGAAACTATGGGCCGATAGCAAGACCTCTCACCGAGTTGTTGAAAAAGAATGGATTTACTTGGACAAAAGCAGCAGATTCAGCTTTTCAAGCCTTGAAGAGTGCGGTTACAAGCCTTCCCATCTTGGTACTACCTGACTTCACTCAAGAATTCACTGTTGAAATAGATACTTCAGGGCTGGGTATAGGCGCAATGCTATCACAAGGTAAACAACCTATAACTTTCTTAAGTCAAGCTTTTTCATCAAAGGGTCGAGTTAAATCAGTTTATGAAAGGGAGCTATTAGCCATTGTAAAGGCGGTGTCCAAATGGAAGCACTACTTAGCCGGGAGAGAGTTTGTGATTAAAATAGACCAAAGCAGCCTTAAACACCTGCTAGATCAAAAAGCGGTGACATCCGTGCAACAGAGGTGGGCTTCAAAATTAATAGGTCTTAACTACAGAATCGAGTACAAACCTGGAGTTGAAAATAGGGTGGTTGATGCCTCGTCAAGGGGACCTCCAGAAGAAGAATTGGGTTCCTTCACCTTGACGGCTCCATCGACATTAAATAAAGAAGAATTGATGAAGCAGGTAAGGGCAGATTCAGAGTTGGGGGTGATTCTTAAGCAGTGGGAAGAAACTGGAGTCAACCCTTCGGAATACAACGTGGAAAAACGGATGTTGTACAAGAAGGGAAGTTTAGTAATTCCAAAAAGGTCTCCCTTCATTCCAAAGTTGCTGGAGCAATTTCACTACAGCGCCATCGGAGGGCACGAGTGAGCCTTAAAGACATACAAACGATTGGCACGAGAGGTGACTTAGACAGGCATGAGAAAAGATGTGATCAAGTTCATTAAGAAGAGCCAAGTTTGTCAGGAGAATAAATACACCACCCTATCTCCAGCTGGATTACTTTCTCCGCTACCCATTCCACAGCAGATATGGGCACAAGTGAGTATGGATTTCATTGAAGGGCTTCCACCTTCCAAAGGCTTCACAATCATATTTGTGGTGGTGGATCGTCTCAGTAAATATGCTCATTTTATCCTTTTAAAGCACCCTTTTACTGCAAGAACTATGGCTTATGCATATATCAAGGAAGTGGTCAAGCTACATGGGTTCCCAGATAACATAGTGTCAGACAGAGACAAGGTATTCCTCAGTCATTTTTGGGCCGAATTGTTCACAACCCAGGGAACAAAGCTCCTCAGAAGCTCAGCCTACCATCCTCAGACCGACGGACAAACAGAAGTGGTAAATAGATGTTTGGAGACTTACTTGAGATGCTTTGCAAGTAGAAAGCCCACAACTTGGATTCAATGGCTGCCGTGGGCTGAGTTCTGGTATAACTCCTCATACCACTCCACCATAAAAACAACTCCTTTCTTTGTAGTGTATGGGAGGGAACCTCCAAGGATTATACGTTATGGGGATGTTCCGACAGCGAATGCGGAGGTGGAGAAGTTATTGAGAGACAGGGACAACTTATTGGTGGAACTAAGAGAGAACATGGAAGTAGCTTAGTCACTAATGCAAAAAGCAGCAAATCAGAACCGTAGAGAAGTGGAGTACATGGTAGGGGACTGGGTGTACCTCAAGCTGAGGCCTTATAGGAAAACTACATTTGCAGGAAGAAGAAATGAGAAGTCATTTCAGAGTTACTTTGGTCCTTACCGGATCATTGAGCGTAAAAGCAAGGTAGCTTACAAACTTCAACTCCCTACTCACAGCTAGATTCACCCTGTCTTCCATGTTTCACGATTGAAAAAGGCAATCCCAACTGAGCACAAGGCACAGGAACTCCCAGCTTGTTTGACACTAGCCTTGGAATGGGCACCAGAACCAGACATGTTGATGGATGTGCAAAGGCCTGAAAGGGGTAATGAAACTGAGGTGTTGGTGAAATGGAAAGGGCTACCAGATTTTGAATCTACTTAGGAACCAATAACGGTTTTGATGGAGCATTTTCCTAATTTCAACCTTGAGGACAAGGTTACTTCACTTCCAGGGCGTATTGATAGGTTAAAGGTACCCTTGGCTTTCATGAAGAAGAAAAGAAGAACTCAGAGAAAGAAAGGTGAAGTTTGGGGAAAAGACCCTGTCGCAGAACGTGGCTAAGGATGGGCAAAAGGAGAAGAGGGGAAGCCTCTAGGCGAAAGAGAGGGTCTAATATCTCACTTATCTTTACTATGTCGTTTAATTAAGCGTTTCTCTATGCTACTTGTATTTAAGGATGAATCCCATTTATGAGGGTTTCTTATCTTATAAACAACAAAATTTAACCTTCTATCTTATCTCCTCATTACAGACGCCTGATAGCCGAGTTTTTAGGCTCTAGCACACCAATTAACCCGATGTGCTAACACCACAATAATGGTGTATCGTTATAGCACTTAGGGTATCGATCCACAGGGAAACAAGAATAACACACCGAAACTACAGAATCTTGTTTAATCTAAGCGGAATAAGTTTTTGGTTTTGTAATACTTAAGTGAACTAATTAAAATTAAAGATGTAAACTTAAAAGCAATTATGAAAATAAACTAAAACGTGGCATAACTAAAAATATAATGAAATATAAATGACATAATTCTAACAATGCAAGTTAAGGTTCAAATGATCAAACAAGAGCAAATTACGATGTTCGGTTTAAAACAATAATACACAAACGAACCCTTGGGTAAGGTAATCGACTTCGAATGATTCCTAACTTATTCAAGACATTCAAACATTCAACCAAATGCATTCTTTTAGCCTAAGAACACTTCTAAATATCAATCCACTCCCGTGGTAAAGATCCCTTTCAATGTCTATCAATTATCAAGAACTCCCGTTCGTAATTCAAAGACAATGAAGCATTAAACTCAAGTCTAAATAGCCACAATTCATCTTAAACATCAATTCCCATTGGCTAAGGTATGAAAAGCACTCATTGAATTCATTCCAAAGTTCTAACAACATTTCTCAATGGTTAAAACTTCTAAGTATCAAAACTAACTTGATCAAGGCTATTTTAGCATTAAGAACACTCAATGAGTAAAGAATACAAAGAATCTAGCTCCTAAACATCAAGAACAAGTCAAGAATCATCCTAATCTACCATACCCAATAATTCTTAAAAGACTACTCACTAACCATAATTTTTACACTTAAACACATAAAAAGTCTAGAATTAAACAT
>SMJT01000124.1:66755-114847 GCA_004349715.1 Crucihimalaya himalaica
GCTATGCATGGAAACAACCTAAAGTCCCTAGATGCATGTCATGAATTGAAAATCCTAAAATCGATGCATAAATGCTAACTAAATGCGATAAGTGAAGTAAAAAACTAGATAATGCTGACTTAATAAAACTATGTAAAATATGCAACTATCAATCCCCCCGAACTATCCTTTGCTTGTCCGCAAGCAAACAAGAAAGAAAAGTCGAAGAAAAAGTTGAAATGCGAGGATTCAGAACGCAAGAAACATCAAAGCTTTTAGAGATGGTCGATCAAACGTTGCAAAAGACCTAGATATCGTACACTTTTCGTACTTCTCCATATACTTCACAATGCATAGTTTCTAAAACTCAAATTCTCCGATACTCAAGCAAAACTCACAATCGAAATCCAAGCAATTCTTTAACATTCATTAAGAGATTCCGGCGGTCTCACTAATTGATCAAATGATCAAGTCCATCTCGGTTTTGGAAGAAAAGGTTTTTGAATTAGCTCGTTAATGCGAGTTCGAGGAGGTTCATTATCTTTCGGGTGACTAAACTCTCAAAAAGGAATGCTATATGTTATTGCAAAAAGCAAGGAAGACGCTAGAAACAATTTATGCATACAAAGATTAAAAGCTCACATTGTTCTACCCTCCAAGCAAAAGCATATCTACCATAGGTTGGTTCGCATTGTCATCCTCCTTGTTCTACTTCATTGAAAACTCATAATCCTCCAAATCTTTCCTTTTTCCAAACTCAAAAACTCTTAGAGATATATACTCATTGTTTCATGGTGAGCCTTTTCTTTTTCTTTTTATTCTCCTTTAACTTTCTTTCTTTCTATTTCTTCTTCTTACATGGAGAAGATGTTTTTCTTTTATTTCAAGGGGTCTTTCTCTTAAGATTTTCCTCTAAAGTTTTCTTTTTCAACCCTGCTCATCTTTCTTTCATAAGCTCATATTCCCCATAGCTCATGATACCATTCATTCCTTTTGTTCTCCATGTCTAATGCTACCCTTGTTCTTTTAACAACTTAGACTAGCTATCATGAAGGCTAACCTTTGTCGTTTCAATACTTACAAGATTTTACACACCAACTAGCATCATCAAGAAAAAGGCCTCACTCAATCAAACCAACAATGGGTGGAAGGACAAGGTTAAGGTGACAAGGTGGGAACCATTTGATAAAGATGAGAATGGCCACCCGAGTTATTAAAGAGTGGTAAAATTGGATAAGAATAACTCGAGTGTTTCTTTGAACCATGGTTATGTATCCACAAGCCAATGAGTGAGAGATTAAATTCATTCAAGTTTAAGTTCATAGAATTGCTTAGGTTATCAATGTAAGTCTCTATAAGAGTGAATAAAATCGAGTTTCGAAAAAAATGCAATGGTAAGAATATGAATTTTCCTAAATTTCCGATAAGTTCAAGACGAATCATCTCTTGAGTGGCAATAACTTTGAATTCCTATGAGGTTTATATCATCATTATCCCCTATGCATATGCAAATGCCAACTTAAATGCTTACTAGACCTCAATCCTAATAAACAAAAATGCAATTGCAAGTCTACATGAAATTTTTTTTTTTTTTATATATTTTTATCTTATTAACAATGCATGACTCAAGAAATCAAAAGAAAACACAAACGTTATAGTAGCATATTCCCTCCCCGAACTTAATTTACACCGTCTCGGTGTGGAATTAAGCCGGAGAAAAGACTAACCAAAACGCAATGCAATAAAACAAAATCAAAACAAAACAACAACTTATATTGTACAAAGATGTGGTGGTGGTACCTCATTGATGAGAAGCTGAGGAGAACGAGTCATCCATCGAGTAAGACGGGTTACTCGACAAGGTGATGCGATCTAATTGTCCTCTTATTCCTCCTTGGGCGTCTTTCGTAAGCTGAAGCACGTTGGGGAGCGTTATGGTATCATCGCTAAGCTCTCTGTCCCATGTATGAATGCCTACCCTCTTGTGGTTCTCCCATGGTTAGTCCATCTCCAACGGATTCAACCACCTCGTCTTGTGTTGGCATAGGTCTAGATTGCAGCTCAGGTACGCGAATTGGTTCAGTTCTAGGTTCTCGCCGCAATAGGAAACTCATCATTTTCGCTTTCTATTTCACTATATTCCACAGCTATTCCTTTGCCTTCGCGCTTGGATGACTGCTCTGGAGTTGCGGTGGTGGAGATGATTGAGAAGCTTGTGCTCTAGAGGGTTTACTACCGCGTTGAGGATTCTTTCTTCGAGTAGGTTCCGCCACCACTCTTGCCTGTCTTTCCCATTTGTGATCTGGGCGTCAGCGGGCAGAGGAGACCGGTGGAAGTAACCGCTGCACTCGAGACTAGCACACCCCCGTTGAATGTGTCCGATTCTACCTCTGGCACTTCCAATCTTTGAACGTCACCTTTTGTACATGTAACGAACGATTCCTGAAACTCACACAACCAAAAACACACCCAAAAACACACGGAATTACTTATAAAACACACATTTATATATGAAGATACTAATATATACAAGGATACCATGGGATTGCCTCCCAAGCGCGCTTGTTTTACGTCACTAAGCTTGACGTTCCCTTTTTAGGTGGGAGAGAAGGACTTTTGGAACTCCATGGTGGGTCCTTGAGCTTGAGTGTGAGTACTTTTCTCATGATTTCTTGAATAACTGTTGGACCTTTCTCCTTAGACTTGGGTGTGAGAAGTGCTCTAACATTTGCAAAGGGTTTAGAACTTCCTTTGCAGTCCACTTTTGTATTCAATCACACCATCCTCATATTTCCAAGGGTGAGTGTCATAGTATGAGGCTCTTCAAGCATGAACTTATCCCTATTTGGCTTGCTTGGGTCGTTGATGACGATTGTGGGAGGTTTCGACTTTGGTTTTCTTCTTCTTGGCTTTAGTGCTCTTACCCTCCTTTTGCACCTCTATACTTTCAGCCTCAGCTTCCATTGTGTTTGAGAAAAAGAGGTCCAAGCAATCTCCGTCTATTGCTTTTAGCTTCTTCATTGTTACCATAACTCAAAGCTTTCTCTCCATGAAAACTTCTTTCTTTCACATGATTTGGGGGCAAAGTTATAATACCATCTTCTCAACACTACCCACATACTCCACTTTCTCGAATTGAAATTCATCATTCTTAAGAGCAAGGCACCACATAAACTCGGTGGAATAAGGTCTGATGGGATCGAAAACCTTGTCATCCACATACTCGAGCACTACTCTCTCTTATTGCGAAGTCTATTCTTGCACCTGTGGTGTTTAGAAAAGGGGTTCCAAGAAGAAGAGGAAGTTTGTGGCTTTGCTTCATTTTCATAACTATGAAATCCGTTGGAATTAAGACAATCTCCAATCTTGAGAGGATAATCTTCGATGATTCCAAGTGGGCGTTTTGAAGAAGAACTCTCGAATGTGATGAAGATGTGTAGTGTGTCATGCTCTTGATTCCAAGATTCTTCACCATTTCAAGCGACACACATTCACAGCTGGATCCAGAATCGCACAGGCGTCATCGATGTTCAAATGACTAAGGGAACAAGAGATGACCAAATATACCCGGGAGACTCTCCACGCCCTCTCCGCCCTCTCTCTCCTATCGTTTTGTTTGATGCAGGAAGGCGTTCGGAAGTATGAGTTGTGTCGTTAGGCTCTCATTGCAAGAAACTTGCTATCTTGTTGGTCACGCAGAATATGTTACGAGATCTCCTCGCCTGTCTCTCTCACTCCTACTTAATACCTTGTTGTTGTACGGATTCTTGAAGCATGATCTCAGTCCTGACTCTTCTCCTCAATTTACTTTAATAATGTCATCTTTTACTGAAGCACTCACTTCTATACGTTTACTTGGCTTGTATGATGAGACTGATTACTTCTGGTGCTACTACTATTTGAACGTGTATTGTCACCTTCATCTCTCCAATACCAACTCTTCACCTTGTTTTCTGAAGTCACTCATGGTTAATTAGTACTCAGCTTGTGCGAAGTGTGGAAAGTGCAGTGATGCTTCTGGTCTATTTGAACCATTAGAGGTAGTTCCCATGAAACTCTTCTAATAACTTTCGGAAGCGAGATCCTAGCTGCAGAAGGTCCCATCTTGAGATGATAAAACGTTACAAAACTCTTTTTGGATTTTCACTTCGGTTTTCGCCGGTAAACAACGATGATGGTAGATAAACTTGTCTCCTAAAACTGGACTTTGTATTGTATTGGATGAAGCACCTCCTTGAGCCACTCATCTTGATGATTCTCTATCATGTGATATTCATCTTGCACATTTAGAATAAGGTTTGATTGAGGTGAGGAGCTTTTCATACCTATTTTATCTATGTACGTCTGTTGTCTGACATAAAAACAAATCGTAAAAAAAAAAAACCCCCCTTTTTTGGCGGTGAATCTTCCGCCAGTCTATCTTGGTTCAATCAATCGACTTCCATTAGCTTGTTCCGCGTTAGTAATTGTTAAGCTAGAACCAAATCTCGCTCAGTGACATTTAGCCTTTGTTATCACTTCGGTCGAGCAAGATTTCGTGATGCGTCTGATCTCCTGACAACAAAACTTCTGTTAGGTTGTGGTATGGTAGTGTTTGTGTGCTCCTTGTTGGTAGATTTGGTATGGAGCATATGAGTCCTTTTCACCGTATTGGTAAACTCTGATCATATTCAGAGTTTGTGGGAGGGCTCCGATATCTTGAGATTCAACGTATAAGCGACTAGTAATGAAACGGGCAGAATAAGAAGAGCGATCATCAAGTCGACTTACATACGACTATAGTGTGCCTGTCTTGAGCTATGATTGCGCACGAGATCTGCGAAGAACTCAATCTGGCTAGACCTCCCATATAGAGGTTGATAGATGTTGCCTTTCTGATTGTTCGCATCGGTCTCTTGCCACGATTGCGCGCTATGTGCAATCTCTTCAGTTAGTTTCCCTAGGAAGGCCAACAGATATACTACATCCAATTATAACTTCTATATAGGCATTCTTCACCCACAGATCTATACGTGCTCCAAAACTCATAGCTGGTAATCTAAGATCTCTTATTGTGGCAGTGTCTGGATTGCCATTAAACAGTTTTTCTGTGTACCTCATCTTTTCGGATGCAAAGCTTCATCATTTAGTTCTGCTGCTCCTCTCTTTTCACCACTCTCCTCTTGGCTCTATCGATAGTCTATCCATAGCGTCCAACATCACTTTTAGAGCACCACAAAAGTTTTCTACAAGCGTTGTAATACCTTCCTCCGACATCCTTTCCGAGGAAGGTTACCGTTGTTGCACGTATCATAGGGTAGCTTCCCTTTTTGTTCCTTTGTAGCAGACCACTCCTCTAATATTTGTAGACTCAGCCTCAAGTGACATCAAAGCTGGTAGAGATAAATCGCGACTGGATTAATGAGTGGAACACATGAATGAGTAAAGATGCTCAAGTATATCCACATTGGATTTATTTAGCCTTTCCTCCGATAGACCGTGCACCTTGTGGATAGCTACTCGTGCTTGTTGCCAATAGTATTTGAAGCTCATGAGTAGTAAATTTTAATTCTCAGAAAGGCGGGGCTGATCTCTGATGGAGTCGAACAGCATTTAGTCCTCCGAGAGTGTATTAGATACTTTATGTGACACTTGATCACACATAGAGTATAAATCTCATATCTGTGATAGATAACTCACATATTTGGGGCAAGCATCTTCTCCCACTGAGGCGCTATGACTGTGTATCACCTAATGAAGTGGAATGAGTGGATATGGGCTTAACACACTAAGCGACTTCAAACTGAGTCATTAATCTCACATGAGAGTATAGTCGATTATATTAGTTGTTCTTACTTATCTCCATCTCATACTTCATCTAAAATACTTAATAGCGAATAAAGTCGAGAGTACTGATAATCCAAGTGGTCAGAGGATTCTTTCTACGGGTAGTCCATTGAATTGTTCCCTGCCGCTATCTACACAAGAATATTGCTAATCAAGCTTGCCTTTTGATCTCCAAAGTTTTGTAAGTCTAGATATATACTGACTGGGGATCTATCGAGTGCTTTCAACTCTGCAGTATTGGTTGTCACCCAAGGTTTCCTTGATAAATATAGGGAAAAAGAGAGATTGTTATCTCGTCAAGACCACGCACACAAATTACTACTACATTAGCTGTCGCGCTCCTTTTATGTATCTCGAGAGACGATAGGGATAAAATACATTACACTCTACTAAAAATCATTGTTGACTTGTTTCAGTTTCGACTACCATAACACGGCCCCTTTAGTGAGTTTCCATTCCGTGTGGAATCTCAATAAAAAAAAAAACAGCAAACACATGTAACAATACTTCGAGTGCTGTATAAAATACAACGCACATTCTCCAAGCGAATTCCGAAATTAGATTAAACTCGAGAACGGTGATCTCTTAAGTCCTCATACTCTATTCTTATATCACATATACCCTTTTAAGCCAGGTCTAAACCTATCTGTCTTGTCATGGAGTTTTTGATTGCTCTGTCGCGCCTCCAGAAGATAATACCTCTCACGCAGATATCGCAGATCAGATATTTGGTATGCAGGCAACCTGAATTTTTTACATCTTACAAGGTTTAACAAGTTTTTATAGATTTTTTTATATTTAATTCAGACTTTTTATAATCTTATTTTTTACATTTCTACACATAGCAAAAAAGGAAAGAAACCAAAAGCTTGCAAATTAGTTACTTTCTATAAGAACGAAGCTTTAGTCTCTCAAACAAAATCCAAAATCTCAATGGCTTATGCTCTAGTGTCCAACTACTAACAGTCGGTCTTTAACATCTCTTTTAAGTGTCTTCTCCATGTTTTATTAAAAGAGCTTCCGAGTTTTTTAGCGCTTAATCAGTTCAATAACGCAATATGTGAATCCCCGATTGTCACGTGTAAGCAACACCCACTATATTATATTTTGGGTGTATCGATAAATTATAGCATTCTGGGTCAGAACTTACATATATAGAAGTTTGGGTGTTTGTTTGTTTTAATCAAGTCGTAAAACTAACAGAGGAAATCTCACTAAGAAATACCATCCACAACCTCTCTCCGTTTAAGCATGAATTATATGTGCCACTTCGTTAATTTCACCATTTTCAATTTGAAGCAGAAATATATATGTTATCTGATTTATAGTTCATAATAAACTTTTGATAACTATAAAATATTACTATAAAATTAAAAGAGTACCTGAGTCTACATTTCTTAAAATCTCAACTTCATGAAAAATACTTAACATAAACTCGAATAAGAGCATCAAAACTAATAAATATAACCATTGAAATATAATATAAATAGTAATTGAACACACATATAATTACCTCTAAATAAACTCAAAATCGGAGCAAACACCGTTCACAAGATTATTCAGCAAAGTAAATTTAGATTCAAAACTTCTTCATTAAAGCGTAGCATACATTAGCTAATGTCTCTCTAGTGGATTGATTATTATACACATAAATGCAGATTGAAGTTAGAACTATAATGACTCTACACCTTGAATTCCTTATATTGGTGGGTTAAGGTAATCGACTTCTGATATGATCCTAACTTATTCCAAGACATTCAAACATTCAACCCAAATGCATTTTTTTTCAGAGCCTAAGAACACTTTCTAAAGATCAATTCCACTCCCGCTGGTAAAGATCCCTTTCAATGTCTATCCACAATATAATCACTATACACTGCAGATCGCAAGTTAAAATCTGTATATGGACACTCATAAGGATCAATATTAGGAGGCATTAATATAGAAACATAAAGTCTTAATGTAAAGATAATCACACAATATAATCTCAAATTACGTTAAACCATAAAATGAAATTTCCAACTCAGAAGCTAAAAGGGTTATGAATAAAGACTACACTAACTGAGAGACTAGAAACATTACTAATATCTCTCACACATACTAAGTGCAAAAAGAAAAAGTTTCTATGACATCATCAAATCATATGTTCCAAAATATAACTGTGGCGTTATATATAAATATTTGTCATATTGTTAGTACAAGTATAGCATCCTATTGGTAGAGTCATGACAGGTTATTTTAGCATTAAAAGACTTAAAACATCCACAATACACTATCTGTGAGGTATAATACTATAGCCATACAATAGCAAATCTTGCTAGTCATTTACTAAAAACTCATCTCTTACAAAAATCTATATTGTCAATTTTGTCAGGATTAACCATCACTTATAACGTTTCTTTGATATCAATTAATGTACATAAATTCACACACCTTTTTATTGGTATATCTCTTGAATATCCAAGTATCCTCTATCTCACTAACCATAATTTTTAACATCATTTTAATATATAATAATTTTCAATAAGAAACAAGTTCTAAGTAAATATATTTTAATACCATTATGAAATAAAATTGATAAAATCTAAATACAGCTCACACAGGAATGAAAACAAGATGATTCAAAGCTAAGAAAAAAACACTAACATGAAAATCCAGAATTTTATCAAGAACATAAAAAAAAAGTCAACTCCACAATTATTAACTCAATCCAAAAATAAAACCATAGAAATGAAGATAAAGAAAAAAACTAAGCATAATTTAGAAGAAAATCCAAGAAAAATGCATTAAACTCAAAGATCTATACAAGTTTTTAGTTTAGAACTAAAGAAGGAGAAAAGAAACATGCCCAGCTCTGATTGTTCTGTAATTAGAAAAAGTAGATTTATATCTAGGTGACGAAACCGGGTCAACCCGGAACAAACGGGTACTGACCCGGCAAAGGTTGGTTATTCTGCTCGGCAGCGGGTCAGGGCGTGACCCGGTGAGAAACGGCCGCTGGTGAAGATCGGCCACGTGATCCCGCTGGATGTGGCCGCTGGAAGGTGTTGGCTGGTACCGAAGCTTCAGACGTCGAATCCAAACCGGCCAGAGGACACCGATGGAAGTAGCCGCTGGTGAGGATCGGCCTGGAGTACCCGCTGGATGTGACCGCTGGAAGGTGTTGGCTGTGACCGAGGCTTCAGGCGTCGAATCCAAACCTGCCAAAGGAGACCGGTTGAAGTGGCCGCCGGTAAGGATCGAAAACTCTCCTTCTCTTCTTGGTTGCTTCTCTACTTAGTTGTTTAAGTGCCCACACACCACAAGAACTACGAAAACAAACAAAATGCGATGCGAATGCATGGAAACAAACCTAAAGTCCCTAGATGCATGTCATGAAGTAAAAATCCTAAAATCGATGCATAAATGCTAACTAAATGCGATAAGTGAAGTAAAAACTAAATAATGTGACTTATAAAACTATGTAAAATATGCAACTATCACCGCCTAGGTTCTATTCTTCTTCTATCTCTTAATCCTCTTCTACCGTCTTCTTCTTTTACAATCAGTCTTAACCTTATCAAACCCTTAATCCTCAATCCTTACTCTCGCTTGCCCCATTTCGCCACCAAATATATATTATCATAATCCCTCTGATACCTCGACTAGGTCTCTTTACAAAACACCCATAGCTCTGACCGATTAAGCTTTTCGATTTACCAAAAACAACAGTGAGAACCGAAATAATCATTGTATGAATTTAGGTTAAAACCCTAGAGCTGCCGTCGCCCAAAGAATCGCCATAACGCCTTTTCAATCAATGTTCTTTTTTTTTATTTTTATTTTAATATATAACTTGATTTTCAAGTGAAATGTTCATAATTATTTTGCACTAATGACTATGGAACCTAATATATTGTGTGTCATAAAAAGACCTCTTTTATTTTACACAAAATTACCCAGATTTAACTCTAATTTTTGCAAAAATAACTAGATTAACAACTGATTTTAGATGCTAACTAGAGTAACACAAAATTTTTGGTTAATGTCTAATTAATCTGTAGTTAGTTTACTATTAACGGTTATGCCATTATCTTGAAAAATTTAATTAATAGCAAAAATTTAATTAATGGCAATAGTGATCATGAAGTTCTTACAATCCAAGACCTATTGAGAGAATATGTCAATCAGTGGAGCAAGTTATAACATCGAATATGTGGAGAGATTTGATTGAGATGTCAGATATGTGAAAAATAATTTATACCTTTATATATATACTAGGTAATGGCCCACGCGTTGCGTGGGTTATGTGTTTAGTTGAATTTGATCCTTAATTTATTAAAAAGAATGTTTTTGTCTATAGTTTTTATCTTTAGAAATAATAATCACGAAAATTAGTATACATTCTTTGGTTCAACTTTATAAAGAAGCAAGTTTGAAGGACATGAGAAGAGAAACAAATCTTCTGGGGTTTTGACAAAAGGAAAGATAATAATTTCTCTTAATTGACCATAACTTAACTCATTAATACAATTCACAATAACTAATTAATTAATTAGAAAATTTTCAAATTGTTCTTCTTTTCAAGTTGATTTCTACTTCTATATAAGCGGTTACCTTTTCATATTCTCATTTCTAAAAGAAACATATATAAGAACAATAATTTCTGTTAATTACACATTGTAATAATTGTCTTACATTTGTTAGGGGTTATGATATGCTCAAAACTAATACCCTAAAAGTATCTAAGCAGTCGCTATAGCACTCTAGGGGTCGAACCACAAAGACTCAAGATAACACTCAATAGATTTCAGAAATAAGAACTAAGCTAAGCAGAATAGATGGAATTTAAAGATAACAAAGCAAATAACTCAAGAATATAGATCAATGGAGGAAGACGCTAGGCTTAGGGAAACCAACAGGCAAATCAGAACTATCAAATCAAATCAATTGTCAGGAATAGATTAAGCACCACTTTCAAACTTGAAACACTGATGTAAAGCAATCCAACTGTCGTTGTGAAAACTATCTATGCCTAAACCTAGAATTCCAAATTCCTTTGCAAATTCATAGAATTTAAACAAGCATTAAAGTCCAAGTTCAATTGTTCACAAAATCCCTAAACCAAATTCCTTTGCGAATAGGGCCTTTGCTCACCAAACACTAGATCAGGTTAATCAATCACACTTCCGTGCCAACTAACAACCTAAAGTCAGATTTTAGTTCGCGAGGCTAAAATCAGCATTAAACTCAAGTCTAGGTGAAAAGCTCTATAGATTTCTTCCTAACAATCGATTCAGATCTAACAGTTCATCAAATACCCTTAAGTAACCCTAATCCTAACAGGGGATCTACTCAGACATGATGAATGCAACAAACACAATGAATAGAATAGATATCATATTATAAGAAATAAGAATAACAAAAGGTTCAAGAATTCTTCTCCAAAATACTCGATTGTCGAAGAACTCTCTCTCCAGAAATCACAAGGTAAAACTCAATACAATTCGATGCCTCTACTGAGGTTCAAAAACCTAATTATATTGTTCTAAAACGTTTTGGAAAACATATCGCAAGATAAGGAAAGCTTCTGAATAAAACTCGGGCTTGTCACACGTTCTGGTCACGGGCATCGACCGATGCCATAAGTGGTATCGATCGATGCTTGGTCTTCTGGTCGTGGAACTCTCAAACGAAGGGTGTCGATCGATGCTTCACAGTGTCGATCGATGCTGAGCTTGTTCCCGAACGGTTTCAACTCCGGATTGCCTCAAAAGCCTCTCAAATCCTCCAATTAGCTCCATAGCGCCTATAACTTGAAAAGAACCTGAAAGACTCTAAAACTAGAGAAAAGACTCAACAAAAATGACTTATATCATGGCTAAAAACGGGTAAAAACCATGATATATCAGGTTATATGCTCGTACTACATCACTTATATAGAAGGTAAAATCAACGTGAAAAGAAAAATAATTTAAAATTTGAATCAAGAGACATTATTATCTTTGTAAATGTGTTTTTGTTATATATGTTTCTTTTAGGAATGAGAATATCAAAAATTAAAATAGAGAAATAATTAAAATGAAGGATGACACGTATTTTTGTATATGTTTTTTATGATGGAGAATATCAAGTGAACATCTTATATAATAAAGTAAGGTTCTATTAGAAATGAGAATATGAAAAGGTAATCGCTTATATATGTTTATTTTAGAAATGAGAATATCAAAAAGTAAATACAATAACTAATTAATTAATTAGAAAAATTTCAAATTGTTCTTCTTTTCAAGTTGATTTCCTCTTCTATATAAGCGATTACCTTTATTTTATTGAGGATTTTTGTAATATGTTTGAGTGGCTAATGTTTGATTTTGCTTAAATCGAGTGTTAGTGTTATATGTGATTTTGCTGGTTTCTGTAATTCCATGATTTGTCACCTGTATCAATAAGAAATCAAAGAGAAAGGAAAAACAACATTCATTGAAAGGATTCAGGGTTTGAACCAGGTAACAGGAATGTTGGTAATAACAAAAAAAGCCCTGCTCGTCCTGAGATCCTTAATGATTGGCGCAGAGAGGATATATTTGGGGGTAGAAAAACATCAGACGAAGGCTCCCAATCACTTGAACAAGTAAAAGACTTGGGTTCAGCTAGCCCTCCTGTAGCTCGACCTGTTAGGGAAATTTTGGGTGACAGTGTTATTCCTCTTCGTGTGTGAGAGCCTCCAAAACCCCCTGTCAGCCGAAATACCGATGCTTCCGCATGCAAAGGTTTGACTTCATCTTTTTCACAGTGCGTGAAGGATATAAAGTATATAAGAGCCATTGTCATTGATGCTCTGCTTATATCCATAACCCTTTACCTATATAAAGGTGTTGTAGCACATGCGTTTGAGGTAATACCATCTAATTCTTAGGGTGGAAACAAAAATGTTTAATGTTTTTTGTTTGTGTTATTTCAGTCATCTACAGCAATGAGTAGTTTAATGTCCACAAATGAGAAGCCACCAGAAGTGAAGCTGAAGACTACTTTAAGCCTGATTGATTTTGATACTGATTTTGAACCTCCTGCTCCATCTGTTGCAATACAAGCACCACAATCAACCACACCTCAACCTGCTCCACAGCCAGCAACTTCATCTAATGATAACTGGGCATCTTTCGATGCTGCACCCATTGCCCCTAGTTTAAATGAATCGCAACCACCACCCAGTGGAAACACATTGGATTCACTTCTCTCTCAGTTGGTAGTAACTTCTTCTGGGCAAGGTCAGACGTCTACACCATCTAGCGGACCTGTGCATCTTGGTCATTCCACGTCACAAATCTTTGCACCATTTACGAATGAACATTCAAGTGAACATTCAACGCCCCATGCAGAGAGTGCCGAGTGAAGCTTACTCAACTCTTCCCGACCGTCTTCAGAAGCATAGAGGAGAAGACTAAGATCGAAGGCTGGAATATCCATCTCCGGCACCGGGCTGTTAAGAGGTTGACATTCGCCGTCGCCGGTGGATGTGTGGAGATATCTCTCCGGTAGTCCTTCGCCAGCTGCAACCACCTCTTGGACAGTCTTGAACTTTGGCTTCTCCATTGTTTCTACTGATATTGGAGGATCTTGAATTTGATGAGCGTTTTGGGACTAAAGAGCTTATTTAATGACCAACACGATCTTGACTTTCTCGGTGGTTCGGCATTCTCTAAAGACAAAAGATTAAAGCTAACACTATTTTAATATGCACAGGTAGCAAGTTGCCCTGTTTAAAGATACCTTTTGATAACATTTCGAACTTCGAAGACTTGTTTTTCCCCCATAAAATTCACTTCTGTAATTTCCAGTAATGTATTACCAATTTCATATATATTACCACATAAATTTCTCTATGTATATATTTTCTATTATTTTTCATAATAATATCAATATTACTTTGGCACCATTAGAAATTCTTTTCTTTTCGGTTTAAAATTGGTTACGTAAATTTTGCTCCTATTTTTTTCTAAAAAATCTGTAACATGATAACAATTCAAGTGTAGTATTAAGAAACTTGAAACAAGTAATAAAAGAGGCCGAGATCAAACAAGTGACCATTGATATAATTGCGTTCTGATCTCTTTGAAGCTGCATTGATATGATAATTGTGTTCTATCTTGGATGCAAAGGTCATGAGTTCGAGTCTTGATTATGCCTTAAGTTTCACATATTTTTTTATTTCTTATATAAAAGTTTATAAAAATCTGTCCACGAGAAGAAAAATATTTTCCAACGACTTCTGTAAATCTGCCAATAAAAATCTGCTATTAAAAAACACAAACAAATCTGCCACGGAAAAAATATGTAGTCACTAAAAAGGTTAATCTAGTCATGAATAAGTCGGTCACAACTAAGCACAAAAAATCTGCCATAAACATACCATAAAAACAAATCTGTCACCACTAGAGTTAGATTAACAATTATCTTTGCCCTAAACAAATCTACCACTGAACGACAGTCTTTTGTCTAAAACAAAAATCTGAAGCAACACAAACAAAAAATCTGCGAAATAAAATAAGTCTGCCATACAAAATCTGTCACAAAATTTAAAATTGTGGTGTCGCTATGAAATAAGTCTGCCGCAAAAAAATAAATCTACCACACAAAATTAAGTCTGCCATTAAAAATAAATCTGTCACAACTAATCTTATATAGATCTGCCATAAAATAGACACAAATCTGTCGCAGAAACAAAAATCTGCCTTTCCAATAAATTTGTCATAACATATAAAATAAATCTGTCACAGACTTAAAATCATTTACAAAAATCTGTGACAAATTTAGTACGACAGATTTTCTAAAACATGTTTTTCGATGGCATTTTTATAAATACTATACACGTTGTAATTTTCATTAATGTCATTTTCTGTAATTATGTTTTTCCTAACACATTTTAGTAAATGTGTTATTGACATATATTATACTCATATAACCTCCAAATTTTAGATGTTAATCTAGTCATTAACATAAAGATTGTTATTTTAGTAGTCTTCCCTTTATTTTATTGTATTTATTATTTCCAAATAGAAGCGCAATTAAGATTTCCATTTACGGATTTACGAAAAATACGAATTTACTAAAAACAATACGGTATTATTTATTCATCAATAGTTTTCGTTACATATTCTTCAACACAACAATAGTGTATACTACTTGGTTTTTTTACTTAAATCAGTTTTCATCAGTATCGTTGCAGGATCTGGGTTCTTACAGATACTGGGATAGCTGTTGAACTATAATATAGTCTTCAAGTTATTAATAAATTACAACTATCCTCTGTTTTCTCAAAACACAAACAAATAAACACTTCAACATGGTATCAGAGCTCTATTGATTCTGAGGGCCAAATTAAAATACTAAAACAAGCAAAAATTCTAGTGAGAAAGAGAGATCATGGAAGCATCATCACAGCAAGTGATTCCCATATTCGATGGGAATAATTACGACTTTTGGCGTATTAAGATGACAACTATCTTGAAGACCAGAAAACTGTGGACGGTGGCGGACGAAGGAGTTTTAGACAAGCCGACACAAACAGATCAGACACCGGCATCACTCCAATTGAAAAGCCGATGGGAGGAAGCATCGACAAAAGATTTAATGGCATTACAGATTCTGCAAACTGCCGTCACAGATCACATCTTCTCTCGCATAGCACCGACGGTTACGTCAAAGGAAGCATGGGATGCTTTGAAATCAGAATTTCAAGGATCTCCACAAGTACGATTGATCAACTTGCAATCGTTAAGAAGGGAATATGAAAACTTGAAGATGAACGAAGGAGACAACATCAAAGGTTTCACAGACAAGTTAATTGATTTGGGAAATCAATTAAGAGTTCATGGTGAAGAGAAAACAGATTATCACATTGTCCAGAAAATCTTAATCTCTCTTCCCGCTAGATTTGACAGCATAGTGGCTGTAATGGAGCAAACGAAGGATCTCACTTCTTTGCCAGTGATAGAGTTAATAAGAACTCTGAAGGCACATGAGAAGCGTGTGTCATCCCGTGATGAAAGCATGGCGGAAGGAGCATTCAATGCTCGTACAAGAGGAAAGGAATGCGGTTTCAAACGAGACAACACCAAAAGCCGTGTCACTCAAGGCAAGAAGTGGTGTGAGTTCTGTAAAAGAAGCAATCACACAGAAAGTGAGTGTTGGAAGAAATCGAAGAAGAATGATCAATTGAAAAATCAGAGGAGTAACAAAGAATGTTACAATTGTTGAAGGATTGGCCACTACTCGACTGTGTGTCGTTCAAAGCACAAAGGAAGAGCACATGTAAGTCTCGAAGAAGAAGTCTTGGAGGAAGATCACATGTTGTTTAGTGCAAGCGAAGAAGCAACAACAACATCAAGAGAAGACATATGGTTAGTAGATAGCGGATGTACTAATCATATGACAAAGGAGGAGAGATATTTTTCTAACATCAATAGAAATATCAATGTACCTACCAAAGTTGGAAATGGAGAAATAGTCATGACAGCCGGTAAAGGAGATATCACTGTCATGACAAAGTGTGGAAAGAGAGTCATCAGAAACTTGTTTTTGGTGTCTGGCTTAGAGAAAAATTTGTTAAGTGTTCCTCAAATTATCTCAAGCGGCTATCAAGTATGTTTTCAAGAGAAGAGATGCATCATTCTAGATGCAAAAGACAAGAAGATCATGGACATTCCGATGACAAACAAGAGCTTTAGAATCAAGTTAAGTCCGGTTCAAGAAGAAGCTATGCATTCGAGTGAATCAGAAGTCATGAATACATGGCACAAGAGACTTGGTCACACTACAAGAAAACATGCCTTTTGCGATGGAAGTATACCTCGCAATTCCGTCGCAAATGGCCATTCGCGATGGACTTGCGAGACACACCATTCCGTCGCAAATCCCGTCTCGCAAATCAATTTTCGTCGCAAATTCCTCGCAAATTTGCGAGGGACAAACGTGGTTTTTATATCGTCGCAAAAATAACCCCGCAATTTCGTCGCAAAATTGCGACGGAAGTGCGTGAACGCGTCGTTTACCGCAAAACAATTCATCGCAAAATCGAAGCAAATTGCGGTAGTAATCTTCCGCGCAAACGCGTCGCAAACCTTGCTTCGGATTTGCGACGAAACTTTCCGGCGGAATTGCGTGAGTATAGTTCTTAATGACGTCGCAATTCCCTCGCAATTTGCGACGGAATTGCGTGGGTATAGTTCTTAATTGCGGGGAATTGCGACGAAATCCAATTTATAATAATTAAAAATTTTAATTAATAATTAAAAATCATAAATTATAATTAAATTTTTTTTCAAAATTAAAATTTTATAAAAATAATTTGTTCAAACATTAAAAGAAACTAAAATTGTATCATACATAACCGAAACCAAAATTGAACAGATAGTCCGGATCCAGTTCCGGTTCCGGTTCCAGTTCCGGTTCCAGTCCTGGTCTCGGTTCTGGTCCTACTTTTAGATGTGTCTCCACGGTCCTGATCGCGAAACATCTCTACTAAAACCGGATCCTTTGTGGCCAAATAGTTGAACATTTGATCGAACTTCGAGATCTTCTCAGACTGAGTCACGATCAGCTGGGCCTGCAATTCAATGATGCCCTGGAGGTAGGCGGCGGACTCTGCTTCTGCTCTCGAGGAAGAAGAAGTACACGAGTCGATCTGCGATTGCAGAGAACCGACTCCGTAAATTCTCAGTTTTTTACGGGGAGCGACCTAAAAATTAAGAATACGTTTTAATTAGTTGAAATTACTGAAAAAAATAAATATAGAACATCAATTTTCATACCTCGGTAAAGATCTTGTTCTTCACGGCGGGAGTCAAAGGGGTAGATGCGCTCTCATCGCCCTTAGAATGCTGAGTTGATAAGTGTATATTTTACATGTTTTAAAGCCTAGTTTTCATATGTTTAAATCCCACTTTGTACAATTTTTTGGATGTTTTCATGCATTAAAGTCTCATTCAGTGTTGTCTTGCATTTTAGATGTCCTAGGTTATTTTGTGTCTTCTTTTTGTTCTTTTTGTGTTTATTCAGGTGTTTAGGAGAGGATTGGATCAAAGGATATGCATAGAAATAAAAGGAAAATGAAGGATGCAAATTTCGGACCAAAGTTAGGAAATGTCAAATGCAGAGTCAATCCAACATGCTTGAAAGATCGAGTCAGACGAATGCCTTTCCTTTGGATTTAGCTTATGGGATCTTCATGAAAGTCATAGGAAATTGAGTTAGCTTTCCAATGGAGGTGGTTTCAGAGCATTTGGAGTTGTGGTTCAAAAGATATGGGCGTTTTAGTGCGGTATCGACCGGCATATCGACCCCAAACGGGTCGATAATTCTGAAGACCAAAACAGATGATTCCAGAGAGTTGTACCGACCCAAGTATCGACCAAAACCATGTTGATACGTCCTTACCGACCCAGGTATCGACCGCATACAGGTCGATACCATTGAAATAATTCGAGTTTCTCCTCTTTTGTAGACACTTTTAGACCACTTTTTAGATATCTCTCATCTTGAAAAATTAACAAAAACATTATTCTCTCTGGTTTTGAGAGTTTGTAATGATCATATCTTGTTAATCTATGGTTTGATTTTAATTTTCTTCTAGATTATGCTTAATCTTGTCTTTAGCTACATTTCTATGGTTTTATTTTTGGATTTGAGTCAATATTCATGAGTTGACTTTTTATGTTCTTGAGCAGATTCTGGGTTTTAATGTTTATGTTGTTTTTCCTAGCTTGAATCCTTCTTGCTTCATCTTGTAATCATGTTTATGCTTGAAGTTTCTATGTGTTTATGTATTGAATCGATGGCAAGTGAGTAGTCCTTTAAGAATTCTTGGGTATGGTAGATTAGGGTGATTCTTAGCTTGTCCTTGATGTTTAGGAGCTAGACTCTTTGTATTCTTTACTCATTGAGTGTTCTTAATGCTAGATTGGCATTGATCAAGTCAGTTTAGAGCCTTAGGGATTTTATCCATCGGGAGATGCTTGATATTATTTCGGAATGAATTCAATGAGTGCTTTTCATACCTTAGCCAACGGGAGTTGATGTTTAAGATGAATTGTGGCTAGTTAGACTCGAGTTTAATGCTTCATTGTCTTTGAATTGCGAACGGGAGTTCTTGTTGATTGTTAGACATTGAAAGGGATCGTTACCACGGGAGTGGATCAATCTTTATTAGTGTTCTTAGGCTAAAGGAATGCATTTTGTTGAATGTTTGAACATCTTGAACAAGTTAGGAGTCATCCGAAGTCGATAACCTTACCCAAGGATTCGTTTGTGTATTATTGTTTTAAATCAAAAACCATTATTTGTACTTGTTTGATTATTCGAGCTCTAAGTCTTTACCACTAAAATTATGTTATTAACATTAATTGTATATTTTTAGTCTCGCCCTGTTTTTAGCTTATTTTTGTCCTTGCAGTTAAATTTCCGTCTTTACTTATTATTAGGTAGTTAAACAATTCACCACACACAAAAACTCCTATCCGCTTAGATTAAACGAAATTATGTATTCTTGGTGTGTTTGTTCTTGTTTCCCTGTGGATTCGATTACCCTACGTGCTATAACGATACGCATTATTGTGGTGTTGTGCACATCGGGTTAATTGGTGTGCTAGAGCGTAAAAAATCTACTATCAATTTGGCGCCGTTGCGCGGGGAAACTAGCAATAGCCATTGAGATTTGGATTTTGTCTGAGACTAAGCTTCGTTCTAAGAAGATACTAATTTGTAAGCTTTGGTTTCTTTCTTTTTCAGGTGTATGAACTTGAGAAGTCAGGGTCAAGAAAATCTGATTGATATTGTGCAAGATCTTGGTCGACTTGAAAGGTTGAAATACACGAGCGAGAAGAGAAAGGGAGAGACTTGAGCGATTCCATCGTCGAGAGATGGTGATAATAATGAGGCAGGAAGCACCCCCAGGGTTGGCTTAGATGGCGTTCCACGCCATCCTCAAAGAGCACAAAGAGTGATTGGGGCGTTTGATGAACCCCAAGTTCACGGAAATAGAACGGGTATCCAAGCACCAGCCGTTGAGAATAAAAACTTTGAGATCAAGGCAAGCTTGATAAACATGGTGCAAGGAAACAAGTTCCATGGACTGCCCGTGGAGGACCTCTTGAACCACTTGGATCAGTTCGATCAAGTGTGTGGGCTTGTTAAGATAAACGGCATCTCTGAAGATCGTTTAAGTTGAGGTTGTTCCCATTCTCACTCGGGGACAAGGCTAGGCAGGGGGAGAAGAGTTTGCCCAGCGGTTCAATAACGACATGGGACAATGCAAGAAAGCATTCTTGGCTAAATCTTTTCGACATCAAGGACAGGCCGACTCTGAAACGAAAATTTCAGGCTTCACGCAGAAGAATAATGAAAGTTTCAATGAGGCGTGGGAGAGATTTAAAGGATACACGACTAAGTGCCCTCATCATGGATTCTCGGATGAGTCACTTTTGAGCACATTGTATAGAGGAGTGGTTCCTAAGATCAGGATTCTCCTAGACACGGCAAGTAACGGTAACTTCCTCGGAAAGGATGTCGAGGAAGGATTACAGCTGGTAGAAAACTTGGCTCAAAGTGATGGAGACTATGGAGAGGACTACGATAGAGCCCTCAAGAGGAGGTGGTGAAAGAGAAGAGCAAAGGAGTAAAGAAATAAAAGCTTTACACGAAAAGATGGACAGGTGTTGCAAAGTACTCAAAGGCAAGTTAGCTATGTTGGTGAGTATTGATGGGCAAGTTTGTCAAGAAGTTGGTTTGGGAGACTGTCTTGAAACTCAAGAAGAGATGAATTTTGTGGGGACCAAGGAAATTTCAAGGCAATTTCAACAAGAGCTAACCCGAACTTCGGGAATCAACAAGGACAAGGGTATCAACCGAGACCTTTATTCCGCCTAACCAAGGAACCAAGGAGGGCTCCAAACCAAGATAATTACAAGGGAAGGCTCATTTCATACCCAAACTACCAACAAGGGTACAAACCCCAACCACAACCGAGTACTCAACAACCCGGATTTCGACATGAAAGGTATGCTGCAACAATTACTAACCGGATGATGAGTTTGAAGAGTTCATGGAACTACTCTATGGTTCAAATGATGAACCCTTCCTTCGAAGTGTAATGAGGACATTCAGAAACAAGGTGAAGAGTTGGTCCTTGAGGATGACGGTACTGATGTCATAAGGAACATGAGTAGGAGCTTTATTGAAGAGCCACTAGTTGCTACACAGATGGAGGTTGAGAAGGATCTCGAAATTGAAATTAATGAAGTTTCTTGCAATGAACCTCCTCCACTCTTGCCCAAATCGATCCCAAGCTTGGAAATCCCGTATATTTGTCATCTCTTGTTCCCTTAGTCATTTGAACATCGGATGACGCCTTGTGCGATTCTGGATCAAGCGTGAATGTGATGTCGCTTGAAATGGTGAAGAATCTTGGAATCAAGAGCATGACACACTACACATCTTCCATCACATTCGGAGATTCTTCTTCAAAACGCCCACTTGGAATCATCGAAGATTATCCTCTCAAGATTGGAGATTGTCTTATTCCAACGGATTTCATAGTTATGAAAATGAAGCAAAGCCACAAACTTTCCTCTTCTTCTTGGAACCCCTTTTCTAAACACCACAGGTGCAAGAATAGACTTCGCCAAATAAGAGAGTAGTGCTCGAGTATGTGGATGACAAGGTTTTCGATCCATCAGACCTTATTCCACGAGTTATGTGGTGCCATTGCTCTTAAGAATGATGAATTTCAATTCGAGAAAGTGGAGTATGTGGGTAGTGTTGAGAAGATGGTTATAACTTTGCCCCCAAAATCATGTGAAAAGAGAAAGTTTCTCATCGAGAGAAAGCTTTGAGTTATGGTAACAATGAAGAAGCTAAAGCAATAGAAGGAGATTGCTTGGACCTTCTTTTCTCTAACACAATGGAAGCTGAGGCTAAAAGTATAGATGGTGCAAAAGGAGGGTAAGAGCACTAAAGCCAAGAAGAAGAAAACCAAAGTCGACACACCTCCTCACAATCATCATCAACGACCCAAGGAAGCCAAATAGGGATAAGTTCATGCTTGAAGAGCCTCATACTATAACACTCACAACCTTGGAAATATGAGGATGGTGTGATTGAATACAAGGTGGACTGCAAAGGAAGTTCTAAACCCTTTGCAAATGTTAGAGCACTTCTCACACCCGAGTTTAAGGAAAAAGGTCCAACAGCTATTTCAAGAAAATCATGAGAAAAGTACTCACACTCAAACTCAAGGACCCACCATGGAGTTCCAACAGTCCTTCTCTCCCACCTAAAAGGTTGGGGACGTCAAGCTTAGTGACGTAAAACAAGCGCGCTTGGGAGGCATTCCATGGTATCATTGTACATAGTTTGTTTTAAATCTTATGTAACAATTTTGTTGTGTTGTTATGATGTTTTTACATGAATAGGTGGGTTCGGAACAAGGGAGATCATCATTGGAAGAAATTTTTCAGAAAAAGAGGAATAAATGAGTAAATAATGGGACGGGTCAAAATGGTGAAAACCGATGAGCTTAAACGCACCATGCCTTCACTCCTCATAAATCCATTCCACTCCAAGGTACACTAACATTCATTTTTGTATATATATTTCATTTTTTTTATTTTTTTTTTGTTTCTTGTATTTCGTTTCTTTTCTCGGTTTTACTTTTTCACCAAGACGGTGAGAGGTAAGTCCGGGGGAGGAAACCGTTACTAATTGTGTTTTAGTTGTTTTTGTTTTATTTTTATTGAGCTTGCATTGTATATAGGTCATGCATTTTATAACTGAAAAAAAAAAAAAAACAAAAAAAAACAAAAAAAAAAAACAAAAAAATTTGCATCATATAGTTTCTCATGTTTTATATGATTTTTAGGATTGAGTATAGTCTAGTATCATCTTAGTTTGCATTTGCATATGCATAGGATCAATGATTAGAATTCCTTGTAAAGAGTTTAAGCTTAGACTTAAAATCAAGGCCCTTTCTAAGAGTGATATGATGCTTGAACCATCTTGAAAAGACTATGATGTATTCACTTCTTGTTTCGATTAGCTTGAACCTCTTTGCAATTTTGGAATGTGCATGAATAGATCTTAACTCCAATGAACTTGAACTTAAACTTAAACTTGATCTTCAATTATCTTGCTTTGTACATTGATGAGTTAAGCCCATGGATAGAACATAACATATTTGGGTTATATTTTCCTTTTTACCACTCTCTTGTTGACCCAAAATAGCCGTTATGCGATTCACACACCCTAGCTAAGCCTTTCCTTCAAGCCTATTATCCTTGTGTGCGTTTGTGAGGTCTTTTCCGGAATGATCTTAGCAAAACATGTTTGAGTTTTGAAAACGACAAGGAACGAACTTTCTGTAGAACTAGCTCATACCTCGTTGAGCTAGAATTTGGTTAAGGATAATTAGGATGGGCTCTAAGGGTGCTGTTCTAAATGAGAAAGAAAAGGGAATTTCAAAAATTTCGTTTGTTTGGTTCATGAATGATAGCTCGAAATGCAAATGAGTATAGTCTCTAAGTGGTAAGAAAGAGTAAAGGTCTAATGTCTAAATGATGAGTAAGAGGCTAAGATGACTGAATGAAAGAGCTAGTTGAATAAAAAGTGATTGGAAATCAAACATCAATGTGATCAAAGAAGAAAGAATTCCCTAGAGAAAGAGAAGAAAATAATGAAAGATATGGTAGATAGGCTAAAAAGAGCCTTTACATTTGGGTAAAATAGGATGAAACTTACATGAGGATAGTCAATAGGAAACAAGGGGATGGGTAGATGAAATTTCAATGTTGTATGCCCAATTGTTTTTGACTCTTAGTATTTTGCATAAAGTTTCATTCCTTTTCTTGAGAGAACCTTTGATCTAAATGAGCCTTCTCTTGTAAAATGATTTTAAAACCTTTTCTCTTCCTAGCCAAGTGGGATTACTTGATATGTACATTGCAAGATTCATCTTATGTGTTGAATGAATGTTAAGGAGTTAAGACTAGGATTGCACATGGATTTTGATGCATTGAGTGAATGGTGAATTGTGCTAAGTGTGAATAAGCTCTAAGGAGTAGGGTTGACTAAGAGCATCATAGTACTCTTGGTTAAAGGACCTTGAGGTTAAGGCTTTGATTTTCTCTTTTGGATATGAGATCCGACTTTTCAACTCTTCTTTGGATTATTTCCTTTTGTTTGCTTGAGGGCAGGCAAAGGATAAGTCCGGGGGAGTTGATAAGTGTATATTTTACATGTTTTAAAGCCTAGTTTTCATATGTTTAAATCCCACTTTGTACAATTTTTGAGATGTTTTCATGTATTAAAGTCTCATTCAGTGTTGTCTTGCATTTTAGATGTCCTAGGTTATTTTGTGTCTTTTTTTGTTCCTTTTTGTGTTTATTCAGGTTTTTAGGAGTGGATTGGATCAAAGGATATGCATAGAAATAAAAGGAAAATGAAGGATGCAAATTTCGGACCAAAGTTAGGAAATGTCAAATGCAGAGTCAATCCAACATGCTTGAAAGATCGAGTCAGACGAATGCCTTCCCTTTGGATTTAGCTTATGTAATCTTCATGAAAGTCATAGGACATTGAGTTAGCTTTCCAATGGAGGTGATTTCAGAGCATTTGGAGTTGTGGTTCAAAAGATATGGGCGTTTTAGTGCGGTATCGACCGGCATATCGACCCCAAACGGGTCGATAATTCTGGAGACCAAAAACAGATGATTCCAGAGAGTTGTACCGACCCAGGTATCGACCAAAACCAGGTCGATACGTCCTTACCGACCTAGGTATCGACCGCATACAGGTCGATACCATTGAATAATTCGAGTTTCTCCTCTTTTGTAGACACTTTTAGACCACTTTTTAGATATCTCTCATCTTGAAAAACAAACAAAAACATTATTCTCTCTGGTTTTGAGAGTTTGTAATGATCATATCTTGTTAATCTATGGTTTGATTTTAATTTCCTTCTAGATTATGCTTAATCTTGTCTTTAGCTTCATTTCTATGGTTTTATTTTTGGATTTGAGTCAATATTCATGAGTTGACTTTTTATGTTCTTGAGCAGATTCTGGGTTTTAATGTTTATGTGTTTTTTCCTAGCTTGAATCCTTCTTGCTTCATCTTGTAATCATGTTTATGCTTGAAGTTTCTATGTGTTTATGTATTGAATCGATGGCAAGTGAGTAGTCCTTTAAGAATTCTTGGGTATGGTAGATTAGGGTGATTCTTAGCTTGTCCTTGATGTTTAGGAGCTAGACTCTTTGTATTCTTTACTCATTGAGTGTTCTTAATGCTAGATTGGCATTGATCAAGTCAGTTTAGAGCCTTAGGGATTTTACCATCGGGAGATGCTTGATATTATTTCGGAATGAATTCAATGAGTGCTTTTCATACCTTAGCCAACGGGAGTTGATGTTTAAGATGAATTGTGGCTAGTTAGACTCGAGTTTAATGCTTCATTGTCTTTGAATTGCGAACGGGAGTTCTTGTTGATTGTTAGACATTGAAAGGGATCGTTACCACGGGAGTGGATCAATCTTTATTAGTGTTCTTAGGCTAAAGGAATGCATTTTGTTGAATGTTTAACATGCCTTGAACAAGTTAGGAGTCATCCGAAGTCGATAACCTTACCCAAGGATTCGTTTGTGTATTATTGTTTTAAATCAAAAACCATTATTTGTACTTGTTTGATTATTCGAGCTCTAAGTCTTTACCACTAAAATTATGTTATTTACTTATTGTCATATTTTTAGTCTCGCCCTGTTTTAGCTTATTTTTGTCCTTGCAGTTAAATTTCCGTCTTTACTTATTATTAGGTAGTTAAACAATTCACCACACACAAAAACTCCTATCCGCTTAGATTAAACGAAATTCTGTATTCTTGGTGTGTTGTTCTTGTTTCCTTGTGGATTCGATACCCTACGTGCTATAACGATACGCCATTATTGTGGTGTTGTGCACATCGGGTTAATTGGTGTGCTAGAGCGTAAAAACTCTACTATCATGAGTCAACTCCTGCATATTGGAAGTGACGTCATTGTAGATCCTCTCAGACTTCTTGTCGACAAAACTCCCATCTGGTCGCCTTTTTGTCTCCTCCAGGACAACTAGCAAATCCGGGATCGAATCTCCTCCGCGCTCCTTTGCCTGATTTGTTCTTTTATAAATATCACAATAAAATTTAATTAATAATTAGAATTTAATTAATTAAAATAAATGAAAAACTTACGATTTTCCGTGCGCGGGCAATGTAGGAAAGTAGTCCAGACCGATGCTTGGAATATCCATCCCCATTAGGATCAGCGTACCGGGCCGCCCGACTGTTAGCGCTCTTGATCTCGCTCGCCGGATCCTGCCAGACAGTTGGATCAAACCACCTAGGCATCGCTTGGTCGCCTTCTTTCTTCAACTTCTTCTTCCACCGTCCCACCTGGTCGGCCATGCGTTCCTTCAACTTCGCCTCAAACTCCTTTCAAACTTTGCTCGTAATATTGTACTGCCAATGATAGGTTTGCTACAGGAAAAAAAATTTATCATGAAAAATTCAAACAATAAGTGATATAAATTATAAAATAATTAATTTTAAATATAAAAAAACTTACGGCAAAAGTTTGAAACCACCGTTTAGTGACATGGTCCGGTGTTTGCCTCCAATTGGCATGAGGCTCTTTGAAATCTCTTTCAAAGATCGATTGGACCGAAGCGGCCACGCATCCGTATTGATCAAACCTTAAATGTAAAATAATAAAAAACAAATAATATGACTTTATTTGTTTTAAAAAACTTAAAATTAAATTAATAAAATAAAATAAAAACCTTACCAATACGTATTATCAGGACGTCTTGGATCAAGGCGGGGAAAAAGGTCATTACCGGGAGCCTCAAGGATCGCCTTAACGACAAGATCATCATTGTCGTTATCATGGTGTGCGGCCGGTGGGGGTTATGAGAATGCGGGTGCAGGCGGTGAATAGTAATGACTCCCGGGGTTGTCGTCTTGTCCCGTCTGAGAATTGAAACTCGTCCGAGGAGTTTCTGGAATAGGCGTGCCACTCCTCCGAGGCGTGCCACTCGAGAGATAACGAGTGTACTCGTTATTAACTCCAGACATCCGAAAAACAAAATTTAAAAAATTAGTAAAATAATTACAAATGATATCATATTAAAACTTATAAATTTTAAAAATCAATTACTAAATGAATTATAAAATTACAAAACCTAAAAAGTAAAATTTTTATAAATTCTAAAAAGAAAACTAATTAAACTACAAATTCTTAAAAACTAATCGAACATTTAATATAAAACTAACATTTACAATTTCACTAATTATTTAAAAAATTAAATATAAAATTAACTTAACCTAAAATCTAAAAAATTTCTAAATTCTAACAAAACCTAATTCTAAAAACAAACAAATTTAAATATAACAAATCTAAATCTAAAACTAACAAAACCTAATTCTAAAAACAAAACTAACTAAATTACAAAACCTAACCTAAATCTAACAAAACTAATCTAAAAAATTAATTATAAAATTAATTTAACCTAAAATCTAATAAATTTCTAAATTCTAACAAAACCTAATTCTAAAAACAAACAAATTTAAATCTAACAAATCTAAATCTAAAACTAACAAAACCTAATTCTAAAAACAAAACTAACTAAATTACAAAACCTAACCTAAATCTAACAAAACTAATCTAAAAAATTAATTATAAAATTAATTTAACCTAAAATCTAATAAATTTCTAAATTCTAACAAAACCTAATTCTAAAAACAAACAAATTTAAATCTAACAAATCTAAATCTAAAACTAACAAAACCTAATTCTAAAAACAAAACTAACTAAATTACAAAACCTAACCTAAATCTAACAAAACTAATCTAAAAAATTAATTATAAAATTAATTTAACCTAAAATCTAATAAATTTCTAAATTCTAACAAAACCTAATTCTAAAAACAAACAAATTTAAATCTAACAAATCTAAATCTAAAACTAACAAAACCTAATTCTAAAAACAAAACTAACTAAATTACAAAACCTAACCTAAATCTAACAAAACTAATCTAAAAAATTAATTATAAAATTAATTTAACCTAAAATCTAATAAATTTCTAAATTCTAACAAAACCTAATTCTAAAAACAAACAAATTTAAATCTAACAAATCTAAATCTAAAACTAACAAAACCTAATTCTAAAAACAAAACTAACTAAATTACAAAACCTAACCTAAATCTAACAAAACTAATCTAAAAAATTAATTATAAAATTAATTTAACCTAAAATCTAATAAATTTCTAAATTCTAACAAAACCTAATTCTAAAAACAAACAAATTTAAATCTAACAAATCTAAATCTAAAACTAACAAAACCTAATTCTAAAAACAAAACTAACTAAATTACAAAACCTAACCTAAATCTAACAAAACTAATCTAAAAAATTAATTATAAAATTAATTTAACCTAAAATCTAATAAATTTCTAAATTCTAACAAAACCTAATTCTAAAAACAAACAAATTTAAATCTAACAAATCTAAATCTAACAAATCTAAATCTAAAACTAACAAAACCTAATTCTAAAAACAAAACTAACTAAATTACAAAACCTAACCTAAATCTAACAAAACTAATCTAAAAAATTAATTATAAAATTAATTTAACCTAAAATCTAATAAATTTCTAAATTCTAACAAAACCTAATTCTAAAAACAAACAAATTTAAATCTAACAAATCTAAATCTAACAAATCTAAATCTAAAACTAACAAAACCTAATTCTAAAAACAAAACTAACTAAATTACAAAACCTAACCTAAATCTAACAAAACTAATCTAAAAAATTAATTATAAAATTAATTTAACCTAAAATCTAATAAATTTCTAAATTCTAACAAAACCTAATTCTAAAAACAAACAAATTTAAATCTAACAAATCTAAATCTAACAAATCTAAATCTAAAACTAACAAAACCTAATTCTAAAAACAAAACTAACTAAATTACAAAACCTAACCTAAATCTAACAAACTAATCTAAAAAATTAATTATAAAATTAATTTAACCTAAAATCTAATAAATTTCTAAATTCTAACAAAACTAACCTAAAATTTCTAAAAATTAATTATAAAATTTCTAACAAAACTAACCTAAAAACTAACAAATTTAAATCTAACAAACCTAAATCTAACAAAACTAATTTAAATCTAACACAACAACACAAAAATCTAACAAACCAAGTTACCTTTGTATCTTAGAAATCTAACAAATCTAACAAACCCAAAAATCTAACAAACCCAAAAATCTAACAAACCCAAAAATCTAACAAACCCAAACTCACAAACCAAGTTACCTTTGATTCGGTCGGCTGGAGAAGGAGAGAAGAGAGGCGATTCGGTCGGCTGGAGAGGGAGAGAAGAGAAATTCGCGGCGGTTCGGTCGGCTGGAGAGGAGGAGAAGGAGATCGGAGGCGAAGTCGAGAAGAAGATAAAGAAGAAAAAGAAAAGGAAGAAGAAGGTCATCGATACTTAATCATCGATAACCATCTTGTGGGTCTAACATCTTGAATGAGTGTTGAATATTCATCGATTGCTGAATTTTCAAATTAACTCCAAGCAATTCCCTAGCAAATTGCGAGGAATTTGCGTGGAATTAGGCGTTTCCCTCGCAGTTCCCTCGCAATTGCGACGATTTCCGGTATTTCATCGCAAATCCCTCGCAAATTTGCGACCGAATTGCGTTGAACTAAAGTGATCCCTTGCAACTCCGTCGCAAATTTGGTAAAATTTGATTAAAAAAAAACTTTATTTATAATCGAAATTGCTTAAAAACATTTAAAAATTAATCAGATTCTTTTTCAGATTCATTGGAGTGTTCACTATGATCAGTGTCTTCTTCATCATCAGTCTCCTCGAACTCGTCAGATTCTTCATCTTCCTTCGTCTCATCAACTATTATGTCTTCTTCTTCTCTGGTTTCTGGATCAATATGTAAGATATTCTCGGTTGATTCGATTGCTACAAAGACTTCTGGTGATCTTTCATGTTGCATAGCCACATCATCAACTTCCCCGACTATACGACCTCTCGGATTCACTTTTATCACTGATAACCACGTCTCCCGCATTTGCCTTTTCCGAGGGTAAGGAATATAACACACTTGTTCTGCTTGACATGCTAGGATAAAAGGTTCGAAGTTAGAAAATTTTCTGTTTGCATTGACATCGGTTACCCCTAACGTGTTTGTGCGGACGCCTCGACCGACCGTTGGATCGTACCAATGACATTTGAATAAAATGCATTTCAACCCAATAATTCCAGGATATGAGACTTCCATAATTTCTTGCAAGACGCCGTAGAAGTTTAGATCACCTGGCACGTGGATTCCATAATTTGCGGTTGACTTATTGGAGCCATAATCATACGTGTGAAAAGTGTATCCACGAGTGAAGTACATTGGGGCAGTTTTGATCTTCGCAATTGGTTCGTGAATAATCTCATGCAACCATAGTGGCAAGGGCTGGTTTGCACATCCATTCATCACCTATATATATATAAACATAAATTTTTAATTAACGAATTAGATTATTTAAATATTGTTGGAATATATCAAATATGTATAATATCTTACTCTACGTACATAATATCTTAACCATCCAGCAAAATTATCTTCTTTGGACTTCTCATACTCTTTTTCTGGTAAACCGGGACAAGCTTCTCGCATCTGCCTGTCGAATTCACTGTACAAACAAAATTAAATTAAATTCGTGAACTTCACAATGAATAATATTAAATAATTGTTAGTTAACAAATTTAAATAATTAATTAAGAGATATACCTCTCAAACGGTTGCACTCCTTCACAATTTCGCAATATATAATTGTGCGCCGCACGAGTAAATTTGTGGTCTTCCCACCAAACTTCCTTAACCTTTCCACCAAGTCTCCCTATTTGGGTGAAGATATCTGGGACCTCTACGTTATATGTTGGTGCAACACCTCCATCGTCATATCGGCTTAGACGAGCCTTTTTGGTTCGAACGGTTGGGCTAAAATAATATGACGTGAAATGAGAGGTTTCTTCAGTCAAACTTCCTGCAACGATCGATCCTTCCACTTTTGCAAGATTTTTGGCCTTTCCTTTTAGATGTCCCATGAATCGCTCGAACGGGTACATCCATCGAAATTGCACAGGCCCTCCAAGAGCTGCTTCATGCGGTAGGTGGATTGGAAGATGTTCCATCACATCAAAAAAAGATGGTGGAAATATTTTCTCCAAATTACAGAGCAACACTGGTATATTATTCTGTAATTGCACAATGCCCTCGTCTGTAAGTGTTCGTGTGCATAGATCCCTGAAAAATGCTCCAATGCCTACACGTTCATAGTTATTATAATCACACCACTGAAATAATTTAATAAAATGACAAAACTATTTCAATAATTAATGTAATTAATTAATATGTACCAGCAATTGCTTCGTGGACGGTTGTCGGTAAGAGCTCAGCCAATGCAAAGGGTAATAGTCGTTGCATGAAAACATGGCAATCGTGGCTCTTCATACCGGCAAGTTTTTTGCCTTGTTCAATACATCTTGAGAATTTGGACACATAACCATCCGGAAACTTCACTTCTGAAGCAATCCAGTTAAACAACGTCTGTTTCGCATCCCCAGACAACCGAAAGATCGGAATCGGTAATTTACCATCTCTTGTAATATGTAACTCGCTTCTTGAGCAGATTTCGGCCAAGTCCAACCTTGATTTGAAGTTGTCTTTACTCTTTCCCGTTCCTTGCACATTCAAAATCGTATTCATGATGTTATCGAAAAAAATTTTCTCGATGTGCATCACATCAAGGTTGTGCCGTAGTAGGTGATCTTTCCAATATGGGAGTTCCCAAAAGATACTCATTTTGTGCCAATTGTGAGAACTCCCATATCCGTCAGGCATGTTCGCTGTAGTGTGCCAATTTCCCCCACGCTTACATGTTTCCTGAGCACCATAATAATCAATCTGCTCAAACAAATCATTCCCTGACATATAAACTGGGGGAGGAATACGCACAACCTTGTTCTTTTTGAACAACTTCTTGTTCTTCCGATACGGATGATGCAAGGGAAGAAAGCGACGATGACAATCAAACCAGCACGACTTCCTTCCATGCTTCAGTTGAAAGGCATCTGATCGATCCATGCAATATGGACAAGATAACCTTCCGTGCGTGGTCCATCCCGATAACATCCCATACGCTGGGAAGTCACTAATGGTCCACAATAGCACTGCCCGCATTGTAAAATTCCGTTCCTGTGAATAATCAAATGTGCGTACACCTGTATACCATAATTGTTTCAACTCATGAATCAAGGGTTGCAGAAATACATCAAGGGATCGTTTTGGATGCTTAGGACCCGGTACCAGAATACTCATAAACAAGACTTCCCTTTGCATGCACATTTCTGGTGGCAAATTGTATGGCGTCAATATCACAGACCATAAAGAATATTGTCTCCCAGACAAACCAAATGGACTAAATCCATCAGTGCATAAGCCAAGATAGACATTCCTACTCTCGTTAGCAAAGTCAGAATGTACCGTCTAAAAGTGTTTCCACGCCTTTGCATCTGACGGATGCGTAATCTCCCCATCATTCGTTGTATGTTCTGCATGCCATCTCATTGCCGCCGATGTCCTTTCCGATTGGTATAACTATTTCAATCTATCAATGATGGGCAAGTACCACATACATTGGTATGGGACACGGCTCCTTCCGGTAGTTGGTTGATATCTTGGCTTCCCACAAAATCGACATTCCTGTAGCTTAATTTCTGTATTTCCAACAATAATTTCCGAAGGTAGCCCCAAACTAGCAACTAATTTCTGTATTTCATAGTAACTCCCTGCAGAAATATTATCTTCTGGCAAATACTCTTTAAATAGCTCAGCCCATGCGTCCATGCAATTCTCAGTTAGGTTATTATCACTTTTAATTGTCATCATCCTAGATGCCAATGAAAGTTGAGATAACCCCTCTCTACATCCCTCATAGATAGGTTGATCTGCAGCGTCTAACATATCATAAAAATGTTGTGCTTCAACATTGGGTTCTTCCCTAGTATCATCAGCAAATGTAGGAATATATTCATGAAATGCATCAGTAACCATATCATGAAACCTATTTCCCTGTTGATCCCTTTCATATTCTTCAATCATATCTTGGCCATAATTATAATTATGATTATAATTCGATTGATCAACACCATCACCCGTACTACTACTTCCGACACCAAGACTATAACCCTCCCCATGTGAAAACCAGACATAATAGTTCGGCATAAATCCTCTATTATATAGATGCCTCTTCACAATATCAATATCCTAATATTGAGTGTTCTTGCAAGTTTTACATGGACAGAATATGTTACCGTCACCCTTCGCATATGGGTTGTTAGTGGCCTGGTGGATGAATGCTCGCAACCCGACACGATACTCTTTCGTCACTTCTCTGGTCTCCGGATCTTTTCGATTATACATCCAACTTCGTAATGCATATACTTCATTCTGCGACGCCATTCTTTCTTAGCTCTTACAAAACGATATCTCGCTTTCTTTTTTAAAGTATTTTCTCGATTATTTTTTTGTAAGCTAGTTTTTTTTTTGTTGTGAAATGAGAGATCTCACGTTACGGTATTTATAGTTTTTTTGCAAACTTTTGCGAGAGAATTGCTATGGAATTGCGTCTAATTTGCGACGTATTTGCAAGGAAACCTGCCCTCGCAATAATTAGGTACAATATTTAAAACATGTTTCACCTAATTTTCTACCCATTTTTACTACCCATGCAATAAAGTCGCAAATCCATCGCAAATTCCCTCGCAATATACACGCAATGTATAGGCAATTTGCGAGGGAATGTTTGCTCGCAATTTTGCGAGGAAATTGCGACGGAAACAATTTACCCGTGCAAAATCTTCGCAATTCCCTCGCAAATTTGCGATTTTAATTATTCGTCGCAAATTCATCGCAAATAGGAGGCTATATCGTCGCAAGTTACTCGCATTTAGTGAGGGATATGTTCCTCGCAATTTTGCGACGGAAACTTGTTTCCTCGCAATTTCGTCGCAATGCCGCCGCGTTTTTGCGACGGAATATTTCAGTCGCAAATCGCCTGTTTTCTTGTAGTGTCATGTCGGCAATACTCGGCTACAACAAATGCAAGAAAAAGAATTGGTAAAAGATTTACCAAAATTCTCGGTTCAAAAAGAAGTATGTGGGGCGTGTAACTATGGGAAGCAATCTCGGAAAAGTTTCCCAAAAGAATCTAAAACCAAGAAGAGAGAAAAACTCTAGATCATACACACGGATGTGTGTGGACCGATGCAGCACAAATCACTTGATGGAAACCATTATTACTTATTGTTTTTGGATGATTATACTCACATGTGTTGGGTATACTTTCTAAAACAAAAATCCGAGACCTTCTCCACATTCTAGAAATTCAAGGCGATGATCGAGAAGCAATCAGGTTGTTCCATCAAGACATTAAGATCGGATGGAGGTGGTGAATTCACATCACAAGAATTCAATCATTTTTGTGACAAAGAAGGGATCGAGAGGCAAGTTACTCTGCCTTATTCACTACAACAAAATGGCTCAGCAGAAAGGAAAAATAGATCTCTGGTAGAGATGGCGAGAACAATGCTTGCAGAGCAAGGCTTACCTTTCAAGTTTTGGGCAGAAGCCGTATACACCTCGGCTTATCTACAAAATCGTCTACCAACAAGGGCAATAGAAGTCGATCTAACCCCGATAGAGAAGTGGTGTGGACACAAACCAAGTGTGGCACACTTGAAGATATTTGGGATCATTTGTTATGTTCATATACCGGATCAAATAAGGAAGAAGTTAGACGCTAAGGCTAAGCGTGGCATCTTCGTTGGCTATAGCAATCAAACGAAAGGCTATAGAGTTTTTATTCTTGAAAACGAGAAGATTGAAGTCTCACGAGATGTCGAGTTCGAAGAAGAAAAGAAATGGAATTGGGATAAGCAAGAAGAAGTCAATAAGAACTTTGTTTTATCCTTAAAACAAGATCAAGGATCGAGAGGTCAAACTGAACGCACCTCAAGTCCCGTTCCTTCTCCAAATGGTGGCAGTAACCATGAGATCAACGAAGAGGAAGAATCCACAGATTCTCCAAAGCGATACAGGTCAATGGACGAAGTCATGGCAAATGCACCAAGAGTGGAGATTCAAGAAGCGGCTCAGATCATAAAAGCTTGTCTTCTTTCACAAGAAGAACCTCAAACCTACGATCAAGCTTGTGGAAATGAAGAATGGAGAAGAGCCATGAACGAAGAGATAGCAATGATCGAGAAGAACAAGACCTGGAAACTTGTGGAAAAACCAGAGAAGAAAAACGTGATAAGCGTAAAGTGGATCTACAAGATCAAGACAGATGCAAACGGAAACCAATTAAAATACAAGGCGAGATTTGTTGCAAGAGGGTTCTCTCAAGAACATGGAGTCGACTATCAAGAGACATATGCCCCAGTCTCAAGACACGATACAATTCGAGCCATACTTGCATATGCGGCTCAAAAGAAGTGGAAATTGTATCAAATGGATGTCAAGTCAGCATTCTTTAATGGTGAACTGGAGGAAGAAGTTTATGTTTCACAACCACCTGGGTTTGTGATTGAAGGAAAAGAAGAAAAGGTGCTAAGGCTATACAAAGCTTTATATGGATTAAAGCAAGCGCCAAGAGCATGGTATGGAAGGATAGATTCATATTTCATTCAAAACCATTTTGAAAGGAGTATGAATGATGCAGCTTTGTATATCAAGAATAAAGGAAGAGATGTGTTGATCGTGAGTCTATACGTTGATGATATCATCATCACTGGAAGCAATGATCATCTTATTAACACATTCAAGGAGAACATGAAGAAAGAATTCGAAATGACAGATCTTGGACTGCTGAACTACTTTCTTGGTATGGAAGTAATTCAAGATGATCGAGGTATATTTCTTTCTCAAGAAAAATATGCTAACAAACTTGTGGATAAGTTTGGAATGAGATCAAGCAAGAGTGTAAGTACTCCACTTACACCACAAGGCAAAGGAGTATAAAATGACAAGGAATATGTCGATCAAACTAATTATAGGAGCATCGTTGGAGGACTTTTATATTTATGTGCATCAAGACCTGATTTGATGTATGTAAGTTCCTATCTCGCAAGATACATGTCATCACCGAGTATGAAACACTACCAAGAAGCCAAAAGAGTGTTGATATACGTCAAAGGAACATCAAGTCTTGGAGTTCAGTTTACAAGTGTGGATACGCCAAGGTTAATTGGATACTCAGACAGCGATTGGGGAGGTTCCATTGAAGATAAGAAGAGCACGTTAGGTTATGTTTTTACTCTTGGATCGGCTGTGTTCTGTTGGCAGTCGTGTAAGCAACAATTGGTGGCTCAATCAACGGCAGAAGCGGAATATATCGCCATTTGTGCAGCAGCAAATCAAGCCGTCTAGCTACAAAGACTTTTGAAGGAGCTTGGAGAAAAGATTGATGAAGGCATTCCCATTTTATGTGACAACAAATCGGCAATCGCAATTGGGAAGAATCCGGTGCAACATAGAAGAACAAAACACATAGAGATCAAGTATCATTATGTGCGTGAAGCAGAGCACAAGGGACTCATTCAACTTGAGTATTGTAAAGGCGAGGATCAACTCGCAGACATACTCACCAAGGCATTAAGTGGCTCAAGGTTTGAAGAACTAAGAAGGAAGCTTGGAGTAGAACCGAGATTTGATTAAGGAGGAGTGTTGAACTATAATCAAATCTCATATATTTTAGTTACACATTTACATAAGTTAGTTACTTGATCAAAAGACACAAATATTCATGTTGTATGGTTATGTCTTTTAGATTAAGAGTTGTGTCATTTAGATTAAGAGTTGTGTTATTTAGATTGAGAGATGTGTCATTTCATTTACACAGACACATTGTTTCATTTTGTATAAATACTCTAGACTGAGTCATTTGTAAAATAACACAATCAATCAAGTTGTAATATAGTCTTCAAGTTATTAATAAATTACAACTATCCTCTATTTTCTTAAAACAAAAACAAATAAACACTTCAACACTAGCTACATTGTGCAAATTATCAGTCCAAGTCAAGCTTCCTACGTAGTAACCATTGTTTAATTTGTGTCTGGTCAAGATCCAAACAATGAAAGACAACTTTGTAGCTGTAGAGTCAAACACTAGTGTCGTTGGCGTACCATCCACATTAATAGCCTTTAGAGGATCGATTGCAATCTTGTATACTGAGTTGACAGGTCCAACGTTAGTGACTGTTCTTGTGAGAGTGACTTTTTCTCTGAGGTTTGGGATTGTGATGGAAGGCAAGTTAAGGTCAAGAACAGAACGTTGGGGATTTTGAGAGACTGTTGTTTTTCCGAGGACTCGGGAAATGGAAATGTCACAGTAATCAGTAGAGCACAAGTACAAGATGTAGTCATTTGTGTTCATGTTGTATATGAGACCTGGTCTTACAACTTTCTCTGGATTTATGACGCCTCCTCCATAATCAAACGGATATGCTAGCTTGCTGCTTGACCCGTCTGCAAAAATTGGATCTCCTGATTGATCAGTTTTCCAAGCTGCAATGTAAAAATGTGTTCCCTCGGCTTGAAGCATATATCTTTACAATGGGAGATCTAAAAAAAACAAAGAATATGTTCAGTTGAATGGTTTCACATCCATGGACGTGTTGGTTAAAGAGATGGTGATAGTTTGAAAAATATACCTTGTAGAACGTATATAGAACAAAATATCGGTCTCGAGCTCGAAGTTTACGGAAACATATGGAAAGTTACGAGTTGGACTAAGTAAGTGGGTTGGATTTCTTGCAATGATTACCCCGAGACTGGCTTTCCTTACTGCGTGTATAGCAGCATTTGATGTACTTGTTGTGAAACACAATACAACTTTTCCTTCCATTGTATTCTTGGGATTAGCAGAGAGCTTCTCGCAGTTACTGCGAGTTGAAGGCTCTATCAAGTCAAAAGATGCAATAACAATCAAATGATGAAAACATGAAATATGTAATTCAATGTTACCTGAAAAGTGGTCTCTCAGGGTAAATAAGACCAACAAACCCGACCTCTGGACCGACAAAGATTGTTTGGCCCTACATGAAGCAAAGAGGTTTAGATCTTTAGAAATTGCAGGTTGTCTTATAGTTTTATTGTCATGGATAATATGTATACCAGTATTGTTATATTGTTCCCAAGTGTGATGGATGTGGGAAAGGAACGGTCATGAGTGGTTGCAGCCACCATCAAGACCCAAGGAGCTACATTCAAAATGGGCTGAGTTGTGGGGGCCAGCATTACTAGCTGCAGGTACAACATGAGTTCCCTTTGCAACCGCATGAAATGCTCCCACAGAGGTTAGCTCCCTCACATCGATTTCTGGATATAAAGTGATACGGATCCGGTCGTGAAACTCACTTCCAAAACCGGATGACGCAGAACTTTCCCAAGGAGGTAGTCTCCAGTATGGTAGAAAGATAATCCTCGACTTCAAATGACCCGCCGAGCACGAACCAGAGGTATATTAAACCAAATATCCAATACTCGACTTAACACGCTCCAAAGAAACAAGGCGGTGGAAACATCCGAATGAAGAACCCAAGGAGTACGAACCAGAGGTATATTAATTCAAAGACCCAATACTCGACTTAACACGCTTCTACACTCTTTGGTCAGCAAATGGCCACACAAGTGTGATGGAAAACACTTGATAAACCGGTTGATCGTTTGGATCTCACACCCAAACCTCGAAAATTTCACAAGGAACTCAAAGGAGAATCACTCTCAAAAGAAAAGGTTTTTAATAAAAATTGGATGTCTTTCTCCAATGGAGATTACATGATTATAAAGGGATGAAACTTGAAAGATAAGATAGAATTAAATTGTCTTGAAAACTAAAAGAAATAAAGATAGTGAGTTGAATGAGAATTCAACTTTTGGTGTTCCCTTTCCCTTAAAACGACTTTTGACCTTCATTTTCGTCATTCTTCTTGGCCACAAAAATGAAACATTTATTTTGGGCTTTCTTGGACTTGAATTAGGTTCAAAGTGGGTTGGACTTGATGTACTTCCTCCCGAAAAGAATTTTGGATGCTCTCCTTGCCCAATAGCTCTTGAATCAGCCCATTAAGTGCCTCCTTAATCTTCTTAGCTTTATCTCTCGTCACAGGTCCAACGGGTACAAGTAATGCATCCTCCAAGTTCTCCTTGTTGCTCATGTTATTCATATCATTCCCCTCCTCTACATCAAATGGAGTCAAGTTAGAAACGTTAAAAGAATTGCTCACATCATACTCACCTTGCAAGTCTAGCTTGTAAGCATTGTCGTTGAGCCGTTCTAAGACTTAGAATGGACCATCTCCTCTAGGGTTTAGTTTGGCCTTTCTTTGAGATGGAAAATTCTCCTTTCTCATATGAACCCAAACCTAATCTTCTGGTTCAAATATCACTTTGCGTCGTCCTTTGTTTGCTTCCTTTTGGTACCGCTCAGTCCTCTTCTCAATATTCTTCCTTGCTTTCTCATGAATCTGCTTAGCAAGTTGAGCCTTTCTTTTGCCATCTAAATCCATACGCTCATTGAAAGGTAATGGTGATAAATATAATGGAGTTAAAGGATTAAAACCATAAACAATCTGAAATGGTGAAAACTTAGTAGCAGACTGTATAGCATGATTATAAGCAAACTCAACATGTGGCAAACAATCTTCCCAAGTTTTGATGTTCTTTTTGATAATAGCAAGCAGCAAAGTAGACAAAGTCCTATTCACTACTTCAGTTTGACCATCAGTTTGAGGATGACAAGTAGTTGAAAACAACAACTTAGTCCCTAACTTAGCCTACAAAGTCTTCCAAAAATAGCTTAAGAACTTAACATCTCGATCATAAACAATGGTTCTAGGCATGCCATGTAATCGAACAATTTTTCTTAAGAACAAATAAGCAACATGTGAGGCATTATCAGTTTTGTGACATGGAATAAAATGTGCCATCTTAGAGAATCTATCAACAACCACAAAGACAGAATCACTACCATGCTTAGTCCTAGGCAATCCTAACACAAAATCCATAGAGATATAAGTCCAAGGTTCTGTTGGGATAGGCAAAGGAGAATGCATACCATGCGGTTGTACTTTCGACGTAGCTTGTTTGCAAGTTACACATCTTCCACAGATTCTCTCCACGTCTCTCTCCATGTGTGGCCAGTAGAAATGTTCTTGCAAAATAACCAATGTTTTGGCAACTCCAAAATGCCCCATTGGTCCTCTTCATGTGATTCCCTTCTTGATAATGCATCAGCCACCACATTTTCCTGACCTTGCTTGTATCGAATGACATAAGGAAAGTATCAATAAATTCAACCCATCGTGCATGACGTTGTTCATCTTTTGTTGGTCCTTAAAATGCTTCAAGGATTCATGATATGTATGAATTACAAACTCCTTAGGCCGTAAGTAGTGCTGCCATGTTTGCAAAGCCCGAACAAGTGCATACAGCTCCTTGTCATATGTAGGATAGTTCAAAGTTGCTCCTCTAAGCTTCTCATTGAAAAAGCTATGGGTTTCTTCTCTTGCATAAGAACAGCTCCAATACCTACACCAGATGCATCGCACTCAATTTCAAAAGTTTTAAGAAAATTTGGTAAAGATAAGAGTGCATTTGTAAACTTCCCTTTCAAGGCTTGGAATGCTTATTCTTGTGCTTTCTCCCATTTGAATCCTACATCCTTTTTTATCACCTCAGTCAATGGTGCAGTAATAGTGCTAAAGTCCTTCACAAATCTTCGATAGAAACCAACAAGTCCGTGAAAACTCTGCACTTCTCCAACAGTCTTTGGACTAGGCCACTCTCTAATAGCCATTACTTTCTCTTCATCAACATGTATACCCTGTGCACTCATAACAAAGCCTAGAAACACAAGATGATCCGTGCAAAAGGTACACTTCTTTAGGTTAGCAAACAATTTTTTTTCCTTAGAACTTCTAAAACAGATTTCAGATGCTCCACATGTTCATCTAACTTTTTGCTATAGACAAGAATGTCATCAAAGTAGACAACAACAAAGACTCCAATGAAAGATCTCAAAACATGATTCATTAATCTCATGAATGTGCTGGGTACATTAGTTAAACCAAAAGGCATCACTAACCACTCATATAAACCATGTTTTGTTTTAAAAGCAGTTTTCCACTCATCACCTTCTTTCATCCTAATTTGGTGATAACCACTCTTAAGATCAATCTTGGAAAATACACAGGAACCATGCAATTCATCAAACATATCTTCCAACCGAGGAATGTGATGTTGATACTTTACCGTGATGTTGTTGATGGCTCTGCAGTCTACACACATTCTCCAAGTTCCATCTTTCTTAGGAACTAGCAAAACTAGAACAACACATGGACTCATGCTTTCTTGAATGTACCCCCTTCTCCAATAGCTCACTAACTTGCCTTTGAAGCTCCTTTGTCTCCTCTGGATTTGTTCTGATAGGCTGGCCGGTTCGGAATGGATGATCCTGGTACAAATTCAATCTGGTGCTCAATCCCACGAATTGGAGGTATACCATGAGGTATCTCATTAGGAAAAACGTCGTCATAGTCCTGTAACAAAGCAACAACAAAAATAGGCAAAACGGGGTCAAGTTCATTAGAGCTGAAAAATCTTAGGCTGTTTTAAAAACATTGCTCTCTTTATCTCACTAGCTCTCTCAAAGAAGTTGATGTGTTTCCGAACGGGTGTACTCTCAAAGGCCTTTTTCTGGGTTTTTCTCAAGCTCTCACTCTCCTTTTGGTGGTAAGTGTTTGGGTCACTCATAGCTTGCTTTCCTCCTTTTGTTTCAACAGTAATTGATCTTGGTAAACTTCTTGTGGTGTCAAAGGAACAAGAGTAACATTTCTGCCTCGGTATCCAAACGAATACTTGTTGGTGTACCCATCATGACACACACATCTATCAAATTGCCAAGGTCTCCCCAACAGGATATGTCCAGCTTACATTGGTACCACATCACACAACACCTCATTTTCATATTTCCCAATGTAAAACGAGATCAGAACGTGTTTTGTAACTTTCAGCTCACCACTATCATTCAACCATTGCAGCTTGTACGGTGTTGGATGCCTCTTTGTAGCTAGTCCTAACTTCTCCACTAAAGTAGTGCTAGCCACATTGGTACAGTTCCCTCCATCAATGATCAAACTACACACCTTGTCTAGAATGATACATTTTGTATGAAACAGGTTCTCACGTTGTACATTCTCTTCTTGTTTAACATGTACACTCAACGCCCTTCTTGAGACTAACAAATCTCCTCTGGAAGCAATTTCTTCACAATCCTCATTGTTAGATGACTTCGAATCAGAAACTTCTTCTTCTTCAGTTTCAAGCTCACCATTTTCTCTAAGCACCATTGTTCTCCGATTAGGACATTCATTGGCATAATGACCTCGCCCATGGCACTTAAAGCACTGCTAACCACGATGACGTGTGTTAGAATATTCAGCTTTACCTCGGGTTACCTTAGGTGTAGTGGATGGCTTTGTTTCAACACTCGGTTTTGGGGCTGCTCTTATTTCTCTAGAATATCTTGGTTTCAAACCAGTAGTACTCAAACCATATTGACGTGTTGTACCCCTCCTCTTGAGCTGCTGTTTAATCAAAACCCGCCTTATGAAGCATATCTTCTAACTCCACATAATGCTCCATTTCCACTTAATCTTGAATCTCACGATTCAGACCACTTAGAAATCTCGCCATTGTTGCTTCTCTGTCTTCTTCGACATTGGCTCTCAACATGAGCATTTCCAACTCCTGGAAATAGTCCTCAACACATCGGTTGCCTTGATTCAATCTACGTAGCTTTTGATGTAGTTCTCGGTGATTATGGTTGGGCACGAAACCTTTCCTCATAACAGCTTTCATCTCCGCCTCTCAATAGGATACTCGCCATTCCGTCTCCTGCTTGTCACCAATTGATCCCACAAGTTAATAGCATAATCATAAAATTCAGTGGCTGCAACGCGTACCTTCCTCATTTCGGAGTAGTTTTGCAAACCAAAAACCAACTCAATTTTATTCTCCCACTCTAGATATGCATCTGGATCGTTCTTTCCATGGAATGTAGGAATCTTCAACTTAATATTCCCCAAATTATTATCAGCTGGATCCCTTGCTTCTCTAGCAAGTCTCGGTCTCCTACGATTCCCCATAGATGAATTACCATCACGACTATAATAGTCTTCAGCCTCATAATCCTTTGGTGCCCGAAACTCTTCTACTTCTCTCCTTGGTGGATTAGGCAAATTTTGTGGTTGCCTTTGCTGAACCTCTTCTTGCACTCGGTCCAATCTTTCATGAACTGCATCCATCTCAATCCTCATCAACCATTGCATTTCTCCCATCAAGGCTTGTATTTGAAGATTTGGAAGAGCAGCTTGTTGATCTTCTCCGTCACCATTATTATTTCCATTGTTTTCTCCATTATTAGACATGTTTGAAACCTGCAAAACAACCGTTAGAAGATAAAAATTCCACACAATCTCTCAAGTGTTTCACTCAATCTGAATTTTTCCTCTCTTGTGATCTCCCAAAGAGTTCTTATAGAACTAACCAATACCTCATAATGTTTTCCCCAAATTAGATCAAAAGATCAAACCAAAGAGATAAAAAACTCAAAAGGTGTTAAAGTAGTCGAAAAATAAAGTCTTGTGAAGTCTGGTGAAGTCTGGAAAGCAAGTCTGGCAAAGTCTGGTAAAATCTAGAAAGCAAGTCTGGTAAACTCTGGAAATCACATATGGTGTATGGAACTGGGTGTACAAGAAAGGTGTACAGTCTGGTGAAGTCTAGAAAGCAAGTCTGGTGAATTTTGGAAAGCAGGTCTGGTGAATTCTGGAAATCACGTCCGGTGTACAGAAGTCAGTGTACACGAGTGGTGTACAGAATTTGGTGTACACGAATGGTGTACAGAGGTTGGTGTACGAGCAACTTGTTACACAAAAATGGGATAAGAATTTTTAGAATGCAAAAACAAACCAGAACTTCTTATATCTTTTTTTTCCTTCTCTTTTTTTTGTTTATTTTTCTTTCTTTCCTTTTTTTTTTTTTACTGGTTGCGAAAAATATAAATGAAGAAGAAAAGAAGGTGAAAAGGTAGAAGTTGAATTAAGAAGATGAAAAGTTGATAGAATGATATTACCAAACGTAGAGATCCTTGCTCAGATACCAAATGATACGGATCCGGTCGTGAAACTCACTTCCAAAACCGGATGATGCTGAACTTTCCCAAAGAGTTTGTCTCTAGTAGGGTAGAAGGATAATCCTCGACTTCAAAGGACCCGCGGAGCACGAACAAGAGGTATATTAAACCAAAGACCCAATACTCGACTTAACACACACCAAAGAAACAATGCGGTGGAAACGTCCGAATGAAGAACCCGCAGAGCACGAATCAGAGGTATATTAAACCAAAGACCCAATACTCGACTTAACATGCTTCTACACTGTTCGGTCAGCGAATGGCCACACAAGTGTGATGGAAAACACTTGATAAACCGGTTGATCGTTTGGATCTCACACCCAAAGATCCAAAAGTTCACAAGGAATTCAAAGGAGAATCACTCTCAAAAGAAAAGGTTTTTAATAAAAAGTTGGATGCCTTTCTCCAATGGAGATTACATTATTATAAAGAGAAGAAACTTGAAAGATAAGATAGAAATTAAATTGTCTTGAAAACTAAAAGAAATAAAGATAGTGAGTTGAATGAGAATTCAACTTTTGGTGTTCTCTTTCCCTCAAAATGACTTTTGGCCTTCATTTTCGTCATTCTTCTTGGCCACAAAAATGAAACATTTATTTTAGGCTTTCTTGGACTTGAATTAGGTTCAAAGTGGGCTGGAATTGATGTACTTCCTCCCCAAAAGAATTTTGGATGCTCTCCTTGCCCAATAGCTCTTGAATCAGCCCATTAAGTGTCTCCTTAATCTTCTTAGCTTTAGCTCTCGTCACTGGTCCAACGTACAAGTAATGCATCCTCCACGTTCTCCTTGTTGCTCATGTTATTCGTATCATAAAGGAACACAAAAGTCAAAGAGAGTGATAAAATATCAACACCATCATGGATAACTTCATCTATTTCCTTTATGACATCAGCTCCTGAACACCCTCTTTCGAGCTAGCATGCCTTATAAATACATGTCTGAACATCGGGAGCACCCCCTCTGGCAGTTCCTCGTTGGAGGCATAAATAGCTTACATTAGGCAGAAAAGAACCACCAATGGTCGAGGCAACATGCGTACCATGACCGCTAAAGTCGTTGGGGAAACGTTTTCAGGTTCTCTATTGTGTTCAAGACTCCAAACTCAGACACAAGGCCATCAACAAAGTATTTTGCTCCTATCAGCTTTTCGTTGCAATGAATCGAGCCGTGGAAGAGTTCTCCAGATTCGCAGACGCCTTTCCAACGGCTTGATATATGTCCATAGCCTTTGCCATTAAACATTTCAGACTCTGGCCACACTCCATTAACCATAATTGATGCTTTCTATTAGTAAACATGTCTTTAAGAGAAATCAAACATATTTTCCATATGCACACATAGCTGTGTCGAGGACTCCAACGTTTACTTGGTACCCCATGTTTTCCTTATGTAGGAGACTGTTTGAATTGCCCTGAGATATGCCCAAGTAATCCCAAGTTCTTGTTGTTGTCATTTCGTATAACGTATTTGGTATAACTTGTACTACTTTAGGCAGTTATGTTCTCGAACGAGAGGATAATGAATTTTTTTAGAAAATAAATACTTGGTTTAAGTCATGTCAAGGCACAAAGAAGAGTTTAGCTCTAACAATACTTGAAATTTGCTGGGCTTGGGACTCTGTGAGCTTGGCAGCGAAGCCATGTCAATAATTGTACGCTATTGCATCATGGATAGACTCTTTGCTGAAACATGAATGACTTATGTTAGTAACTATTTGAGATCTTTCAATATTGAAGTAGTAAATAATACATTGATATAAAAATTTACCACGTCAGCCAGGGGGATTGGAAAGACGATTTCAGAGCAGCTAGGGTTCACTTCTTGAGCACCAAGCAAGCCGTTAACAGTGAGCCTTTGGTGTCTTCATGACTGATCTCGTTGGAGAATCATCTCCACCGAAGATTTCTAAACCCTCGGAAGTGGCAGTACATAAGTCGTGGATTATAGTGGCTAACAAACTCAGTCTCAAGAGGTTTGAATGAAGTATCAGATGTTGAAGGAAGGGAAACAATTGATGTATCGAAGGAAGTGTTTGTGGATGTGCAACCACTGTGGGAGGATTTTCTAGTGGGGAGGTTCGCTTCTAATGCACTACATGTAGCAAAAGTACATGTCATAGTAAACAAGATTTGGACTCTGGGCGATAGATCGATAAAAATTGATGTTTTCAGCATTGATGCAACTATGGTAAATTTCAGAATCAAAGCGATACAAAGGGTGTTAGGAGAGGGATGTGGAACATTTTTCAGATCCCTATGGTGGTGTCAAATTGGACGCCTATCATAGTGGATGCTCAAGCGGAGGTGAAGACCGTTGTGGGTAACGATAAAACAAGTTCCGCCTACAATGTTCAGCTGGAAGGGGTTGAGTTTCTTGGCAAGTCGGGTTGGGGAACCAATCCATTTGCATCATGAAACAGAGTTGGTAACTAATTTTGAAGAGGCAAAAGTGTTTGTGGATGTGGATTTGTCTAAGGAGTTACCTAAATCTTACTATTTTAATATTAAAGGAGCAGAGGATAAATTTGTTACTTTTGAGTACCCATGGTTGTCCAAGAGATGTGGTATTTACAAAAAAATGGGGTCATTCAGACTATGAGTGTATGACACAGGTGGGGAAGAAGATCTGGAAACTATGCTGTGTAAGGAGGATAAACAATATGAGACGGAGGAGACTGTTAAAGCCCTATGTGTAGGAAATAAAGCAGAACCTTCCCAATCAAGTGAGGAGAGATTTAAAGTGGAGGATTGATAACTATACATTTTATCACTTTATCATAGTTGTAAATATCCATTTTATTGTGTTTTATTAGCTTTTTCTTTGTGTTTTGATGCATTTAGTGTCTAACTAAGTATTTTTGCATTTTAGAAGTTCTTTTGTGTTTTTTTGTGTATTTGGTGTATGTTTTGTGTGTTTTGAATGTTTTCAGGTTGTAATAATGGGAGATGCACTTTTAGATGGAAAAGGAGAAAACAATGATGCAGAACTGGCCCCAAGTATCTCAAAAATCGACTCAGGTGTACGTTTTCCACTGCGATTTAACTTCAATGCTCTTCATGCAAAATATGGGAAATTGAGTTAGCTTTCCAATGGAAGTAATTTCAGAGCATTTGGATACGTGGTTCAGACGTTATGGCCGATTTAGTGAAGATATGTCAAAAATCGGTCCGAAACCGATTTCCGTGACCGTTCGGCAAAATGGCTGAGGACACACCTGGGAACAAAAATCGACCCAAGGTCGATTTTCAAGTCTGAATTCGTCCAAAAATTGGTCCATGACCGATTTTCACTACCGCATTTTGACTTTTTCTCTGCTTTCTCCACTTGCGAACTCACTGTCCTTTAAAAGCCTCAAAACATGCAACCACTAAAGGGAAACGCACTTTCTCTGCAACCTGAAGTCTTCTCCTTCATTTTCTCTCTAGTTTTCATGTTTTTATGCTTTTAAAACTTAGATCTACTCATATGTATTGAAGATTTGTCAAATATTTTTTATATAATCTCAATTATGTCTTCATTATCTATCATTTGTACGGTTTATTTTTATTATTTGAACATGTGTGAGTCTTGTATTTGGATTATGTCTTGTATTTGGATTTGAATTATGTCTTGTATTTGGATTATGTCTTGTATTTGGATTTGAATTTTTATTATGGATTTTATGAGTTTTTGCATTATTATCTATGTTTTTGTGCGATCATTATGATGCCTTCGATTATGGTTTTACATTTCTTATACGATTTTTAAATACTTGAAAATTTCACTTTTTGATCTTTAAACTTGAAATCCATACATATTATGCATGCTTAATTCGATATCAACTCCATCTTTATTAGGCATAATAAAACTTAATTCATCTTGCTTATGGGCTTTAGATCTTAACCATGGTTTTACATAAA
>SMJT01000124.1:114872-148817 GCA_004349715.1 Crucihimalaya himalaica
ATGGATGCTGACTTTAAATGGTTCGTACAATGATTAGTGTTCCTGTCATAAGAACAATTGTGCATTGAATGTCTAGGCGTCATTAGTCAACTGTCTGATTATTAGATGATGATTGATAGGATGATCTTGGATGAGTCTTTCACTTAGGTTGATACTTAATGCTAGACTTGACATGATAGACCGAAGTTTAGTACATGCACCTAGATTAGGTAGTTCTAGTTTGGCATGACAAACCGAATTAGAACTACACCTTAGATAGATAGATTTTTGGTCTCATCCCATGCTTTAGGGATGAGATTCGAGTAAGCGGTGTTAGTGCTAGACTAGGTTTGATCATTCGATTCTTGAACTTAGGCATTTCACACCCGAAAGGTGTTGGATGAATTGCTTGAACCGAACCTTTTGTGAGCTTCTCTTCCCTAGCCAACGAAAGCTGATGTTAGGGTGATTAGTGAACTTAATGGACTTGATTATAATGCTTGTTGGTACCAAATTTGCAAACGAAAGTTTAGCTAAATTTGGTAATCGATGAAGTGGTTAACGCCACGAGAGTGGGTTAATCTAGTATTCGTGTTCCATGTTCTAGGATAGTGTTTAATGCTTCCAATGATTCATTGTTTGATTGTTAATCATCTCATTAATAACTTAGCTCATGATCCAACACTTTTTTTCTTATGTATTATGTCTAATGTCTTGTGTTTTATTTTCTTTCTTGTCTTGTTTTCTTTTGTCTTGTCTTCTTTCTTACATTTAGTTTATAATTTAGCTTTGTATTTCCTTTTTGTTAAAACCCAAAAATATGTTTTGCCCTCATCTTCAAAACCGATTCCAACACTTTTCAAAACCGAAAAACACACATAACTATTCTCGATTTTCACTCGATTCTCAAGATTTTTGTGCTCTAATCAACTCAAAATTTCGAACCCTTTCTGATTGTAGCATCCATTCTCACAATCTGCAAAGGTAAGTCTCCAAATCCTTTGATTTTTGGGGCATTTTTGTTGGGAGAAAAGAGATTGGAGTTTCAATAGAGTTTAAATCCTTAGGTTTCATGCCATCTCATTATCTAGAATTGATTAGAGAACGATTTACAAGTGTGTTAATTGCTGGATTACACTAGTTAAACCATTGATTGATTCTCGACTCTCGATTTACAAATTTGACCATACTTGTGTTCTTGAGAAGACCATGTGATTAGAGTCGATTTTTATGCTTAAGATGAAGTTCATGAATGTTACAATCGATCCTTTAAAGCAATTGTTTGAGAAATTAGGAGAAAATCGGTTTTTGGACCCGATCGGAAAACGATTTTTGTTCTCGCGAGCGGTTTCAAAACCGATTTCGCAAAACCGCTCGCGATGAAAATGCTACGAATTTCATATTTCGATTGCACTATAAGCTTGTGTTGGTCATTGCAACATGAATGTATTAGGCAAACAAGTTTAAAGATTGAATGGATTGATTCTAATGAATTTTGGAGTTGAAAATTGTTGATTCGGTTTGTTTTTACATTGATACTCATTTTGTTCTTGTGTGAATTTTTAGTATGTCTATGTTTGTGTCAATACAATGGGATTGTTAGATATCTTATGCATTCATCCTCTCCTATGTAGGGATTTTGATGGCACCTAAGCGACGAAGAACGGGGAAGAGCCTGTCACGAATGAGTTACGAGCACCTAAAAAGACAATTTGGGGAATGCTGAGATAGTACGACCTCGAGCAATTTAACAAAGTTAACGTCCATCCAACACGTTTCATTGAGAGAAATATACTAGAGAGGATGGGTCTTTTGACTCACGTTGATGTTCTACTAGAGAATATGGGATTGAGTTGCCTGTCGCACTTGGATTGCCCGACATTCGAGACCGAAACCAAACACTTCCTCTCGACCGTCAAGCTCGAGTATGCGAACCCGAAGGACAAGAAAGCGAGTGAAGGGTTCATCAAATTTAAGGTGCACGATCTGAGCTACAAGATGAGCATCTTCGAGATATGCGACGGTTCTCATTCCCAAAGAACGAGGTGATCGCTTTCCCTGTATTCAAAGGCTCGAATGATACGTGGGACACAATCGCCCATGGAGACTACATGAGCAACTCCGCCAAGATGACCTCCAATTAGAAAATCCGGTCATTCGCCTATGTGTGTAAGCTTCTTGCACAAACACATTGTTTGCAAGGAAGGAAGCAGGAGCAATCACGATGAAAGAGCTGAGTCTCATCTACTTGGGAATCAAGCACATGTTTGTGCCAGCATTTGGTTCTGAATTTGACGATGGAGTGAATCTAGGTTGTGTTCTAGCAGCAGAGCTGGTACTTATCAAGAATTGGGCAAAGAAACCTCAGCCACGAGACCTATGGATAGGAGGTATGCTCACACCATTGATGGAAAGAGCTGGTGTTAATCTGAAGAACTGCACACCAATCCCGCGGAGGAACCACTTGGATAGAGAGTACTTGACAGGTCCTGGTTTTTGAGGGCAGAACCGATCCAAACACATTCCACTACAGGATCAAGACTCGACACAACTTGAACAGGACATTTGAACTCCCGAACGTAGGTAAGACGAGCATCATTACCATGGATAATGTCATATTTGATCTTGGGGAGGATGAGTTCCTGGAACAGGTATTGAATCCAATGGTGCCCATTGATGCTAAAGAGGAAGTTCAAAAAGATGATCTCCACGAACTCAACAGCATGGAGCTACCAGAGATTGACTTTCCAGTCAGTACGACACGTGAAAGAATACTCCACCAGGCGTACAAAAGCACAAAAGAAGATCAACGACCTCCAAAGGAAGCTGATTAACAAACTCTTCAGGAAAATCAAGAAGATTCAACCGCCTGAATATGTCTCGAGTGACGAAGAAGTTCCAGATGACGATGAGCCCCAGAGAGACGAGTGAACACCATCACTGTGAACCAAGGTGAAATTGTTCCTATCTATCCCATTACTATGACATAGTTATTTCCTTTTGTTTGAACTTTTGTTTTCAACACCGAGACGGTGTCCAACAAGTCCGGTGGAGGATATTGTTGTTGATTATGTCTTGTATTTGGATTTGGATTTTATATTGGAATTTTATTGTGTTTGCATTATTATTTGTTTTATTGTGTCTGCATTATTATATGTCTAAAATATATATATATATATATATATATACATATATATACTATTTTCTTTTCTTTATAATGCCCTCGATGATGGTTTTACATTGTTTGAACGATTTCAAAAGACTCGAAAACTTCGCACTTTGACCTTTAAACTTGAAATCCATACATATTATGCATGCTTAATTTGATATCAATTCCATCTTTATTATGCATAATTAAACTTAATTCATCTTTCTTATGGGCTTTAGATCTTAACCATGGTTTTACATGAACATTCGAGTGATCTTATCCTTTTGTACCACACTTGTTAACTCGAATGGCCATCTTCCTCTTTAAGATGGTTCCACACCCAAAACCCAAAACCTTTCTTTAAAACCAATGTGCATATTGTTGAGTGAGGTCTTTTCTATACGCATTCATGTACACAATCTTTAGAGATAGAAACGACAAGCTCTTTCTTCTAATTGTTAGGCTTTGTGAAGGTTATTGGCTGGGATTGATGGGATTGGTTTGAAAAGAATAATGTGATTGAGATAGAGGTAGAAAAGCCATGTTGTACTAAAAAGTTCTAGGGAATAGAGAGTTAAAACGAAAAATGCTCTTGAGAAAAGCATCAAAAGAGAATAAAAGGAAAGAAAACAAGAGATGAGAAGAGTATTTCCTAGTAGCTAAGGTGTTGAAAGGATTGTGGATTGATAATATCGATGGGTTGAGTTTAGAAAAATTTGTGGTTAAGAAATGTTTCGAAAAGGAAAATACAATTGCTAGTCAAGTTCGAAAATTAGACGAAAAGCTTTAGGATGGGTAGAACAATGGAAGAACATCTTGTATGCATAAATTGTTTCCTATTCTCTATTGCTTTTGTATAATGACTTGCGTTTGATTTTGAGAGTAACCACAAATACATAAACCGCCGCTTATACATAACAACCTTTTTCCACCAAGCCAATTGGAGTAGATCTATTGCCCATAAATAAGAATTCATGCTTGAATAAAAACTGAATGTAGGGAGTTGATTGACGAGAAGGCATGCATGTATTTGTTTTGGATCTAGAGTCGTGATAAGTCTTGAGAAGTTAGAGTCACATTGAGATACGTTTAAGCAATGTCGTGGCATTATGTTGGGCTATCATATTGAATGCATCGAACCATTCTCGGTTTGTCGATTCTTGTTTGCTTGAGGACAAGCAAAAGGCAAGTCTGGGGGTGTGATAACTATGCATTTTATCACTTTATCATAGTTGTAAATATCCATTTTATTGTGTTTTATTAGCTTTTTCTTTGTGTTTTGATGCATTTAGTGTCTAACTAAGTATTTTTGCATTTTAGAAGTTCTTTTGTGTTTTTGTGTGTATTTGGTGTGTGTTTTGTGTGTTTTGAATGTTTTCAGGTTGTAATAATGGGAGATGCACTTTTAGATGGAAAAGGAGAAAACAATGATGCAGAACTGGCCCCAAGTATCTCAAAGATCGACTCAGATGAACGTTTTCCACTGCGATTTAGCTTCAACGCTCTTCATGAAAAAGATGGGAAATTGAGTTAGCTTTCCAATGGAAGTAATTTCAGAGCATTTGGATACGTGGTTCAAAAGTTATGGCCGATTTAGTGAAGACATGTCAAAAATCGGTCCGAAACCGATTTCCGTGACCGTTCGGCAAAATGGCTGAGGAACACACCTGGGATCAAAAATCGACCCAAGGTCGATTTCCATGCTCGATTTTCTTCTAAAATCGACCCATGGTCGATTTTCACAACCGATTTTTGACTTTTTCTCTGTTTTCTCCACTTGCGAACCCACTACTATAAAAGCCTAAAAGCATGTAACCACTAAAGGGACGACCACTTTTGCTCTGCAACCTGAGATTTCTTCCATTTTTCTCTCTAGTTCTTATGTTTTTATGCTTTTAAAACCTTGATCTACTCTTATGTATTAAAGATTTGCCATTTTTATTTATAGAATCTGAATTATGTCTTCAATATCTTGCTTTTCTATGGTTTATTTTTGTCATTTGAACATGTGTGAGTAGACTTCTTTTGGATGGTTAGTTTGGTAGATTTAGGATGTTTGATGCTTGATTTGTGATGTTTGGTGTTTGATTATTGTTTGTCTTCACATATAGATTGTTCTTAAGGCTAGAAATGAGCTTCGAAAGAGAGTTTTCTAGATTTTTGATTGATTCTCACCCGGAAGGTGTTGAGAACCGATCTGTCCTATCTATGTGTGCGTTTCTATTCCTTAACCAACGGGAGTTGAGTTTTAAGGAAGATTTGATGACAAATATGAATTAGTGTTCATTGTTTGCTAATCGTTTGGTTGCATTCGGAAGTCTAGCTAACCAAATCGGTCTGCAAAAGGATTAGTACCACGGGAGTGGACTAATCTAGTTAAGTGATTCATGTCATAAGTTGAAACATAATCATTTGTTGAATTTGTCATTCATTGAAGCATCATTCATTCTTTATCGTTTGCCATTCCAACCGTCCATTCTTTTAGCATTTGAAATCAACCGCTTAAGTTGTTAGTTTGCTTTGCATTACTTGTTTAATTCGAAGTTATATTTGTGTTTTATGTCTCTTGCTATTTTGAAGTCTTTCGTTTAAGTTGTTTAGTTTTCTTGTTTCTTATTCGCTTATTTAATCATCGTTTATTTAGTTTCTTGTTTATTTACTTTTAGTTACAACATAAAAACCCAAAAACATCAACCGTTTAGCTCGACTAGTTTCTTGGATTCGATACCTTAAGTGCTGCATACGACATACCTTTAGGATTGAGGTATAGAGCACAATAGGTTTAATTGTGCACAAGAGCCTGAAAACGCTTGCAATCAATCCTACAGCCCGTTACCGAGCTAAAGACCTCCTCTATCGGTATCCTCCTAGCCGCTACAGAGTTTCACAAGACCAACTTAACCGAGTCAAAACCCGGTTTGTTCGGATTTGACCATGTTCGCCCATTTCACTATATAACTTCTTTTTACCCAATTTGTTGCATATTAACTTGTTTTGAGTACTCTTTAGCCACTTTAAGAACTTGTATGAATCCTTTAAGTTAAATGCAATTTCTTTCTTAATTTACTTAAGTTCTTTTAATCTTCCAAGTCTTATCATGATTAAACACATTATCTTTGTTGATTTTTGTGTTTACTCTATGATTAGTGAGTAGTTCGTTTAGGATCTTAGGGTAAGGTAGATTAGGGTACATTTACGTTGATCCATGATGTTTTAGGTTTAGATTGTTCATTATCCTTACTCTCTAGGTGATCTTAGTGCTAGATTAGCTTTGATCAAGTTGAACTAGATGATAGAAAATTTTATGCCCGGAAGGTGTTCGATAAAATTCTCGAAAGAACTTAGAGAGTGCTTAGTGTTCCTAGCCTATGGGAATAGATGATTAGGGTTTTAGGTAGTTAATTAGACTTGTTATTAATGCATATTAGTCTTGTGATTACGGATGAGAATCTTTGTTAATTGCTTGATTAGTATAGGGATTAGTGCCATAGAAGTGGATTAGTCTAGTTTAGTGATTATAAGACCTAAGGATTAGCATTTGTGTTTTGATTAATCATCATAGATTAGCTTAGGGCTGCCTTAATCAATTACCTTACCCAAGGATTCGCTTGTTTAATTATCGCTCAAGAATTGTTTAGTCTTGATTAGTGTTTAATTGCCTTGTTTAGTCTTGAATTTGAGTAGTCTTATGCATTGTTTAACTTTTGCTTTAGTTGGTTTTATTTCTTAGTCTTGTTTTAGTTCTTGTTTAGTTTAAGTTTGGTTTGTTTTGTTATTGCTTGCTTGGTTCAATTTCGCTTAGGTTGTAAGCATTAAACCATTAATCCTTATTCGCTTAGATTAGATAGGTTCTTGGATTCTTAGAGTGTTAGTCTAAACTCCTTTTGCAATTCGACCCTGAAGTGCTCAATGACTTTTCCTACACTTGTGGTTAAGTTGCAATAGGGTTTAAAACTTATTCTCTATCATGGGCATACAATGTTGTCCCCAATCTTGGTGCAAAGATTGGACGTCCATTCAACGTTGAGGCCCTCCCCTTCTCAAGTTCAAGGTGTTAAAGGAAAAGGTAATAAAATCGATATTGATGCCATCTCAGATATTGATAAGGTATGTGAATTTGTGTTGTTGTATTCATATTTTTTTAAACTTGTCTTACCTTCTAAAGTTAATTATGTTTTTGTTTTCAATTTTTTTTGTAATGTAGGATACCATTAAGAGTGATGGTATTAAAAAGTCGGGACCCATTGGCTGGGAGCATGATGAGGATGACATGGAGATATACACTGTTTTGCAAGCCATATGCAAAGAAGGAGGATTTGAAGTTGTTACATGGGCAGAACATGGTTTAAAAAAGCACAAAATTGGAAGAGAATAAAGAAGGGGAATTGAGAGTTCATGGAGGTATAAAGGCTGCAGAAGATATATTAAATGATGATGTTGAGAAGGTGTTAATAAAATGTCCAAAAGAGATGGAGTCAAAAGCTTTGAATTCTTCCACGGAGGTTGAAACATTGCGCTTGATGGTCGAGCAACAAGCAAAGAGTATTGAGGCGCTTCAGGCTAATTTGGAATATTTGGGCAAGCAGTTAAAGAGCTTCGAAGTGACGCGCTCAAAGTTTGAACTTTTGGAGAACGATTTGAAGATAATGAAAGAAAAAAGTAATAACAAATAATAAAGGTGACATGCGACATTCATATACCAGAAAAAAGGTTTGTCGACGTCCTCATTCTTAAGCATAAAAACTTTAACCATGTGTCTCAATGTTTTGTTGTTCAATCTCTGCTTTTGTATCAAGTGTATTTATATGCTTTATTGCTTTCGTGTAGTGCTTTTCTTTTATGTTTTTTTTAACATATTTCTATTAAGTGAATTGGCACTAGTGGCTGACTTGTAAGTGAATCCTGACGTTTTCATAAGATTTTTTATCGTAAGTAGAATTGAAGATGTCCATATGCTTAGTGATCATTTTTGCATATGCATACTTCTAAAGGGTATCAGCTAAAAGATTGTAGTGATGATGACATGGGTATGGGTGAAGATATGCATGTAGGTGATCTAATTGATAAACTAAATGCAATAAAGACCGCAAGAAAAAACTTGATTGAACCGGATGAAGAAAGCACTGTAGATGGATCATACCCGATGATGAATATTCGTAAAGAGTAACCGCAAGAATCTTCGCCGGTGAAGATTTTTCAGCCCACTGTCTCCCTTACAGAGTAATTTAAAGAAAAAATCTTAGGATGACATTAACTCTTATGGGAAGAGACAACGATACTAAAAATACGCGAGCGAAGAGTACAAGGGTGACAAAACCATGGTCTTTGTTACTAACACCATTTCGTGGAACAAAACATGTTGTAGGTATCACTAAAACTGTTATCCAACCTATAACAATAGTTGGACGTGGATATGATGCATTTGCAACAGTAGATGTGCAGAAAGTTAAAGTTTTGGAAGATTGGTTACAATTGGATGAGTAAGTTTTTTTTCATATATGACTACCAATTTACTAATGTAGTAACACTACAATCCTTCTTAATTGTTTTTTTCATGCAGAGAATACCCAATTGGCTCCCAAAATAATGGTGTTGATTTTTTAAAAATTTTTCGAACTCCTCAAAATTGGCTAAATGAAGAGGTTAGTGTGATCTAATTTCTTAGTATTACTTGTAACAATCAATTTTGATTATCGACATGTTGTCAATAACAGTAATATTTTTTCATAATATTTACTATAATTTACCATGTTATTTTTGTAACAGCATATTAATAGTGTCATGAACATGCTGCAATTGAGATTTATGAAGAATCAAAAAGCATTCAGAAGTGGGAAAATTACTTTCACATATGTTTACTTCACTGCAGTTTGGTCCAATAGGTATAAAGAGTTCCTAGGCTCTAAAGATCTGCCAATTTTTCCTAACAGAACATTCGACTATGCAAGTGGTAAATTACCTGCATTTGCTCAAACAGGGAGGAAGTGGAGGGTCGACGTTGATGATATATATGGTGTTCTCAATGTCAAGAAAAATAATTGGGTAGCACTATTCATTTCTATCCTTCAAAGCTCGATTGATGTCTTTGATTGTGGGCTAAAAGATAGTACAAACGATGAAATTTCTACGGCGACGCAGCCAATAGCTCATATGCTACCACATCTACTTAAACCAACAACACCATAGTCCTGAATGGTAAAGATGAGTGTCGAAAAGTATAAGATTCGAAGGCCTCGATGAAAGATTCCCTAAATGCTAAAAATGGGTGATTGTGGAATTTATGCCATAAAATTCGTTGAATGTCATGCGTTATGTGTTGAGTTCACTACGCCTCTTTAAGATGCTTACATTAATATGATCAGGGAAAAGCTTGCTGCAGAGATTTTTGATGAGACAAAGCAACATGGACGCTTAGTTTCTAATCCTTTCCCATTGGGAGAAAACGATAGGATTCTATGATTGTTATTGTTATACGTTTATTCCTTATTGAACTTGCATTATTGTTATACGTTTATTCCTAATAACAAGTTTTTTCACCTAAGAGAGGATTCTATGATTTCTAATCTCTATACTTACCACCTTTTGTGTGACAATTAGTATTAGCTGAGATCATTAATATATTTCATCACCAAGAACATCTTCAGTTTCGTTGGCATGATTTAACAATGGAGTAGCAAAACAACAACTCAGAAAATTATGAAACTTAGTGGGAATATCAATAATAATTATACGAAGCCACAGAAAAAAGAGGATCATAAATTGAGGTTACTGTTTCAAAGATATGGCTAGACTGGTAACCTGCAAACTACAAATTATTAACCTGCAAACTGCTAACTTGCAAATCTACACATTATGTTCCTGTAACTAGAGCTATCAATTGTGCAGTCCATCCGTGAGCTAGTCCAGTCCGCATCTTTAATGGATGGTCATGGTCGCACCAACTTACAAAATGGTCAAAACGGAAGACGCCCAAATTATTCCGCGATCAAAACGAGCGAGACCATACGGTCAACGGACCGTGCAATAACGATTTTTACTAGGGTTTTTTGCTCAACTTGTGTCATCGTCTCTGTTCAAAACTCCCATTTTCTCTCATCACTCTTTTTATTTCTTCATTCCCAAAAATTTGATCCCTCGATTGTCTCCGTCGCTGATCTCGTTGCTTCATTTTCCGGTGAGATTCTATTTCTCCTAATACCTCCTTGAGGTTACCTCCTTGAGGTTACAAGGACAACAAGGGCAATGTAAATACCTCCTTGATTTACTTTCATGAACCAACATGGTGGACGCAAAGCCGGTCTCTACACCTCTACCAACGACTCCAAAATTGAAACTTCTTGGTGGTGATACACTAGATGATCATTCACAATTTTGGTTAGTCGTAGGTAGTCTTTAGTACCTTGCGTTCACGAGACCGAATATATCATATGCAGTCAACCGCTTCTCACAGTTTATGCATTGCCCATCGCTGGATCATTGGCAAGCGGCCAAACGGGTGTTATGATATCTTGCTGGTACAATCACACATGGGATTTTTAGTCACTCTAATTCACCACTCACACTACATGCTTTCTCAGATGCAGATTTGACTGGTGACACAGATGACTTCGTCTCAACGAACGCATATGTTATCTACCTTGGTAGAAATCTTGTATCATGGTCATCGAAAAAGCAGAAAGGAGTAGAAAGGTCTTCTACAGAAGCAGAATACCGATCAGTTGCAAACACGGTCTCAGAGGTCCAATGGCTTTACTCGCTTCTCATTGAAGTTGGGATAACATTACTTTCAGCTCCAACGATTTTCTGTGACAAAACTGGAGCTACTTACCTCTTTACTAATCATGTCTTTCACTCGTGGATGAAGCATCTTGCTCTCGATTATCACTCTATTCATAATCAGATTCAAGCGGATTGCTCATATTCCTACAAAAGACCAGCTTGCTGATGCGCTTACAAAGCCGTTATCTCGACAACAATTCCAGATAGCTTGTTCCAAGATTGGACTCACAAGAGTCCCTTCATCTGGAAGGGGAATATTAAGGGTAACTGTATCGATCAAGTATATCAACCAAGGGGGACAATCACTCTAGTATTTATTAGATAGAATATTCACTCCCTTCAATTTCTCTTGTCAATAGTGTATATAATGTCTCTCTATAATCATCTTTAATAATATACAAACGATACATTTTATCATCTACAAGGCATACTCTCCACACTCAGACCCTAGAAATGACCACGGAGGATCTCTTAAGCTCTCATATTGATATGATAGGAAAGCCCCCTGTCTCTAGTAGATTAGGAAGACGGATTGAACCTCAGAGAAGAACTATACAGCAAAGAGTATCGATTAAAGGAACTGCAACTTCTCAGAAACCTAAGACAAAAATCCCAAAAGGAGCCTCAAAGAAGATATTACCTTGTAATCCTTTACAAGGAGCTGCTTCAAGGAAGAAACTCGAAAAAAGAAAAGCACTCACATTCAAGAAGAAATTGGGGATAAACACAGTTGTAGATATACCAATGGAGACTGTTCAAATGGAAACTTCAGCTCACAATGAGGTTGATCCCTGTAGTAAGATTGCTACTTTTGTTCCTAAGACTGTTATGTCTTCTTCTAGTAAAGGTTTGGTGATTGGCCATAAATCACCAAATGGTAATCAATGATTACAGCTAGTTGGAACTGTCAGGGGCTTGGAAGTTCCCTGGCAGTTCGACGCCTTCGAGAGATAAGACTGGATACTTTCCCAGACATAACGTTTTTAATGGGAACAAAAAACCAAGATGATTTTGTTTTCCGTGTCTTCTAGTGGATGGGTTACGAACACAAGTTTACACTACCACCTATCGGATTGAGTGTTGGTTTGGCTCTATTTTAGAAATGGGATGTGGATCTAGATGTTTTAAACTTCTCACAAAACTTCATAGACACAAGACTGAAGATAAAAGGGGCAACCTCATACATCACCTTTGTATATGGAGACCCAGTAAGACTTATACCTAAAGGATTAGGTCCGAGAAAGATATCGGATTATTGACATATTGCTTTGTGAAATGTTTCTTACAAAATTGTAGCCAAGATTCTAACCAAATGACTCCAGCCCCTCCTCCAAAATATCATTTCTGAAACTTAATCTGCCTTTGTTTCAAAAAGGGCAATAGCAGACAATGTGTTAATCACATATGAAACTCTTTATTACTTGAGCCACTCCAAGGCAAAGAAGAAGTGTTCAATGGCTTTCAAAACGGACATGAGCAAGGCATATGACATAATAGAGTGGGAATTCCTCAAAAGGGTGATGATCAGATTATGTTTTTGCATTACCTGGATCGATTGGATCAGGGAATATGTGTCCACAGTCACCTACGCCTTCAAGGTCAACGGCTCAGCCCAAGGACTTGTGAAACCAACGAGGAGATTACGTCAAGGAGATCCCCTCTCCTTTTATTCGTTTATATTATGCACAGAAGTGCTAGCATCGGTATGCAACAGAGCACAACAAGAAGGAATCTTATCAAGAATAAGAGTGGCAAAAAGAAGCCCACATGTGTACCATTTGATTTTTGCGGATGACACCATGTTTTTCCTTAGGTCGGATCTGAAAAGTTGCAGAGCACTAGTATCAACTCTGAGGTAATTAATAAGAATTAGGCACTGGACAATGCATAAACCAAGATAAATCATCAACAACAATTTTCAACCAAAACTTCAAAGGAGATGAAAAAAAGATTAAAAAGAGATGAAGTGGTAGCAGAGCTATGCAACAGAGAGAACAAGAAGGAATGTTACTGGGAATAAGAGTGGCAAAAAGAAGCCCACGGGTAAACCATTTGAATTTTGCGGATGACACCATGTTTTTCCTTAGGTCGGATCAGAAAAGTTGTAGAGCACTAGTATCAATTCAGAGACAATACAAATTAGGCAGTGAACTGGATAAATCATCAATAACAATTTTCAGCCAAAACTTCAAAGGAGATGAAAGAAAGATTAAAAGAGATCTTTGTATTGAGAAGGAGGGTGGCAATGGAAAATAATTGGGATTGCCTGAGACCTCTGGGAGAAAAAAAGACGTGTTTGAAGCAATAGTGGACAAAAGTAGGACATAAAATACTTAGTTGGTCCTCATGGTTTTTATTTGGAGCAGGCAAACAGTTTTATGCTAAAATCAGTTCTCAATCTTTTTTTATGCAATGTCCTGCTTTAAATTACCAGGGTCTTTCTGTAAAAGAATTTAATCTACTCTTACGCGTGTTTGGTGGGATAACAAACCCCACAAGAGAAAAATGAGTTGCGTGGCGTGGTCAAAACTCACAAAATAAAAAAAAAGTTGGCGGTTTAAGTTTCAGAGACATTATGTCGACTGGTTACAAAGACATCCAATTCTAACCAATAAAGTTCATTAATGTAGAGTTTTGACCAAGAATATTACATAAACCAAAAGATTTTTAAAAAATAATAATAATAATAACATGAGGATCACCAATAGGTAAGCTAAAATTACCAAATGTTACTCTAGTAAATCCATTTAAAAGAATCTTGAACTAAGCTTAGATTTAACAAAAAAAACAAAAATTGATGTCTTTTTTACTGAAAAAATCATAGTTACATGTGTGCCATTGTAAGTAATTTTCTAATAATTTATAGTTTCCCTCAATTTTAGCCTCATCTTCCTTGTATTCTATGAGCTTATACTTCTTGAGGAAGCAATAGTTTGATTTCCTCTCTCGATTTTCCCTTATTGTACCATGGTTGCAAAAATATATAATTATATTCGTAGAAATACTCAATCACTAAGTATATTACATAACTCGAAGACCAGATCGAAAAATCATTAATAATTATCACCAAAATGTTTAGTCATAAATACTTCGAGTCTTTTAACAGTTAACCTAAGAAAAAGAAACAAACTGTTGGAGTAAAAAAAACAAAAACGTTGTTGAAAAAAGCAAAGAAAAATATTATAATACAAGATTTTTCAACTTTTCTCAACACTCGAGGAACGTCATCTTCAACTTCTAGTCTTGAACTTTGAGATCTTTTATTTTTTTTGAGCTCAACACTCGTGTGCATCTGACTTTGACCACATCTACAAGGCATATATGTGTGTGTGCCCGCATACAAGTAGGCATATATTAGTTTAATGTTTGATAAAAACGAAATCAAAAGAAACTTGGTTTTTCTCAAATTTTCCGTAGCTTCCTCTTATTTTCTGGATCCTAGAACCCTTTTCTTTCTCTTCAATCCCCAAAACACTTAAATTGCTTCTTCAGAAACTTAACTGAGAAGAAGAATAAAAGGATTACTAAATGTCTCTAATTCATCATTACCATAATGGTTTTGATATAATTTATCTACTTAGTTTTCACGAGTTGCATACTCAATAATGGAAACTTGCAGCCTGAAGGATGGTTCGTCTGTCACCTCCAGCCCAATTTCTTCTCCAAATATCAGTACCCTTTTGAAAATCAAGGTTCTTTCTTGGTATGATGAATCTCGAGATTATCTTTTCTTGATGTCATATATGCAAGTCTGAATTATTCAAGTTGTAGACCTATGTGATGTATGTACCTTTGTATGTGTGTGTGTGTGTTGCAGGAGCAAAGAGACAGGTCTACCTGCTTCAGTACATGTTCGAATTTGCAACAAGAGTTTTAACCTTCACAAGGTTAAATCAAACCTCTCAAGGATTTTTTTCCCGACCAATACATGTAGCCTAGTGGTTTATGCTAGTGTTCTAATGCCTAACGTTTTCTGTCTATGTTTTGTAGAGTCTCTTGTGTACAAAGAGCGGATATTTTAAGGAAAGAGAGGATCCGCTATCGGAGATCGAGATACCACATGATTTTCCTGGTGGAGCAGAGACCTTTGAGAAGATTATGCTTTTCATCTATGGCTGCCCTACTTTAATACATCCTTTCAACATAGCTGGACTTAGATGTGCAGCCCAATTTCTTGAAATGACTGAGCAACATTCGACGGGTAACCTCTGCGAAAGATTTGACCTATATCTGAACCAAGTTGTCTTGCAAAACTGGGATGATACCTTAGTTGTTCTGAAGAAATGTCAGGATCTATTGCCTTGGTCTGAAGATTTACTAATCGTAAGCCGGTGCATAGAGTCTCTGGCTTTCACGGCGTGTATGGAAATTCTTGATCCTGAAAGACGAAAAGAAAAGCCAGTGGTCATGCTTGAAGGTTTGATGAATCAACCATGGGAATATACAACCGTAGAGAACATCATAAACCAAGATACTTGGATCAAAGACCTCACAGATCTTCCATTCGATTTCTTCAGGCAGGTAATTGGGTCACTTAGAAGACAAGGCATGAAAGAAAGATATGTAAGTCCATTGATTGTCTTTTACGCCAACAAATGTGTTATACCTGAAGATCAAACTAATACTGATATTCTGCAAAGAGCTCTAGATCTGCTTCTTACAAGAGAGAAGGCATATAGGTTTGTTCCTGTCGGGTTTTTTTTCGCGTGTCTCGCACACAATTTGAAGCATGAAACTGTATTGAAGCTGCAAGATCAGATTGTATCTCTTCTTCATACTGCCCACACCGAAAACTTTATATCCCCGAAAGCCGGGAACGGGAACGTTGGTTTCAGTCAGGAGTTGCTAACAATGGAAACCCTGTTTTCAGCATATGTATCAACAGAATCAGAACGCCATCTTACTTCCTCCCCAAGCAACGTGAGAGTTGGAAAATTGTGGGATATTTATCTCTCTCGTTTACCATATGATCAAGAGATGGAAACTAAAAGGTTCATTGAGCTTATTGAGACAGTCCCAATGTCATTCAGAGAGAGTCATGACCAACTCTACCTTGCAGTGAACGCATTTCTTCAGGTATGCCTTCACTTTTTTCCTTCTTCCATTATGAAAAATAACAAACATTTGACCTTATGTGGCGTGGCTCTGCTTTAGGTACATAAGGTCATATCTAATGAAGAAAAAGGATCAATATGCAGTTACCTAAATTGCCAAAAACTGTCACAAGAAACATCCCTCGAACTTGTTAAAAACGAGGAAATGCCATTACGTTTGGTTGTTCAAGCTCTCTTTGTTCAGCAGCTCAACACACACCAAGCTTTCAAAGACTGCTCTGACTCATTCAGATTCACAAACTCTGCAGCATTTTCTGGTAGTGTCGTTCCAAGCTCAAGACCCTTGACCTTCCAACACAGCCCTTGCACTGATGATGAAACCGGGTCAAGAAGCAGACCGTTATGCTTCTTGATGCAGAAAGATGCAACATTGGATGAGTACGAGTCAACATGCTTCAGAATCCATAACCTCCAAGAGCAACTTGTTTCTTTGAAGAAAAGCCTTCAGTCCCACAACAACATAAACAAGCCAACTTGCCTTGAAAAAAGATCAGTGAGTAGAAACAGAAACACTTTTGGCGAAGTCACAACGGCTTGTATTGGCTCTGTTAGCTTTACTTCACAGAAAAAGTATGCCAATAAGCTGCTTCGGGTGCTACGTAGAGTTAACTTGTTTGGTAGTAGGAAACCTAATAGAAAAAATTAATGGGGGTGAAAGATGAAACACGTATCAAATGGTAATTATAGTTTACATAAATAATCACTGAATAATATAGTTGTTTATTATAATATAGTTGATATATATATATTAAACGTATGGAATTAGCCACAAGTTATAAAATTACATGTTTGTTTTTCAAAGAATGATTCATTTCTTACAATAAAAGCCAAAAAGCGCAAAAAAGGTTATTACACAAAGATATCAATTGAAAGCATTACAACATACATTAGGGTGTACATTTAGATGTGTATATGTATATATATATATATATATACACCTTCTACTTTGGTGGCTTTGTCACCGGGCTGCTACATGCTTTTGGAATCTGAGTTCCCATCAGCTTTGGAGATACGTTTCCACATTGGAAAGTAGCTGGACCGTCGGCTCCGGTATATTTGATGTTAATGTCACCGAGCTCTACGTTCTGACATGGATGTCCCTTGCTGCACAAAAGCTTCACTGCGTCTTTGTTTCCTGACGTTCCTCTGATATTCTTGAAGCTTATGTTGGACAACTTGATCGTTGATGGTTTCTACTAACAAAACAAATCAAAACATAAAACGTCCAGTAGTCATAAACATAAAAAATTTGGGGTATTTTGTTTTGTACGTACCTGCTTGTTGCACTGGTTCCATGGGCAGTACTCTTGGTCGATGAGGATGGGGTTGCTGACGTTCTTGAGGATAATGTTCTCAAAATGGATATCGGAGGCGCTTGTGGAGCAAGCTGCAGAAGGCCATGTCTTGATCCTTAGCCCATTGTCAGTCTCTTGGAGGGTGCAGTTGATGATCTTGATGCCCTTGACGTCTTGCTCGTGGCCGTACCTTCCAAGACTTCCAATACTGATTCCATGTCCCGGACCACAGGTAACTCTTTCCACATGAAGGTTCTTCATCCCATCTCCAACAGAGACACAGTCATCTCCTGTAGAGATAAATGAATTGATGATCTTGATTCCATCACTTCTTCCCACGTGGATACCATCGGTGTTAGGACTCTCTGCAGGGGCTATGATCTTGATGTCTTCGAATGTCATGTTCTTTGCACCAATCACGTTAATGTGGAAGTTCTTTGCATCTAAGGAGGTTATGCCTCTAATCTTCGCGTCAGTCACGTAATCAAAGCGGATGCTCTGGATCATCAATGACACCAAAACATCAACAACAAAAAAAAACAACTAATCTCGGAGTTATCTTATATAACATAAGAGGGTTTGTTTCATACGATGGGGAGCTTCTTGCAGTTGAAAGTCTTATGGCAGTTGTTAACCCTCCAAGCTGCGTTACCTTCACCGTCGAAGACACCACCTCCGTTCAATTTAAACCCATTAATGTTGCGGAAAGCAACCCATTTCTCCTTTCCATTAGCGTTTCCGTCAGCTTTCACGGTACCTTGAAGAGCAATCCTTATCGGAGCTTTGCAAGGACCCAACATCTCGATTTCCCCAAGCTTGTATTCACCTTTTGGGATCAGAACGGTGCTCTTTTCTGGGCATTGGCATGCCTCCTTGAATGCTTTCAACAATGCCTACACCACACACACACACACACAAAAATTAAATTGCTTGGAGAACAAGAAAACAATGTCAATGAACAAGATGGTTATTAGGTTTTAGAACTTACGTTAGTGATATCAGACCCTGGTTTAGAGCCGATGTTGAATACCTTTGCATTAGCTGATAAACCTAACAAACAAAAAACAAAGAATGTGGATACTCCAAAATGTAGACGACCCATAATTGGGACTTATTTTAGTCAATAGCTAGTGATTACTTTTATTTTTTTTGTAATACACTAGTTTTGACTATTTATTATTTGGAAGTTTATTTTTTTTTTTTATTTTTTTTTTTTTTATGTTTGTTCCTCTATTTTGCTGCCATTTTATAGTAACTAGGAGGAGAGAGATTTGAACGTTCACTTTCTTCTCCACCGTTCGCTTTTATTCGCCGATATTATTGGAAGTTTTAGAAACGAAGACTTTTTCCAGTCGTGATGATGCCTAAATATTGATTGTGGGATTTGTGGAGTACATGTACCGATCAGAAGGCAATATTAAAAATAGGTTGGAGATCAAACCAAAAACTAGTGGTATTGGTTTATTGGCTGTCAACATGGCCGCCACATGTGAAATAGCTGATTTCTTTATTTTTTAAACGAATGTTAAATTTATTCAAACCAAAAACTTTTTTACAATAAATGTTTGTTTGTGTCGAAATTCTGAAAAAATAAAATTATTTTTTGAAGAGAAGAGAGTTTAAAGTGCTTCTCGAGTAGCGAACCTAAAAGACAATCCATCTTTGAAGCATAAATCACTTGAACTTTGAAGAGAGCTTAAACGATTACACATCGTTTTGTCGAAGATCTTGAGTAGTCTTTGAGGCGGGGAGGGTAGCTCCCCATGTTTTCTAAGATTTCTCTCTCGTCATATTGCGTGAATAGTAGCTTGGAACAGATATCGGATTACAAAGAGCTTGATACAGGAAATGGAGGAGTCTAAGAGGAGCTATAGGAGATTGTCCCAGTGGACCGTAAATTGTTGGAGGATCACCCCTCGCGATTCTAGTCCAGATTGTAGCAGAGTATGAGCAGGAGAAGAACAAATGAGATCGAGTTTCTGACTGACAATGGCAAAAACTACAAGCTGATGACACATTTATTTGCTAGTTGGCTATAAGAACTCTCGTTGCTAGGCGGTCATGGACAACTAACCAAGCTATGAAGGAGAATCTTGGAATGGCTTCAGAAAACCAAATACCGCGACGCCATTCAAGCACAGGAGAGGAGTCACGTATTTGATTCCAAGTTGATTTTGTCACAGACATTTGTTTATAGACCGTATTAGTATACCTCCAGCGATGAATGGCTTCTACAAGAATTCTTTGATGGGATCGAGTAGCGTCGATTATGTCTTCAATCTGATTGAGTAAGGGGTACGATGTTTGCGCCTCATGTGATCTGCTAGAACCATAGCTACTGTGTCATTTGCCGATATACCAAGGTTGATAATACCAAGAGAGCCAACTCTGTCCACTAGATAGCCCAAAGAACTTCGATTGTCATACCAAAAATAAGTAGATGTCTCACTGTTCATTTCCAGCTTATGAAACATCTTTGCTAAGTCCCTTTATTTTAAAATCTTCCTCCAAATCCAAGAACCATATGCATTGCTCTCCCGAAGTGACCATTTAGATTCTTGCCGGATAGGATACCGTTGTATCCAAGAGACCCAACAAGATGACTTAACCGATAGAATCCGCCAGATTAATTTCAAAATACAGACTGTGTTAGCTTCTTTTAAAGTTTTTAGTCCAAGACCTCCCTCATTCTTTGGCCAACAAACATCCTTCCAAGACAGTTTTGCTTTTTAGCTAAGAGCTACGGTCCCGACCATAAGTAAGCAGAACAAATACTGTTTATTTCATCAATACAACCCTGTGGGAGTCTGAAGGCAGAAATCCAAAAAACTGTAATGCTCATAAGCACCAAACTAATGAGTTGAAGCCTCCCCACAAAGGATAGAAACCGAGCAGTCCAAGATTTTATCTTCATGCAAACACAGTCTAATAGAGGTGCATAGTCTGTTGCGGTCATTCGCTTAGTCATCAGCGGGAGCCCCACATAGCGAACCGGAAAGTGGTCAATGGCAAAGGGGAAACGAGCTTCAACAGTAGCACGACACCTCCTTGTTACTCTCGCTAGATAAGCGGGTGATTTCTCTAAATTTATCTTTAGGCCCGACATTTTCCCAAATGCATCAAAAATGTTTTAATCCCTTCCATGGATCTAATCCTTCCGTCCGTAAAGACCATAAGATCATCAACAAAACACAAATGAGTGAGCAAAATGCCTTTGACATAAGATGATATCCAAAGATCCGATAAACCGCTGCCCGATCAAGCATTCGCGATAGAACATTCATACTAATAACAATAAGTAGGGGGGAAAGCGCACATCCCTGACGAAGACCTCGGGTATTATTGAAGAAGCCAGCAAGCTCCCCATTGGCTTGCAACAATAAAGACGTCGTAGATATACAAAGTTTAATCCAGTGAACAAAAGCAGGAAGGGAGATTTAGAGCCAATAACGTGTTCTCCAAAAATATCCATTGTGAAGAATCAAAAACTTTGGCACTGCCAATTTTAAGGGCACTTCGTGGGGACACCATGTCTTTGTGGTAGTCTTTAATAAGGTTGGATGAGAGCAGCAAATTCTCAATTAACAAACTGTTATGAATAAACGCATATTGATTTAAAGCGACTAACTTAGGTAGAATCTTCTTTAGGCGGTTGGCCAAGAGCTTGGAAATCACTTTATAGATGACATTGCAGAAATATATCGACCGATAATCTTTTATCCTTTGAGCATCTTCATTTTTTGGAATTAAGGCTAGTATTGTTGTGTTCACGTTATCAATAACTTCGCAGTCAAATTCAAAATCTCAAACTCGGTCTTCGATCTCGTGTTTTACATAGAAGTATGTGGAACATTGCTGACATACCTATGATAGTATCTATGTGGTCTCCGATTACAGAAGCTTCTAAGCCGGAGTTGAAATATGTGCCTCTTTGGGTGCATCTCAAGAAAGTCCCAGCAAGTATGTTCTCGTGGAAGGTTCTCAGTTTTTTAGCAAGTGTTGTGGGTGTCCAGATCCGTCTTCATTCACAAACAACATCTTGTACCAATGTTGCAATGGCAAAAGTGTTTGTTGAGGCTGATTTGACAAAGGATCTCCCTGAAGAGATCGATTTTCAAATCAAATAAGCGGATGTGGATTTCACTTACCCGTAGAGATGTCACAAAAATGCTCCATATGTAAAAAGTGGGGCCACTCACATACCGTTTGTTTACTGAAAAATGACTCACCAACACATGCAGCAGTTGAAATCAGATCTAAACAGAGTAAAACAAGGGAGACAGTGGCGGTTTGCTCTGCACAAGAAGTAATTGAGACTGTTGGTCACTTGGAGGTTGATATCGCAACTAAGGATCCTGAGGTAAATCTTTCTGATACAAGTAAAGCTCCAGTAACAACTCCAGCTCTACAGGAGATAGCGATTGTTTCGCAGGTGGCAAACTCACAAAATAATTTAGAAACTATACAAGAGGAAGTGTGGACTGAGGTATCCCCGACTAAAGCGAGTAGAAGTGCTAGAAAGGAGAAGGATAAGCTGGAATTTGGAAAAGTAAAAATCCTCACCCACTCTCAATTTGCAGTGTTAGATGGTGCAGGAGAGGAAGGTAAAATCTTGAATAACGATCAAACGGTTCATGAAGCAACATAGGTAGTGGTAAATATTGTTTCCCTTGCAGTCTTACCTATAAAAGTGACATGCACGGTTTTAGATGCGGTTGCACATCCAGACCAATGTAGACAAGATAATTCTAGTACAAGTTTAAGGGCATCTCTACCTTGAGGCTCTAAAAAAGATCATAAATTCTTATCGATGGTGAGCTCACAACGTTCTAGGGACTCATCCAACGTGGTCCGCAAGAAAAATATCCATAAAAAACACTAATGTTCAGTTTCTTTTAGAACATACGTGGATTGAAAAAATCCACTAAACACTATGTTGTTCGAAGTTGGGATCAAGATGCATCTAATATGTTTGATTGCATTTTAGAAACACGCGTTAGGGAAAGTAAGCAACATAGGATTGTTGGGTTAGTTTTTCCAGACTAGTCATCCGCGCCGTGTTCATACCCTTTGGAAGAAAACCAAACTGGAAGAATGATTGAGTGGCAAGCGTAAAATCCTTTCCAAGAACATGCCAAACGCCCTTATACAATTCACTTGTGTATCCATCAGGACCAGGATATTTGTCATTTGGCATGGCAAATACAACACTTCGGATCTCTTCTTCCGTTACCTCACGAATCAACCATTGCTGGTCTGTTTGAGAGCAATTAAAATCAAATAAACTGATGTTCCCATAAAGTCTGGTGGTGAATGAGTAAGAAACTCCCTGAAGTGAGTCTCCGCTTCCAATTTGATATCCTCCAAGGTAGTTGCTACCGTACCATTTGAACAATGTTCTTCTCTAATAGTGTTTTGCGCCTGTCTAGCCTTTGCCGCTCGATGGAAAGCTTTGTTGTTTCTGTCACCTACTCTCATCCAATGAAGTTTGGATTTCTGCTTAAGATACTTTTACTCAATGTCAACCAAATGGTCCTATTTTTTTTAGTTTCACTCTCTTCTTGGATTGCATTGGCTGTCGAGGCCAAGAGAGTATTTTTCTGCCTTGTACACAACTCATCAAATGATGCAGTTGTGCATCGCGTAATGTCTCCCACTGTATGGCGTTGAAGAGCTCGAAGCTTAGGTTTTAGAGCCTTTGGCTTCTTTGAGAGCCTAAACAAAGCTGAAATCGAATGATAAAGTTCAGTAGTTTCAGACCAATAGGTTTCCACCAGCGGTTTGAACCCCGAAAACTACACCAAAACATTCATGAACTTAAACAGATTCCTCTTACGCGCCTGGATTTGGTCCGTCTCTAAGCGAATCCGACATCGCAGGTGATCCGAGCAACCACCCGCCTCAAAGAAACTAATCAAGTGAGGGAACACCTGCAACAATTCTTTATTAACCAAAACCTCATCCAGCTTCTTGCAAATCAAACAAACGTCTCCTTTGTTGCACCAAGTGAATTTAGGTCCATTAAAACCTACGTCCAAGAGGGAACAATATGTAACCACATCTTGGAAAGCACGAGAGCCTGAAGAAGTGAATGGTTGTGTAGCATAATCCGAGTGTTCAGAGCTGGAGAGAATCTCATTGAAATCACCATAAAGAATCCATGGCTTATTCCTGAAAATTGGGGAGTTGTAATGATGTTTAAGATCGTCCCACAACAAGCTTCTTTCTTCAGAGGAGTTGGAGGCATAAATGAAAGAGCAAAAAAACTCATCTCTTCTATTCGGTAGCAAAACTAAACAGATTATGACTTGTTTGCTTTTAAACATAGGTGTGAGGCGAACACCATCCCTCCACACAACCCATATACAACCTAGATCACTGAATTCATAATTAGATAGGGATGACCAGCCTAGAAAAACCAACCCAGCAATCCTCTGTTGCTTACTTTCCCTAACGAGTGTTTCTAAAATGCAACCAAACAGATTAGATGCATCTTGAGCCCAACTTTGAACAACGGAGTGTTTAGTGGATTTGTTCAATCCACGTATGTTCCAAAAGAAACTGGACATTAGTGTTGTTTATGGGTATTTTTCTTGCCAACCACATTGGAGGAGTCCCTAGTACGTTGTGAGCTCGCCGTCGATAAGAATTTATGATCTTTTTTGGAGCCTCTAGGTAGAGATGCCCTTAAACTTGTACTAGAATTATCTTGTCTACATTGGTCTGGTTGTGCTATCGCATCTGGAACCGTGCATTTCACCTTGGTAGGTAAGACTACAGGGAAAACCATATTTCACCTTCCTCTCCTGCCCCATCTAACACTGCAAATTGAGAGTGGGTGAGGATTTTTACTTGTCCACATTCCAGCTTATCCTTCTCCTTTCTAGAACTTCTACCCGCTTTAGTCGAGGAGACCTAAGTCCACACTTCCTCTTGTATAGTTTCTAAATTATTTTGTGAGTTTGCCACCTGCAAAATAACCGTTGTCTCCTGTAGAGCTGGAATTGTGACTGGAGCTTCACTTGTATCAAAAAGCTTTGCCTTAGGATCCTTAGTTGCGATATCAACCTCAAAGTGACCAACAGTCTAAATTACTTTTTGTACAAAGCAAACCGCCTCGGTCTCTCCTGTTCTACTCTATTCAGATATGATCTCAACTTCTGCCTGTGTTGATGAGTCCTTTTTCAGTAAACAAACGGTATGTGGGTGGCCCCACTTTTTACATATAGAGCATTTTTGTGGCAACCACAAGTAAGTGAACACCACATCCGCTTCTGAGCCGTTTTTGATTTGAAAATTGATCTCTTTAGGGAGATCCTTTGTCAAATCAGTCTCAACAAACACTTTTTCCACTGCAACATTGGTACAAGATGCTGTTTCTGAATGAAGACGGATCAGGACATCTACATCACTTGCTAAAAAACTATGACCCTTCCACGAGAACATACTTGTTGGGACTTTCTTGAGATGCACCTAAAGAGGCATTGATTTCACCTCCGGCTCAGAATCTTTTGTAATCGGAGACCACTTAGATACTATCATAGGAATGTCAGCAATGTTCTACATACCTCTATGTAAAACACGAGATCGAATTACCAAGTCTGAGATTTTGAATTTGACTGTGAAGTTATTGATGACGTGAACATTAATCTTTTATGATTTATCACCAAGAGACCAAATCTTATTAACAATCATGTGAATTTTTGCAACATGAGGCGCTTCTGCAAGGAATCACCAAACAATGAAATCTTCCCATAGAAGAGCATCCTCATACACCTCCTGAGGCACGTTAAATGAATTTTGACCCTCTCGAATAGTGAACTAAATATCATACTTGGACAGAGATTGTTTGTTCTGGACAACATTGACCCATGATGGAGCAGAGAGGGCAATAGGTGGAGCTGATGATTGTGGAGTTGCACTCAGATCGACCTACAACGCCATGGTTCCTAGCCGGAGCTAGAAGACAACGGCGGTCGTGCCGTGAGAGAGAAGGAACTTTGAGAAACCCTAAATTGCCAAAAAATCTTCCAGAGCCAAAATACATGCAAATGTAATTCTATATTGATATGTCCTCAGAGCAAGATGCTCTAGGAGATGCTTAAGTAATCGATCAATCTACTCTTCCATGTAATGTAATAGTTCAATAAATGTGGATGCCAAAGTGCGGTCTTGAACATAAGCAACATAAGTAGTTGTTTAGGGCCTCAATTTAGAGTCATATGTCGTCATTGACGATGGTGGAGTTTAAATGTTACTTCGTACAATTCTTTTTCTTGCATTCGTACAAATCTCACAAATCTTAAAATATGTTGCTGCTACTCTAGCTCTACCCAACACTTAAATCTACTCAATTGTTTTATTTTTTTACCAGTCGTGTGATATAGTTTTAAAAAATAATTTACTTCATACTAGTCATAGTCGTACAAATCTCCCTATTTTTATGAGAATCTAACAGTAATATTTCTTAACAATCATTTTCTGCTCTTACTCTTGGAGTCATATGCTTTCTTTTTTTTAATCGGATGTAACATTGTACTCAAATCAAAAGATTTTGTAGATCACTATTGAAAACAAAAACCAAAAATATCTGAAAAATTTTCCGAGAGTTTAGAGACGGCACGGTGCAAACCAAAGCTGAAGAGCTCCTTAAAGTGTCTTGTCGTGAGGCTGGCCAGTTGAGGAGATATGATTCCTTATAAGTTTATCAATGATGCGAAAAAGTTGAGTTGCTTGAGAAGGTTGTTCACCATATCTTTGAGCATTCCATTCTGATAATGAATAAGTTTTAAACCTTTGTAATCAACCACAAGCATATGGATTTTCGACGGAGTAATTGGAGATCGAATCCACAAGGAGTTTGTATTAACACGCTAGGAATACAAGTCTCTACTTAATCTAAGTAATTAAGGATTAAGATTTTACTTCTAACAACCTACGTATTCAAGCAAAAGAGACAAGAATCAAGGTGAAACGAATTTAAACTAAATAAGAACCTAAAGAAGACTAGACAATTGAATTAACCAAAGCAAGACATAAACAATGCTAGATACTACTCAATTTCAAGACTAAATAAAGCAAGCAAGCACTAATCAAAATTAAATGGTTCTTAAAACGATAATTAAAGACAAGACTTCGGGTTTAGGTTCGATTCGGGCGATCACTAATCAATCCAAGATGCTCTATCAATCACACTATGCTAATCCTTTAGTCTTAGGTCACTAATGTAAACTAGGCCACTTCCATGATCCTAATCTTACACTAATCAAGTAATAAACAAATATTCCCATTGATAGTAGAGTTTTTACGCTCTAGCACACCAATTAACCCGATGTGCACAACACCACAATAATGGCGTATCGAATCCACAGGGAAACAAGAACAACACACCAAGAATACAGAATTTCGTTTAATCTAAGCGGATAGGGGTTTTTGTGTGTGGTGAATTGTTTAACTACCTAATAATAAGTAAAGACGGAAATTTAACTGCAAGGATAAAAATAAGCTAAAACAGGGCGAGACTAAAAATATGACAATAAGCAAATAACATAATTTTAGTGGTAAAGACTTAGAGCTCGAATAATGAAACAAGTACAAATAATGGTTTTTTATTTAAAACAATAATAATACACAAACGAATCCTTGGATAAGGTTATCGACTTCGGATGACTCCTAACTTGTTCAAGATGTTCAAACATTCAACATTCTCATGTTGGCTGCTCTAGTTTTAGCCCCATTGAACCGTCCGTTCCCAATCATCGCCCATTCACGAGCAGCTTGATGTTTATTGTAGTTCATCAAGTTAAAGTATCCTCCTCTGAAACCATACACCCTCTGGAGGTCTCTCAGTTTCACTACATACTGAATGCCCTTTACCTTGAATTCGATCTCTCCCGAGTCTTGGTCTACTTCTTCTCTCGAACCTTTGTTGATATTGTATTTGAGCGAGATGAGGAATTGTAGAGTTTCCTCAAGGTAGGCATACTCCTTCATTAGTACAAACCGCTCCAACCCCATGTTTATGAAGAGTGTCATCACATCCTCATACAATCTTATTTCCTCGAGCAAAGTTTGATCGAGGTACCTTGTTTGCTCGAAGGGAATAGATTGGAATTTCTTAAGGTTTTCGGCATAGGTTCCCGCTTTTCTCTTTGGTTTTGCCTTATTCCCTTTTTCCGCTTCACTCTTTGTAGCTTTTCCTCCTTTTGAATCTACCTTCTTGCCCTTTCCTTTCGGGCTTATAGGGATTTCATCTTCACTTTCATTCTCTATTTCAACCTCATGTTCATTATCGTCGTCGCTTTCTTCGATGACAACTTTCTTTCCTCTTTTCTTAGCCGCTACCACTTGGGCTAATGTTTGTGTATCCTTCTTCTTTCGTGGTGCCATTAGTACCTACAAGAGAAGCATACAATAGGAAGTTACCAATTCGTATTACTCTTAACATATTCAAATTGATATTGCCTATTATCTTGAAAATCTCCATATAGCTCATCAAACATCAAATTCAAGCATTTAACATGTGAAATGTGGCTAGGCAATCTCAAGAGAATGAAATGAGTATTTGTAAGAAACAAGGAGCCACATTCATCATGTTTAACAACATCATCAAAGCATAAGTCACAACCATTTCAACACAAAACCACCAATTCACCATTCTACCAAGTCCAAAACACAACATTTAAGATCAAATAATCTCCAAACTTGCTAGTCTTCTACAAGTAAGCATAAGGGACTCAATTTAATCTCATGAAACCACATGCATCAAGTTTCCCCCCAAATTTTTGATTTCCATATTCTCAAGAACCATAACTTCACCAAAATTCAAAATTTTTCATGTTTCTCATCAATTTCAACCTAGGGATTCGATTAAAGCACCAATGGGTATTACTAATGTTCAAGCAAGTGCTTAATCGAGCCTCCCATGACCAAAATCGGATGTGTAAAGTTAATTCAAAGAGAATAGAAATTGAGTTTATACCTTGGATTTTGAATGGGTAACGTCAAGGGATCGAAGATGAGGATAGTAAATCTTGATGGGGACAAGATTTTCGAGTTTGGGTAATTAAAAATCGTTGAAATTGGTTGAGAATTGAGAGAGATTTGTGTGTTTTTGTGTTTTTGAAGGAGCCAAATCGTGAATGAAGGTTGAGAGAGAGGGAGAGATCGATTTTAAAAGAGACAAGTAAGTGGGTGGACCGGTCAAACCACGATTTAAAAGCAAAAAATTTTCACTTACCTGGGTCGGTATCGAGCCGTTTGCGGTCGGTACGTCGGTCGATACGCGTGTATCGACCCGTTTCTGCTCGGTACGTGGGTCGATACGAGCTTCTGGTTTTTTTTGGTTTTCAGCTTCCAGAATTACCGACCCGTATGGGGTCGATACCTCGGTCGATACGGACATACCGACCTGTGTTTGGTCGATACCTCGGTCGATACGCACCTCTCTCCTTTTTTTTCTGAAAATTCCTTCCCAATGATGATCTCCCTTATTCCGAACCCACCTATTCATGTAAAACATCATACAACACACAAAATATGTTACATAAGATTTAAAACAAACTATGTACAGTGATACCATGGGAATGACTCCCAAGCGCGCTTGTTTTACGTCACTAAGCTTGACATCCCCCCCTTTTTTTTTTAGGGTTGTTGGGGATCAGAGAAGAAAGCCGTGGTTCCCTCTTCGTTTATCTCATCTCCCATATACGGTTTCAGACGCTGCCCATTAACCATAAACTATTCCCCACTTTTACCCATCAGAACAATTGCTCCATACGGTAGTACTTAAGCAATTTTAAACGGTCCAGACCATCGGGATTTGAGCTTCCCAGGAAACAGTTTCAACCGGGAGTTAAATAACAGGACGTTGTCTCCAACTTTGAAATCCCTCTTGATAATCTTTTTGTCGTGGAACGCTTTCGTCTTCTCTTTATAGATCTTTGAGCTTTCATACGCCTCAAGGCGAATCTCGTCAAGCTCACTCAATTGAATGAAGCGTTTCTCTGTGGCCGTTTTAATGTCAAAGTTCAGAAGTTTAACTGCCCACATTGCCTTGTACTCCAGTTCAACCGGGAGATGACATTGATTTCCCGCTACAGAAGGTTTAACGTGGAGTTGTACTGATTGGCGTTTTATAGGCAGTCCATAAGCCCATAGAGCGTTCATCAAACTCTTTGCCCAATCTTTTCGTGTGATCCCCACGCGTTTTCTCCAAAATGGCCTTTATCTCTCTTTTGAGATTTGACTGGCCGCTAGTTTGGGGATGGTACGGACATGAAGTAGCGACTTTGTGTTTGACCCTATGTTTCTTTAGTAAGCTTTCAAACACCTTATTTTGATGAAAATGGTTGATCCACCTCACTAATTACCACTCTGGGAACACCAAACCTCGGGAAAATAGTACTCTTAAACTTTTCACCACGACCTTTTGCATCATTTGTCGGGCTTGCAACTGCCTTACCCATTTTGACACGTAATCAACTGCCACCAAAAATATATTTGTTCCCATAAAGAGGACGGGGAATGGTCCCATGAAGTCAATCCCCCAAACATCAAATATTTCCACCCTCGAATATCGGGTTTTGTGTCATTTCGTTTCTTCTACTGATTTTCCCTTCCTCTGGCAAGAGTCACCATTTGATATGAAATCGTTAGCGTCCTTGAACATCGTAGGCCACCAAAAACCCGCTTGAGAAAACTTATTGGACTGTTTTGAATGTGGCAAAGTGGCCCCGTAGCTGAACCGTGCAATGCATCAAAAGGCCATCAATCTCTTCTTCCGAGATACATCTCCTGTATAGATTATCTTTGCATAATGTGTAAAGATATGGATCATCCCAATAGAACGGTTGATGTCTTTGAAGAAACTTTTTCTTTTGGTACCGTCTAGCTTAGGGGGTTCTCTTCCCACATGCTAAGTAGTACCAATTGTCGGCATACCAAGGTTCTTTCTTCTGAATCTCCTGACTTCCTTCAATCTTCTTCCCCGTTTTTTCTATTCTCTCGAACATAGTAACCAATATCTGTTCTTCGGGGAGAGAGTCATTCATTGGTACCATGTTTTCAACTCTCATTCTTGACAAAGTGATCGGCAACACCCGTTTTCCTTCATCCCTTTCCTTGTCCTTAATTTCCAAGTCGAAACTCTGGAGAAGTAGTATCCACCGAAAGCAATCTCGGCTTTGCGTCTTTTCTTGGCCAGCAAATGCCTCAAAGCGGCATGATCCGTATATACCCAATCACCTTTGATCCAAACCAAGTAAGAGCGGAACTTCTCAAAAGCAAAGACTATTGCTTAAGTCTTTTTGCCGCGTAGCGTATTTCATTTGAGCATTCATTCATCGTGCCTACTTGCGTAGTAGATGACATGTAGGCTTTTTTGCTTTCGTCCCAACAACATGCTCAACTGCAAAATTCCACTTGCGATCACACATTATTTCAAAAGGGAGGTTCCAATCCGGGGCTTTGGACTATAGGAGCACTCAACAAGAGCCGTTTTTATCTCCAAAAACGCCGACATGGCATTCATCATCAAAATTGAATTTCGACTTCTTTGCATTAAGAGCCTAGTGAGAGCCTTGCAATCTTAGAGAAGTCTTTTTAAAACTCCTATAAAAATCCAGATGGTCCAAAAAACTCCGAATAATCTCCTTCACCGATTTTGGGTTGGTGAAGACTTCATCATCACCTCAAACTTTAGCCTTGTCAAACTTCAATTCCATCTTTTGGAGATCCCTATGACCAAGTACAACACACCGATCCTTAACCCATAAGTTGCATTTTTCCCAATTTAACACAAGGGTTGGCTCTTCCTACAACACGTTTAGCACCTCTGCACAAATTTAGAAGACGCACAAGAGGCAAACGAATCTCCGTGTACACCGAGAAATCTCCATAAACACCTCCACAACATTCCCAATTAGATCATGAAAATTATTGACATCATACACCGCTTGAAACGTAGCCGGTGCATTACATATCCAAAGGCATTCTTCGATGGCGAAGGTTCCATAGGGAATGTAAACGTTGTCTTTTCTTGATCTGTATCTATGTATGGGATTTTGGAAGAATCCCGTAGTACCCATCAAGAAAACAATAAATGAAATGGTTTGCAAGCCTCTCTAGCATTTTGGTCCAATAAAGGGCAATGGGAAATGATCCTTTCTTAGTGATGAATTCAATTTACGGTAGTCAATGCACATCGATGACCTGTAATTGTCTAGATAGGGATCAATTCATCATTTTCGGGTTTTAATCAGTATCCCCCTTTTTAGGAAACTACATTGCACTGGAAGATATCCAAGGTATATCCGAGATAGGATAGATTTAATTCCATGCATCTAAGAGCTTAAGATCTCCTTTTTTAAACGACATCTTTTTAAATTTGGATTTAGTCTCCGTTGTGTTCAATTGATGTCATGATGCATCTTCTAGATAAATCAATATGCATGCAAAGATTTGGGGAAATTCCTTTTAATATCTTCCAAAGAATAACCAATTTTGCTTTTCATATCTTCTGCGCAGTTCATTTAAAAGTTTGAAAACTTCAGTTATGTTCAAGTGCATTCCATTTACAATGACAGGATATGTAGAGGTTGGGCCAAGAAAGGCGTACCTTTAAACCGATTGGGCAAAAGGTTGAAGCTCTACCTTTTGGAGCTTTTAGTTCACTCCAAACCTCCATCCAAGCTAGGTCTCAACGCATAGCTAGCTCCACTTGTTGTGGACGTTTTTGGTTTCCTCACGAATACACTTCGCCATGATTCTGTTCAACTCCAAAAAATAATCCCACTAAATTTGTCGTTTATGCGTCTGTCTCTTCTCGCAAAAGACATTCTCTTCATAGATGGATGCTCTTCCTCACTCAAGAAACCATGATCTCTGCCCTTTCTTACAAGTGAGTGCTACTTGAAGAGAGTTCCTCTAGAAGCTTGCTCATCTAGAAAGCTCATCAATCAGCATAGCCATCCAATTGTTTCGATCAAAAGCTTGGTTGTCAATGGTTTGGTCTCTTCATTACCTCGATTAATGTTCAAACTTAAGCACAATATCTCTTCCAAGTGCAAGTTCTATTTTCCTCCTCCTTACATCAATGATAGCTCCACCTAGCCAAAAAAAGGTCTCCAAGGATAAAGAGGATCTTTTGGTTCTTCGTCCATCTCTAAGACGATGAAGTCGGTTGGCACTTCAAAGTTTCCAATCATTATCGGTAAGTTCTCAAGCATCCCAACTGGAAACTTAACTGAACGATCCGCTAACACTAAGGAGATGCGACATCCCTTATACTTTTTGAACCCGAGACGTTTTGCTACCGAAAGCGGCATTAAGCTTACACTAGCCCCAAGATCACATAAACATCTCTCAAATGACAACGGTCCCAAAGAACACGGTAACGTGAAGCTACCTGGATCTTCCAATTTCTTCGTGATGACTTTATTTTGAATGATGGCGCTACACTCATGAGTGAGAATAACCATCCCTTCCATCTCTTTCGCTTTCTCCCTTATAGCATCCTTCAAGAACTTGCTATATTGGGGCATCATTAAAAAGGCATCCAACATTGGTATTGTGAGTTGTAGCTCATTAATTTGCTTATCAAACATGGCCTTGTACTTCTCCAATAGTTGCTTCTTGAAGCGTCCCGGAAAAGGTAGCTTAGGTTCATACGGTTTTGGCACAAAAATAGTCTCTTTTTGTGCCAAATTCGTCCATCCTTTTGGAGTCTCAAGTTTGGACGTTTTTGGTTCCTCACCACTCGACATCTCCCTTTTAGCTTTGTCCTTTTCCTCAACCTCATCACCAAGCTTCATTTTCTCAACTCCTAACTCATCTTCGTCAAGTTCTATGGTAACTTCTTCTTCACCATTCTCGATGCCAACACTTTTTTCTCTTGGTGAAAGTTCTCTTCCACTTCTCAATGTGATAGCACTTATGTATTCCTTAGGATTCAGCTCAGGCTTTCCGGGAAGTTGTCCCGTTTGTCGGCTCGTTGAAGATGCGTTTTGAGCTACTTGTTGGTCTAAGTGTTTCATCTTAGACGATATAGCTTCGAACTTGGCGTTTAGATCGTTATAAGAACAATCCACCTTGGTGTGGATTTCAGTCATTTTCTTGTTTAACTCGATGGAGTTATTTGCTTGCCCCGTTAGCAATTGTTGGAGCATACCTTTCATGTCGAAATCCGATTGTTGAGATGAACTCGGTTGGGGTTGGGGTTTGTACTCTTGTTGGTAGTTTGGTACAAATGGAGCTTTTCCTTGGTAATTAGCTTGGTTTTGGAACCCTCCTTGGTTCCCTTGGTATTGTGGTTTAGGCACAAAACCTTGCTGATTCACTCCTTGGTTATTCTGGTTAGACAGAATGAAGGGTCTCGGTTGATACATTTGTCCTTGTTGATTCCCGAAGTTCGGGTTATAGCTCTTGTTGAAATTGCCTTGATAATTTCCTTGGTTTCCCACGAAATTCATCTCTTCTTGAGTTTCAAGACAATCTCCCAAACCAACTTCTTGGCACTCTTGCCCATCATATTCACCAACATAGTTAACTTGCCTCTGAGTACCTTGTAACACCTTGTCCATCTTTTCGTGCAAAGCTTTTATTTCTTTACTCCTCTGCTCTTCTCTTTCAC
>SMJT01000124.1:153857-308691 GCA_004349715.1 Crucihimalaya himalaica
TGTGAATTTGGTGCTTCAAAAGTGTCATTTCTGGGCTATATCATCTCTGACAAAGGCTTGTCTGTGGACCAAACAAAGATTGAAGCAGTTCGTTCATGGCCTGTTCCCCGTACGATTACCGAAGTAAGAAGTTTTCATGGCTTAGCTTCATTTTATCGTCGTTTTGTAAGCCATTTTAGTACCATTATGGCTCCTATCACTAGCTGTATGAAGGCAGGATCGTTTGTATGGACACCTGAGGCTAATGACTCTTTTGAGCTTATCAAGAAAAAATTAACATCAGCTCCAATTTTGGTACTTCCGGATTTCTCTCTCACGTTTGAACTCCATTGTGATGCTTCAAAACTTGGTATTGGTGCTGTCTTAAGTCAACTTGGTCGTCCAATTGCGTATTATAGTGAGAAATTGACGGGCTCGCGGTGTCGTTATAGTACTTACGACGTTGAATTTTATGCAATTGTTCAAGCTATCAAACACTGGCGACACTACTTGGTACATCGCAAATTCGTTTTATTCACTAACCATGATGCATTACGACACTTAGACAGCCAAGCAAAAGTTTCAGCTCGACATGCGACGTGGATTGCATTTCTTCAACAATTTACGTTCTCCATACGTCACCAAGCCGGCAAGTTTAATCGTGTGGTCGATGCATTAAGTAGACGTCACAGTTTGTTGACTACTATGCACACGTCTGTCACAGGTTTTGCTTCGTTTGCTGATCTCTATGCGTATGATCCGTATTTTGCTCGTATTTTCTCGGAGGTACAACAAAATATTTCATCAGACTTTACCTTACATGAAGGTTTTCTTTTCAAGGGTCTTCGCGTTTGTGTTCCGAGTGCAGCCTTTGTTTACAAATTATTCGTGAGCTTCACAATGAGGGGCATGTTGGACGTGATCGGACTTTACAGCTTGTGATGGCGTCATACTTTTGGCCTTCTTTACGCAAAGATGTGGAACGGTTCGTGGAGCGCTGTCGGATTTGTCAAGGAAAATCATCAAATGCAGGCTTGTACTTACCTTTGCCAATCCCCTCTCTACCATGGACAGATGTGAGTATGGATTTTGTGTTAGGTCTTCCTTGCACACAACGCGGAAACGATTCAATCTTTGTTGTCGTTGACCGCTTCTCTAAGATGGCTCACTTTGTCCCTTGCAAAAAGACTACGAACGCAGTTAGTGTAGCAGTCCTCTTCTTTCGGGAAATTTATCGTCTACATGGCTTGCCGTCGTCAATCGTTTCTGATCGCGACACACGTTTCTTGAGTCATTTTTGGCGTTCTTTGTGGAAGCTACTACACACTAGCCTTGACATGAGTACCGCGTATCACCCGCAAACGGATGGTCAAAAGGAGGTCACTAATCGATCATTGGGTAATATGTTGCGTTGTTTGGTAGGTGACAACATCAAGAGTTGGGACTCCAAATTGTGCCAAGCAGAGTTTGCACATAATCCCGCGTTGAATCGGAGTCTTGGTTTTAGTCCATTTTGTGTGGTTTATGGCATTGTTCCTCGGTGCCCGTTGGACTTATCCACGTTACCAGACCTGTCTAGATTTCACGGCCACGCCATCGATTTTGTTCATGACATTCAACAAGCCCAGGCAAATTTGGAGCTCTCCACATTTAAGTATAAGGTTGCTGCTGATGCTAAGCGACGTGAAGTCCTCTTTACACCCGGCGACTTGGTGTGGGTCATGCTCACAAAGGATCGTCTTCCAGTACGTGAGTACAACAAGCTAACATCAAAGAATATTGGACTTGTGGTGGTATTGGAACGCATTAACGACAATGCTTACCGTGTTCAGTTGCCGTCTCATCTTCGCTCATCCAATGTTTTCAATGTGAAGCATCTCATTCCATTTCGCGGTGACAATGACGATCCAGATTCGAGGCCGAATCCTCTCCCACCCAGAGGGACCTGATGCAGCGCATCTTTATCGGGTTTTTGTTTTATTTACGTATTTTTCAGACTTGGTTTTATGTTTATTTTTTATTGGTGTTTTCTTTAATTAAAGGATAATTACAAATCCTTTAACGATTAGGATTAGGATTATTAGGACTTATCTACATCTCCTTTATATAAAGGGATCGTAGAACTCTTGTTTTCATGATCGTTTTGCTTCTAAAAAAAATCAATAAAAAAACCAAAAAAAGAGGTGACTCAAGTTACCCAAAGAGCTTGTGTTCAAGCCCTGAGAGGAGGACTCTCAAAATTGATTGACTTCGATCCCTATCGAATTCAATTCTAGTTTTCTTGTTCGTCAAGTTTTAATCATCAACGTGACGTCTCTCCCTTGCTCTGTTTCGTTACTCCAAAACAGAGTCTCTCATCTTCTTTGCTTCCGCATCTACGCCATAATCTCGCTTCAATTGACGGCAAATAAATAATTTTTGTGACAAAAATGCCTCTAAAACTATATTTTCGTAGAGATCCCATTTTATGACATGCTATTCATTTTCAAAATGAGGCATGATAGCTATATTTAACGAATAAAATGTCATTGGTTTGTATAACATATTTGAACGGAATATAAAAATTACTGACTATTTATTATTTTGGTGTAAAATCACTTACAAAAAGTAAATAGCATGTACATAACTACATATGAATAAGAAATATCAAGTAAATTCTCCATAAATTTCTCCGGTCCCGAATCTGTCAGTGTAAAATTTAACAAATTTAATAAGATAATATTTTTTTTGAAATTTTTAAGTATATATATGGTTCCAACAATAGAATAAATAATTATAAATTTTATGCGTACATATCTAAAACACTTTTGTAAAATATGAATATATTATTGTTTGTTTATTCTTAAAATTAGAATCTCGTTGGAGCTCATATCTAATCTTCCTTATTGCATCGACAACTTATGCGGTTGTACTCACTTATTTCTTTGCGTATTTAGTCTGTTATGGTTGATTTTGCAACACCTTTTAGATGAGGAGCAGTTGCTACATTTGGTGTGAACAAAAAAAATGAGGTGACGTGAAAAATATTTAATGGAATACCAAAAAGGTTATTAAGGCAAAAAAAAAATCTCGTCAAAAGCAAAAAAATAAGTAAATAATAAGAAAAATAGAATATTAACAAACTATATATAGAATATTAATAATAAAACAGAAAAAAGTTTAAATAAAATAAAATTTAAAATATTATCGACTGAACTTTTTTTATCTCTTTTAATTAATAATTTATCGATAAATTAAAAGCTCTATAAGATAATAAATTTTTGAGGTCCTAACATTATTAATTTATAGAAGTTTTACTGTACTAATAAACCTAATATTCTTATGTTAACATGTTTACATAAACAAAGATGCATTCATTACTCGTTTATGGACTATTTTATATGAACATTCTTATTATATAAAAGAGGGTTTTCAAAAATTAGTAACTCATAGGATGGTGACACGTGTCATGTTATTAAATTCAAGATTTCGACACGTGTCAAAATTGAAAAAATGTCAAAAGTTAGTATAAAGAAACTATACAAAAAATATAATTAACTACCATTTTTCAGAAAATAGAAATTCTATAATGAAATTATACAAATTACTAATCTTATTCTATAAAGTAAATTATACAAATAATTAACTTCCAGAATTAAGAATATTTCTAACCCTAAAAAAAATTGTAAATATTGAACTCTATATAAAAAAATAAGTAGTTTTATGTTTTCTCAACAAATAAAACACTTTTCTTCAAAACCATCATACCTTCAACTTCATTCTATTGGTAAAATTTATATTCCTTTTAATTTTTTTAAAATATTTTAATCTATTATTATGAGTTAGTCGTAAAAAATATATTTATATACTTTATGATTATTAATTGTTCTTCTAATTTTGGTTTGTTTTTATTCTATTCTTAAGAAAATATTATTTTAATTTATTATTATGAGATTTTCGTAAAAATAGTTGATTTATATATTTTTTATGATAAAAAAAATAATATTTCTTCTAATTTTGGTTGATTTTTCTTATACTTTTCAGAAAATGTCTATCTTCTAAAAGATATTGAGTAAATAAATTCAGAATGACAACATTAAATATTTTTTATGTCGATTTGAAAAACAAATTCAATATGATTAAAAATAAATAAATATTATTCAAATAGAAATAAATCAACCTATATATAATCAAAATAAAAAATTAATTGTAACTTTGTTAGATTTTATATTGGTGAATGATTTCGTATAGACATTTTCAATATTTTATTATATAATTATTTTTACGGGTGATTTAATTCTATTTTTCAGATTTTCTATTTAGATTTTTTTATAAATTTTAAAATATTAAATTATAATCCCGCGTATACGCGAGGCCTAATATTGTTTTTATATAAACCGGAATCATAGCAAGCTTTAACTGGAGACAACATGCTATCAGGGCTTGTACAAGCTGTATATAGCATGTTATAAAAGACCTAATAAATATATTTTTTCAAACGAGATATATCATTATTCATGCATGTTTTTTTTTTTTTTTTGCAATTAATGAAGGTTGTGACTGTTTGAATCTTATTTGATACTCAAGCAGGGCCGCTCAAGATCCGGCGAACGTACCAGGAAATGAAAATGGTCATTTCCTACCCAATGTTCAGTACGGCCTGAGGATCAAGGAAAGCTACTCGTTTTATAGTCGTAACCACGTCGTCTCTCGCGTTAGAAATTGGTACTGTAGTTCTGTTCACAAAAAGATTGTTCAAGAGTTGCTGGATCTTAGGTTGGCGCATGTCTAGATAGCTTCTTTGAAAAAACGAAGACAAAAAATCAAGAAAAGGATCTAAGGAAAGTGTTGGCTCTCTTGAAGAAGGCAGACCATGGAGTCGCCCTTAGAATGAAACTTCATTAATTTCAACTTCTTGGATGGAGAATCTTTTTGCACTCAAAAACTAATTTTGTCTTTGGTGCCTTTGATTACTACGGTGCTCATATTCGATGGATAAGTGCCAATTATTACGTTCATGAATATGGTAACCGACGAATGAATAATGAGTTTCTCTGCTAAAGTTGTATACCTAAGAGCAGTGCCGGGGTGGTGCAAGAAGTGCATTTGCACCATGTCAAATTTTTTTTTTTTTTTTTTGGTTCATATCCAATTTTTTTTTTTTTGGTTATTTTTCTTATCATTTACTCAATTTAGCTGCACACCGCACCGGGTTTAGCTAATGTTTGAGACGGTCCTGCCTAAGAGCTATGGACACGAACATGGAAAAAAACTGTATATTCAAAGTTTATGAATATAAGAACGACATTAATACTTCAATTAAAATATAAATAAGAAAATATCCATAGATGTAAAAAAAGTTGCAAATAAATCTCAACATAAAAAATAAAAAAAACTTTAACATAAGATACAATATCTTAGAGCATGCTCAATGCAAGAACCCCATGAGGGATTTTTAGTTAATATTTAATTATAAAATTTATGTTAAGAACTATTGTTAAGAAATCTTTGTTTTCTCTCTTCCAATGGTAGAACCCCATAAGAGTTCTTAAAACTTTTTTTAAGGACCATCTGCCTACCCATATCTCTAATCTGATCATGCATCCAAAGTGTATCATCTGCCAAGATCTTAATAAGAGATTTCTGTCTGAGGGCACTGAGAGCAACCTCAGCGTTTAACCCACATCCTTTTAGTACATCAACAACTTCTTCTTTTGTTATCTCCATTCTAAGAAAGAGACACGCAATGTCAAGGAATACTTTCTTTTCTTCATCTTCTAAAGATTCGAAACTCAGTGCCAGAACATTCTGAAGATTGTCTGGTTGGATATTTTTCAGTTTATCTAGTTGAGTTTGCCAATCCTTTTCATCCTTCTTGTCACACAAAAGAGATCCAAACACTTCAACTGCCAGCGGTAATAGCCCCGAAATCTGGACGATCTTCTTGGATAACTTCAACAGATTCTTTGTTGGGTTTTCTTTTCGTAGTGCATGATAACTAAACAGCTTCAACGCCTGCTCCTCAGTCAAGCACTTGACCTCATACTGTTGGTTCACAGAGAGCTCACTCAGAATCTTTTCATCTCTGGTAGTGATGACTATAAGAGTTCCTTGACTATACCATCTTGTTTCACCAACCAGCGCATTAACCTGGTCTATGTGATCAACATCATCTAAAACCACAATAATCTTCTTCTCAGGAACATTTTCTTTAATCTTTTCCAGGCCTCTGCTAACATCTTCTATTTGAGGTACCAAACGGAAAAGTTCCTTGATGAGAGTTTTTTGAAGATTGACTAAGCCATCTTCGGCTGATGATATTTCTCTAACGTTTGAGATGAAAGCTCGTTGCGTGAAGCTTCCGACAATCTTGTTATAGAAGGCTTTTGCAAGGGTAGTTTTCCCAATACCACCCATACCGTGAAGTCCTAGGACTTGAACACCAGAATTGGATTCAACATCAAACAGATTCATCAAATCCTGTACACGTGATTCAATCCCAACAATGAACTCTCCCACTTTCTCTGGTGTATTGCTCAATTCAGCTAAAACCCTTTTCACAACAAGCTCTATCATGTCATCCTCATCCTTCTCTCTCTCTCTTTTTTTTGTCAACGTCATCCTCATCCTTCTCTTTTCTGCCATAGTCCAAAAAATGAAAAAGAAGCAATTACATCGTAAATTCAATTCACCGAAATGATTCTAAATAATAGAGTCCTACTTGCAAACAAATCCAGCGAGATTTCCAACTAAAGTCAAAGCTTTTCTCCATTGCTCTATCCTCTTCGGATCATCGCTAAATCTTTGTTCGTGTTCTAAAAAATGCTTCTCGATATCATCGCTCTGTTTGCGAACATGGGAGGGATCGACTTTATAAAAAATGGGAAACATCCGACGATATATAGATGATTTAAGATCGCAGAGCAAAGCTAATTCATCTAAAGCTAATTCGTCTTATCGCCCAATGCCGAGCACGTCAAATGCCGAGCAGGTAAGGCCCATCCGTCGAAGCCCGAAGAGGAGTTGCCGACTTACTAAAAACACTCGAGTGCGACTCGGCGAAGGATTCAAGTTTACCGCACACGCGCTGAGTAACAAAGGCGGTAGACAAGACGATTGACTCACTATAAATACCCTTTGTATTTCATTAATGAAAGGATCCGAAATATTCTAAAGAGCAGACACCCGAGCTAGATACTTTAGATATTCATACTACTTAAAATGAATTGTCTAGAACGCCGAACTGAATCTCAGTCGAATTAATTCATCATTCTCTACGACCATCATCTTTCAATCAAGAATAAAATCCTTATCTTATCCCCGAGCTGATTTTAATCATAATCATCTTTAGTATATTCTATTGAACGGAAATATCGCCTCCACGTTTATCACTAATCAATATATACCGAATTATAATCCACTTATTTATATTAGTTATCTTGAAAACTAACAGCCGAGTCTTCGATTCCCGCGTCGAGACTTGACTGGATTTCATCTCCGCGTTTCATACCTTTGTTGTCGCGGAAGACCCGAACCTTTTTTACAGAGCGCCTCATAGAGACGCTGTCCGAAGTTTTCGCGTATGTCTCCACCTTGGAAACTGAGGAAGACGTCATACTCGAGCCTATGCGGCTTCGAAACAACGCCAGATTCCATATCCGAGTCCGATCTCTAAGTCAACTCTGTGAAGACTAGAAGGTGCAGCAGAATTAAGACAGTCGTCTCCCTGAATTCGTTGTTGCTTTTGCTCAGCCCTCTCTGGCTCGATGGTAATCAGAGAAGAACTCACGCAACCATGTCTGCAGAATCTGGATCACAAACTTTGGCTAATACATGATGAAGACGAAGCTTTGCGATTTTTGGAAATCCCTTTGAGAAACGGTTCTTGTTTTTTTTATTTTCTTTTGATTTAATTAAATCATGTTTTAATCTTACTTAAGAAACCCTTAAAACCATGATTATTGGGGTATCTTAAGATATCTTAGGAAGGTTCTTAAGTATTATTTAATATTATTTTTAATATAAAATAAGATTTAACTTAAGAAATGACTCTTATTTGGGATACTTAAGAATCGGTTCTTAATCTCTCAATTTACTACTTCTTATTCTTCTTCTTGTTCTTCTTCTACTTCTTGCTGCTCATCTCACTCATATCTTCTTGCTGCTCCAATCTCAGAAATCTCAGTTTCTTGATCGATCCGATTTCTTCATCTTCTTTACTTCCTCTCTCTACTTCTTTATCTCTCACTTCTCTCTCTATCAAACTGTGGAGACCCCAAAACTCAGATTTCACTTGGGTTGCTCTGATTTCATCTCTTAAGGAGTTATCAATCAATGTTCACTCAACGAATTCTTTAGTTTTCTGGTCTAATCCTAACCCGGAAGTTGTAGAATTGGGTTTGGAATCGATTTCTTTATCAGGTATTGGATCTGATGATAATGGAGTTAGCTGGTTATGGAAAAGTTGTAGAAAGTTAAAGAAATTGAATTTGAAATCTTGTGGAAGCATTGGTGAAATCGAGTCTTTTGGTTTGTGTTTGAAGAATCTTGAAGAGATTGAGTTAAAAACATGTAGGAGTATAGTTGATGTGGTTCTGCTGAAAGTATTAGAAATTTGTGAATCTTTGAAGTCTTTGTTGATACATGATGGTGGAAACAAAGATGGGTTGGTTCATTTCATGAACAATGCTAGATGTTATAATACTTTGGAAAGACTCGATTTATGTCTACCAATGGATTTGACCGATGATCATCTAATCTCTCTCGCTGCGAATTTCAAGTCTTTGTCAAGTCTTAGGCTTACAAGCTGTATTTTTGTGACTGGTGTTAGTCTAAAGGCATTAGCTTTAAGCTTTTGTTCGAGTCTTGAAGTGTTTTCTCTGCGTAGCTGCGATGCGATGGAACGAGAGCCTGGTTTGTTGGCGACATTAGGACAACATTTGAAAAGAGTAAGGAAACTAGAGTTGACTCGGAACGAGTTATTGTAATCTTTGTGACTATCCTTTCGTTGTAGCCACATCAATTCCATATTAAATCAATGCCACCTGATTATCGCAGTAAGGAGAATGTCTTCTGTTGTATCCGCTGTGATTGATTTTGTTTTTTTTCTGCAGCCTATTGTGTTGTTGCGGTTGATTCTGCTGGGAGACAGATTCCTATGGCCTTTTTGGAAAGAGTAAAAGAAGATTTTAACAAGAGATATGGTGGTGGAAAGGCTGCAACTGCTCAAGCAAATAGCTTGAATAAGGAGTTTGGGTACTTTTTCTTTTAATCTATTCAATTGATATCAACGATTTTCTCTTCCATATTCGTGAACTGATTCCTTTTGGTTACTCTGAAGCTCTAAACTGAAAGAGCATATGCAGTATTGCATGGATCATCCAGATGAGATTAGCAAGCTTGCTAAGGTGAAGGCGCAAGTGTCAGAAGTTAAGGGTGTAATGATGGAAAACATCGAGAAGGTTTGAATCTGACCCTCTGCTTCATCAATGTATATATTTATATCTATGATCCCATCTAGTAATACTAAGTTTCTGAAATCTCTTTGTCTGGTAATTATTCGATGCATCACAACTTTAATAAAAATGCCAATTTACCTACGAAACTTATTCATTTGCAGGTTCTTGACCGTGGTGAGAAAATTGAGCTTTTGGTGGACAAAACCGAAAATCTTCGCTCACAGGTGACTATTCCAAAATAATTTGTTGACTGTTTGGTACTCTTGTCTTCATTAGCTAGTTAACCTATAATATCTCGGTGCAGGTTCAAATTTACTTATTGACAATGAGGAAAATTTAAAGCCAAATGAAGTCATCTCTGCCCTTAAAGAGACGTGTAAGGGAGATTTACAGACAGTAAGTGTAAACCATGATGAAGTCTGGACACTTTTATACAACAGTTACTTTGATCTAGGGGAGATCTCATTTGGTCCTTTTCTCTTCTGCTATAGCTTTGATCGCCATGCCCTTGAACTACTTGAGAAAATGTTGGTGCTTGACCCATCCCAGGTACCAAAGAATTTTTAATGCAGAGAACTTTTGTGTGGAATATTAGCAAAATGCTAAAATCTAGAAATTTAGTTCTTTGTTTTTCTTGTCTATTGTTTTTCCTATGAAAAATTCTGATTATTGATAATTCTTCATATGTTAAAACATATTTATGTTTCTGACTAGGAAGAGATGTTATTAAAAGTATTTGGAAATTCAATCTCAATGCTAACTTGTATAAACTCTATTTACAAAAAAAAAATATATATATTAAGAACCTCTAATGGGGTTCTTACTATTGTAGTACAAAAAATCATAGTTTCTTAACAAAGTTTCTTAACGCTAATTAACTATTAAAATATTACTTAAGAAACCTATTAAAAAACTTTGCAATAATGATGCTCTAAGAAACCCCATTAATGATGCTCTTAGATAACAATAAAAATAAGTTAATCATTGAACAACCAATTTTTATAAGTCTGTGTAGTTTTGTACAAAGTTAATATGTACTCAAGACTTTATAAATTTTACTCTCAGGTTCTTACTCATCGTTCTTTATAGTATTTCACCCATATTCTTCTATTATTTTTAGATACTATTTGATTTCCTCGTAAAAATGATATTAGACGATGATGCATCCATCATGGTTAATAAAAAAAATATTCAATGGAACAAATAGACATGCTATATAAACTTTTCCGTACAGGTGATTGCATCAAGTTGAAAGTGAACTTTGATCATCTTAACATTCTTGAATCTTGGTGCATAGATCATTTGCTTACACCTTTTCTATGGTCACACTTGTTTCGACCTCATTTCTTCTATAGATCCCGAGACATCTAGTAATCATGTTGGTACCTGTTGACGTCAAATTAAACTTTGATTAAAATCTTATCATCAGCCTCAGCCAGACCACCAATTCAAAATCAACGACTATTTCGACGTTCTTGAGAAAAGAAGTTGCAAGAAGAGTTTTAATAAAGAAAGAAAGACAGAAGCCTATTGATGTGTGTTGTTATCTAAACACGTGAAATCTTTACCAAATTATGTTCACCATTATGACTTCTACTTTCAGTTATCTTTCGTGAGTGATGTTATTAAATAAGAAAAATGAGCAAGTTTGGTCAAAGATTTTGACTATAAATAGTCATTTTTCTTAGAACCATTAATTTAGATTTTTAGATATGTTTTCTCGTACAAACATTTCCATCACATATACAAACATACCCATTAATTCGCACTTATTTGATCCACATTTATCTATGGCATTTCTGTTTATTGCTAATCAAACTTAATTGGTAGATATCACTATGAGGAGTTGGCCAATGTTTATTACGTTTTATGTTTCCTATGGATGCTTAATTAATATATCCACCTCATATTTAAAGGTTTAGTGATCTATCTTCATGTTAGTGATAAGTCATATAAAGTAACGATGGATAACAACAGATGGAGTCTTCAAAGTATGACTGCTCTTGTGACTGGTGGAGCCAGCGGAATTGGGTTCGTATGTCTTCTATATTCTCTCTGTATCACCTATTTTACCTATTGTTCTGCTTCTATATAATATCATAAGAGATCAAGATTTCAAGAAATTTATGTTTCTGGAATGTTTATGTATGCCATAGTAGAGGAGTTAGCTGGTTTTGGAGCTAGAGTCCATGTATGTGACATATCTGAAGCTAAGCTTACTCAAAGTTTAAGCGAATGGAAAAAGAAAAGGTTTCAAGTGAGTGGCTCAGTCTGTGATGTGACCTCTCTTCCCGAGAGAGAAAAAGTGATGCATACTGTATCCTCGCTGTTTGGTGGCAAACTCAACATTTTAGTAAGTAATTTGATCTGAAAGAAACTGATCGAGTTTGGCATTTTCGTGGGGGAAACTTTTAAAGACTCGTTATTGATGCAACATAGGTAAACAATGTAGGTGGAATTCACAACAAGCCAACGATAGAGAATGTGCAAGAAGATTTCTCGTTCCATATCTCAACAAACTTGGAATCTGCTTATCATCTTAGTCAGCTTTCACATCCTTTGATGAAGGCTTCAGGATTTGGAAGTATCATCTTCATTTCCTCTATTGGAGGTGTTGTATCGATGGCTTGCGGATCCATTTTTTCTCTAGCCAAAGGTAACTAGGGTTGATACTAGAGGCAAGACAAGTACCAAAAAGGAGTTTTTTAATGTTTTGTTGATATCTTTTACAGGAGCTCTTCACCAGCTAGCTAAAAATTTGGCATGTGAATGGGCAAAAGATGGCATACGAGCCAATGTTGTTGCGCCAAATGCTATCACGACTCCTCTGTCTCAACCTGTAATTAAAAGAAACAACTTTTACTTTGTTTTTTGTGTGAATGTAACAACCTCAGTTCCTCTAATAATCTCTCAATTGTGTATCTTAAAGTTTCTTGATGACATCAGTTTCAAGGAGGCATTGTTGAGTAGAACTCCACTTGGCCGTGTTGGAGAGCCGAATGAAGTTGCATCACTAGCGGTCTTCTTGTGTCTACCAGCAGCTTCTTATATCACAGGTCAAACCATTTGTATTGATGGTGGTCTCACTGTTAATGGCTTCTCCTATCAGCCACAGGCTTGATAATCACCTTGTCGCGTTGTGTTTGTTTGTCCTAAACCCTCAATGGTCTCTCTAATAAAAACTCTCACGCTGAGTTCACATTTCCATTGTGGATGCTAAACTCGCTTGGATAGAATATTTGATTACAGCGGAAACTCTGACACCCTTAACGCGCAAACAACTTACGGAAATGTCTCTTTGATACATCAAAATGTCAAATAGACTCTTGACTGAGCATCTCATGAGAAACAAACGTACGTACTCGCCTATTAAGCTGGAACCTTTAGACTCACACGTAATCCTTGATTTTTAGAATTTTTTAGGCATTCCATAGTAGAAAATGAGACCTATCCAAAACTCTGCTCAGTAAAATTTTATGCGAGACTGGGACAAAACAACGTTCTAACTGAGTGGTTCTGTCTATGATGCTTCATCTCGTCATGAGAGAAAAGAAAAATTATGCACACCATATCTCAACGATGGTCGATGGCAAACTCAACGTTCTTGCAAGTTAATATTAATTTGAAAAACAATAAGCATATCTATTTTTGGGGAAATTTCTTTAGTTAATGATTCATTGTTACAATTTTCCCCACCGGAATTTAACTCCAGAAAATCGCGTTATCCCGCGTAATAGGGATTGAGCTATGAACACGGCTCGTCGATCCAAATGAAGTAAAATAAAAATAAAAAGCATATCTCAATCCCTATTTTTTTTTTAACTAAAACCCGTCTAACTCAGTAGACGTTGATAATGAAACAAAAAAAGAAGCTAGTAGATATCAGACCAAGGTAGTGCGGTTTCCTTTGATTATAGGCCATATGCGACCGCTCCATGTCTTATTTAACTAAACCTATTATTACTTATAAGCCTTTGATTAACAAAATAAGACTCATCATCACTTACATCATCAATTCTCTTACAAATTGGAAAACACATCATTAGTTACGTCATCATAATTTCCCCATTTGATATTTAAAACTAAACTAGTTTTAGTCTTTGATCTCTAAATTTGTCTCCCAACCACACCAGTCACAACGTCATTCGATACGATAGCTTTTTTTAATTTCTTTGAACATTCTCATAACCTACCTCGTATCATTTATTCATTATAAATAGCCATTATTTTCATTACCTTTTCTCATCAAACAAGAACAGAAACATCGACAACAATGGCTAAAGCAGAACAGAGGAGCGGATGGAGTCTTCAAGGCATGACCGCTCTAGTCACCGGCGGAACCAAAGGCATTGGGTTTGTCTTCCCTCATCATTTTCCAAGTCATATTCCTTGCGTCACAAGCATAAAAAAAAACCCTTATTTTGCGTACAGAATTAATGTTGTTGATGATTCTCTAGGCATGCTATAGCAGAGGAACTCGCAGGACTTGGAGCAACAATACATACGTGTGCAAGAGATGAATCTCAGCTTAACCAGTGCTTAAAAGAATGGGAGGCGAAAGGCTTTAACGTCACAGGATCAGTCTGTGACATATCGTCCCATACCGACAGAGAGAAACTGATGCAAACTGTCTCCTCTCTCTTTGAAGGCAAACTCAACATCCTCGTAAGTCTCCTCTTCTCTGTATATTCGTGCAAGAACTCATGACATACTAATAATTGGAATTATATAGATAAACAATGTAGGGACATGTGTGACAAAGCCAACCACAGAATCCACAACAGAGGATTTCTCATATCAAATCTCAACAAATTTGGAGTCTGCATACCATTTGTGCCAGCTTGCTCATCCTCTACTCAAATCCTCTGGATCTGGAAGCATCGTCTTCATTTCCTCTGCTGCTGGAGTTGTATCTTGTAGCGTTGGATCCATCTATGGTGCAACCAAAGGAGCTATTTGCCAGCTGGCAAGAAGCTTGGCGTGCGAATGGGCTAGCGACAACATAAGAGCTAACTCCATTGCTCCTGGAGTCATTGCAACTCCTCCAGCTAAAACTGTAAACTCTTAAAAAACACTCTTTTAACAAAATTTAATTATATTCATGTAAATTCATTGAAACGTGATGATATTGTCCAGTTTATACAAGGAGAGGAGTTTGCAAAGAATATTGCTCCGAATATACCAATGCGGCGCGCTGGAGAGCCAAAAGAAGTGGCTGCAATGACTGCATTTCTGTGTCTTCCTGCAGCTTCTTACGTTACAGGTCAAACCATATGTGTTGATGGAGCTCTCTCCGTTCATGCCTTTTAAAGGCTTCCACGAAATCAATCTCTTTACTAGACAAGAATATAGTCGTGTTCACGTTCGATATTTGTACTTTCCATTTTTCTGTATTAATCTAGTTTGATACATTCTATGTTTTGTTTCCAACCATCTGAGTGAGTTTGATGAATAAAAGCAATTTATCTTTGGCCTTTACGAGTTACGTCTGTATCAAATACTTAGTTATAATGACTCATATTAAACCCAAGCGCAGATATGTATAATGACGTAACGAAAAAGATCAATGCGGTGTCTTTCACTGTTTCACTTGTTGAAGTGAGATTCAGGAAACCTGCATATTCTGAAACAATGAAACAAGACTCGATCCCATATAGTTGGGCCTAACCCTCAACGAAGGCCCATTAATTTGATGACCTTTCCTACACGCGCTTACATCGTTCCATGTGGCCTAGTATTTATAAACGGTCATTATCATTTCACTCATTATGAATTTTTCTTAACCAGACATTCAGATCTCCATGAAAAGTTTTTGGCTCTTTGGTTCATAATTGGAAATGGCTAAAACAGGGGAAAGCTTGAGAGAGAATCCTAGATGGAGTCTTGGAGGCATGACCGCTCTTGTAACCGGTGGCTCCAAAGGCATCGGGTCAGTCCCATTTCTACTACCTTACCTATTTTCTTACTAGTCCAATATCAAATCTGAGATCTCATTTCAGTTTTATATTTATATGGATCTTTTGATTGTATTTCGACGTTTAATCAACACATCCACGGAAAAGAGAATTGCTTGACGATGTAAAACCCCAAATGTATATGCATGTGTGCTATGAATAGAGAAGCTGTGGTGGAGGAACTAGCTATGTTGGGAGCAAGAGTCCACACATGTGCCAGAGATGAAACTCAACTTCAAGAAAGCTTACGTAAATGGCAAGCAAAAGGGTTTCAGGTTACCACTTCTGTTTGCGACGTTTCTTCTCGTGACCAAAGAGAGAAACTCATGGAAACCGTTTCCTCTATCTTCCAAGGAAAGCTCAACATCCTCGTGAGTATATAAGCTTTGATCCATATAGGAAGTGTTTTTGTTGTGCTTTCTTATGTTTATGGTTTGGATCTATATATAAGGTAAACAATGTGGGAACGTGTATACCCAAGCCGACCTTGAAGCATACAGCAGAAGATTTCTCAATAACGATGGCTACGAATCTCGAGTCCGCTTTTCATCTCTCACAGCTCTCGCATCCTTTGTTGAAAGCCTCTGGTTCAGGGAGCATTGTGCTCATCTCCTCCGTATCTGGAGTTGTGCATGTCAATGGTGCATCCATCTATGGAGCAAGTAAAGGTATATCTCTATAAACAATTAATTAATGATGCATCGTGTTATGAGACTTATGAAATGTAAGTGTATTTTAGGAGCTATGAATCAGCTAGGAAGAAACTTGGCATGCGAGTGGGCAAATGACAACATAAGGGTTAACTCTGTGTGTCCATGGTTCATAACAACTCCTTTAGTTATCGAAGTAAGGCAACAAATATGAATATTAAAAGTTATATACATATTGTTACTTCTCATTGTTTAATTTAAGTGTAAAATATCTCAGATACTTAGTGATGAAGAGTTTAGAAAAGAAGTTGAGAGTAGGCCACCGATGGGACGTGTTGGAGAAGCAAATGAAGTCTCATCGCTTGTGGCATTTCTATGTCTTCCTGCAGCTTCTTATATAACAGGTCAAACCATTTGCGTCGATGGAGGTGCCACGGTCAATGGCTTCTCTTTCAACCCTCTGCCTTAAGGCGTCGATTGTTACCGTTTACGTTTATTATTATTTTCTGACATTTTCAGTGTATTTTATTTTTATTTTAATAAACTCACAGTTTTTGTATCTTAATTCTTGAACAAAATGTTTGTGAATTTATCTTAAATAAACTCAAAATTTAGAATTGTAAAATTTCTGCAAGTTTTATTTTCACGTGTAAACATAAATACAACCCAAAAAATGGGAGTTTGAAATAATACAGCTTTGAAAGATATGCATGCTTGTGTGTTTATGCGATTATAGTGGTTCAATTGAAATACTATAACAAATGTTTTGATAGTATTTTCAATTTCTCTTTTATATAAAGACTTTTCTACTAAATGCAAAATAGTTTTTTTTCTAGTTTTGTTACTACAGCGAAGGAGATAGATGAACCGATATCTGAAGAAGTTAATTTAAAATCATCTGTGTTAATGTTAATGGAGCTCTCTCCTGTTCATTCCTTTTAAGGCTTCCGCCAAGGCAAATCTTTTATCAGACAAGACTCTGGGCTTGTTCACATAAACCATTTCATGTTTGCTTGTTTCATGATAAAATCATTTATGTTGTCCTATGTAGTTATGTATAAATGAGAGGAAAGTTTGACAATTTACACTCTTCTGAAAGTTGAATCCATGTAGTTGGGCTTAAACCTTAACCAAGACCCCATTATTTTAACTAATCTAACAAAAAAAGGTTAAAAGGAAAGGTTTGTATACTGCCTATGTAAATTTAAAACCGGGTCGGCTTGGCCAATTATGTATAACCAAAACGGTTCAGATATCCAAACCTAATTTTAACTGAACTACTAAATTAATAAATTCTGTCAAAGTCGATGACTAGAGGTTTGAATATCAAAATGGATAAATCCGGCTAACAAAATCTAAATCACAATTTTGAACAATTATACTAATTAACTTTATCGATTCTCATTCCCATTCTTGTTTCTCTAACTTTACTACTCTTTATGTGTTTTTTCTCCACCGGCATAGGCACTACAAACTCATGATTATGGAGAAGGTGCGACTATTTATTCATTTAAAATATCCTGTATATGTTTTATATGACTACAAAATATATCTAAGCACATAAATATTGGATTGTGGAGATTAATAAATATTAAGGAAAATATTATAAATGGAAAGGTTTAGTCACATGTCTTTATTCTCAAAAGGGGACCAAAGATCCGCAATCTTGGTTTGTATATATATATATGAGACCAAAAAAAAAATGGATGTACTATATAAAATTGAAAAATAGTAATTCATACAAGCCTTGCATTGGTACGTGTGGTCTTTGTGACTGAATTACTCGTAATCAGCAATGGCTAAGATAGGGGAAAGGTTGAGAGAGAAACGTAGATGGAGTCTTGAAGGCATGACGGCTCTTGTTACCGGTGGCTCTAAAGGCATCGGGTCAGTCCAAATAATTCTACTTACCTACTTTCTTACTAGTTCAGTATTAAATCTGAGCTCTCATTCCAATAATCAATTTATGTGGATCTTTTGATGGTGTTCCGATGTTTATAATCAAGACAAGCCCTAAGAAGAAAGCTTAATGATGTATTAACTAAAATTGCATTTGTGTTATAAACAAAGAAGCTGTGGTGGAGGAACTAGCTATGTTGGGAGCAAGAGTTCACACATGTGCCAGAGATGAAGCTCTGCTTAAAAAACGGTTACGTGAGTGGCAAGCAAAAGGGTTTCAGGTCACCACTTCTGTATGCGACGTTTCTTCTCGTGACCAGCGAGTGAAACTTATGGAAACTGTTTCCTCTCTCTTCCAAGGAAAACTCAATATCCTCGTAAGTGTATATTTATATAAGCTCCTCCTCATCCTCGAGCATGGATCCACAGTGACCAAATCACGCTGTGTTTGGTTTGTTTGGGTGTATATAGGTACCCAATGTGGGAACGGGTGTAGTAAAGCCGACCACAGAGTGTACAGCAGAAGAATTTTCATTTACAATGGCTACAAATCTGGAGTCAACCTTTCATATCTCACAGCTCGCGCACCCTTTGTTGAAAGCCTCTGGTTCAGGGAACATTGTGCTCATGTCTTCTGCTGCTGGGGTTGTGAATTTGAGTGGTACATCCATCTATGGAGCAACCAAAGGTATACATATATGTTCATATTTAAACAATTAATGATCCTTTGCTTTTATTGATACTTACATAAGTGTACGCATTTTAGGAGCAATGAATCAGCTGGCGAGTAATTTGGCATGCGAGTGGGCGAGTAATACCCTCCAAAAAGCCCACTTACCAATCTCGGTCCAATCGCCACACAACCGACCGCAAGACTAGCAAGGGGTAGATCCGTCGTTTACCCCTCGCGTTGACCTAAGTACGGAAATACCCCTACTAATCTCTATAAAAGAAGAGTTAGTGAACAGTATTAAAGAGATCAGAGTTTTTCGGGATAATCACCTCTCGACTTAAAACATCCAGAGCGAACGAGATAGCTGTAAGCCGAACTCCGTTCGCCTCATCTCGAGCTTAGTTCTTAGTCGACCCTTTTTGTAAAAGAGCAACTCGCTCGACCAACTCTGTATTGAAATCGCCTTATTAATACAACGTCGTCCGACGACCAATTATCTCGCACTACCTACGTCTCATATCATTACTATTGTTTGTTTGATTGGGTTTGACCATCAACAATTGGCGCCGTCTGTGGGGACCATTTCTAGCATTTTAAGTAGTAAAGGCAGACGGAGGCACACGCCCACCAGTGCGAGCAACAAATCTATCCAAAGCGAGATGGGGAAGCGACCCGGAAAAGCAATAGCCAATCACAATGGGCTCACGGAGCCGCGACCCAAGCAAAGGACACTCGCCCTACCCCACCGGGCGAGGGAACCAGCGCGCAGCACGAACGACCCATCGTCCCGCGACCCGAAAGGGAAGTGACTCAGCCCGACGCACCACCTCAACTTGAGACTCGACCGACCAAGTCGCACAGTTCACAAACAATCACCCAAGGCACAGCAGGGGCCACCACGAGCGCGAACATAGGCGATCTTTTCCAAAACATCCTGGATCGCATGAACGCCCAGGAGGCACAAATCGCCAACCAGCTTAAGACCCTAACGGACGCCCAAGCGGCATCCCAAGAGAAAATCAACCGACTCTGTGCAGTGGGCGTTCCCACAACTTGTCCGACGACGCGGGCGAATATTACCCGATCACGACTCGACGCATCCTATAACAACAGTCCTAGCGGCCTCAACAGGTTAGCGCCTAACGCAGCTGTCTACACGGCCGACCAGGCCGATACCACCAGGCCCCGAGCCATCGCGGAACGATACCTCAAAGATTACGCCGCCACCAAAGATAAGGAGATCGACGATATGAAGGAGCTTCTCCGCGCAATGTCTTCCAAAGTTCACCGCGTGACCAGCTCCGCCCCCGAACTCGAAAAGATATTGGAAGACACCCAACACTCGCATTTTACCACCCGCATAACAAACACACCACTTCGACACGAGGGGAAAATCAAGCTCCCCTCCTACGACGGACGGAACGACCCGCAGCAGTTCCTTACCAAATTCGCGGTAGCGATTGCACGGGCGCGGTTTGCAGAGGAAGAGCAGGACGCAGGGTGCTGCCAACTCTTCGTCGAGCAGCTAAGCGGCGCAGCACTCAGCTGGTTCACACGGCTTGAGGCCAACACGATTGACTCCTTCTACCAACTTAAAGCACCCTAAACCCTAAACCCTAAACCCTACTTGAAGCAGTACTCGATGTTTATCCAAAAGGGCGTGACCAATGCCGACCTCTGGACAATTACCCAGGGCCCGAAGGAGTCCCTTCGAGAGTTCATCGACAGGTTCAAAGAGGTAGTCTCCCAAATCGATGTATCCGATGATGCGGCCGCCCATGATCATGTTGAGTCAAAGTTTCGAGAAGACTTATCCCTCAATCAACCCGCTTCGCTTGTCGACGCTCTGCATCGCGCCTCGCAACACATACTTGTCGAAGAAGAAAAGGCCGCGATGGGCAAAAAGCACGCCTCAAAGGCAACCCCCGCTAAAGCAAAGGAGGAGTACTTCAAACCGCGCCAGCATTATGACACAGATTACGCTAAAGAAGAGCGGAATAGGAAAGCGGCGACCTTCTTCGTCGGATCGCAGGATAACAGACCGCCGCAACCTTGGAACAAGTATATCCGAAACACCAATCCTAAGGGCACGCCACCCCAAGGACAACAACTATTCTGCGACTTCCACAAAAGCCCGGTCACTCGACTCACGAATGTCGGTACCTACTAAGTCAGCTACTCGCACGGTACAAGAACAGGGACATATGCATCGAGCCCGGTAGACCCATGAACCGAGGGCAAGGAAGAAACGATCGCCGCGATAACCAGGCCAATCAACCAACCCACAACAAGGACCGTCATCCTGGTAATGAGCCCGTCCACGTCTAGGAAGACGACATCGCTGCAGCTGATTTCGAGCCCTCAAAGCGAGTACGGGACGATAACGAGCCCTTCCCCGTTCCACGTCGACAAATCAACATGATCATGGGGGGCCTAACAAACTGCCATGATTCCGTACGGTCAATCATGACCCACCGTCGCCGCGCCGAAAAGGCAGTCACTTGGCCGCATGCCGTCACAGCCGAAAGAGAGCCAATTGTTTTCACTGACGCCGATACAGTGTGCGTCGACATGCCCCACATCAACCCCCTAGTCGTTGAGTTGCTTGTAGGGGAGAGTGAGGTTACGAGGGTGATGATCGACACCGGCAGCTCCGTCAACCTCATATTTAAAAAAGTGCTTCGAAAAATGGAGATACCCGATCGCAGCATCAAACCATCGAGTCGACCTCTAACCGGCTTCGACGGCGATACAATTATGACGATAGGGACCATCAAGCTCTCCATCTTCGTCGGGGGAACAGTCAACAGGGTCAAATTCGTGGTCATCGACCGCCCTGCCGTATATAACATCATCCTCGGTACACCCTGGATATACCTCATCAAGGCCGTACCATCGTCGTACCATCAGTGCGTCAAGTTCCCCACGCCAAGAGGAATCTGCACGATAAGAGGATTCCAACAGCTGGCTTGCACCTGCTTCGTCATCGAAAAGAAGATGCGAAATCTTAAGCTTACCGACACAACGTCGATCCTCAGTCTCCCATCCGTCGAAACGGAGAAGATCTCCCAGGCAGCCACTTCCTCACCAGCTGCGTCGCCCTCAACGGCCCCCTGCACTCAGTTGGTTGAAGCCAAGCCCTCGCAATAACGACTACAAAAACTCGCGTTGGAGCTCGAAAACCTCACGTCCAAGGATGCGGCAACGGCGACCAAGCATAGCGCTACCGAGTAGGTCAACATCGACGCCACTGACCCAGCGCGATGCGTGGGCATCGGTCTTAACATCAGCACCCCGGTACGAATTGCGCTCGTCAATTTTCTCACATAAAACGCCTCCACCTTCGCTTGGTCGATCAACGACATGCCGGGGATAAACCCAACGATCACATGCCACGAGCTCAACGTCGACCCAACTTATTAGCCTGTAAAGCAGAAACGTCGGAAGCTTGGACCAGAGCGGTCCATGGCCGTCAACGAGGAGGTCGACAAACTATTAAAAGCCGGGTCGATAGTCGAAGTCCGTTATCCAGACTGGCTAGCCAACCCGGTCGTCGTCAAAAAGAAAAATGGGAAGTGGCGGACTTGCATCGACTTCACCGACCTCAACAAGGTTTGTCCAAAAGACAGCTTTCCACTCCCACATATCGACCGGCTCGTGGAAGCCACGGCGGGCAACGAACTCCTCTCTTTCATGGACGCTTTCTCCGGGTATAACCAAATACTCATGCACCAAAATGACAGAGAGAAGACGTCATTCATCACCGACCGAGGAACGTACTGCTACAAAGTGTTGCCCTCCGGACTCAAAAATGCGGGAGCGACTTACCAACGGTTAATCAATCAAATGTTCGCATACCAACTCGGGCGGGCGATGGAAGCCTATATCGACGACATGCTCGTCAAATCCCCCAAAGCCGACGATCACGTCAAACACTTTAAGCAATGCTTCGAAGTTCTCAACAAGTATGGCATGAAGCTGAACCCAGACAAGTGCACGTTCGCAGTAACGACCGGCAAATTCCTCGGCTACATAGTCACCCGGCGGGGAATCGAAGCAAACCCGAAGTAAATCTCGGCAATAATCGACTTGCCCTCCCCAAGGAATTCACGCGAAGTATCGTGCCTGACAGGACGAATCGCAACATTAAATCGCTTCATCTCTCGTTCGACTGACAAATGTCTGCCCTTCTATCAACTACTAAAAACAAACCAAAAGTTCATTTGGACGGAAGAATGCGAGGGAGCCTTCCAGCAACTCAAGGAGTATCTCTCAACGCCCCCAATTCTCGCCAAACCCGAACCCGGAGAGACGTTGTTCCACTATGTTTCCATGTCAAGTTTGGCCGTCAGCGGCGTTCTAGTCAAAGACGATCGGGGAGAGCAACGACCAATCTTCTACATTAGCAAAACCATGGACAGTGCCGAGCTGCGCTACCCGACCGTGGACAAATTAGCTCTAGCAGTAATCACCTTGGCACGAAAGCTTCGCCCATACTTTCATCCCACTCAATCGTCGTTCTCGCCAATCAACCGCTCCGAGCAATCCTTCACAGCCCCAACCAGTCGGGCTGTCTCGCTAAATGAGCTGTCGAACTCAGCGAGTACGACATCGAGTATAAAGGGCGGACGTGCGCAAAATCTCAGGTCCTGGCCGACTTCCTCGTCGAACTCCCCCCGATTGACCATTAACGGACGACTCGAACCCCGAACGCCGCCCTCGCTTCAACATCAGATCCCGACCTCATGCGAATCATACTTGTTGAAAGTATCGACAAACCTAGCATAACAACGACCGACATGGTCTGCTCCATCGGCGACAAAGAACCTGCCGAAAACGAAGACGACTGGCGAATCGCAATACTTACATACATACACGACGGCGAGGTACCTTCTGATAAATGGGCCGCGCGTTGACTTCGCACAAGAAGCGCCAGCTACGTAACCCTCGACGGCAACCTCTTCAAAGAAAGCGCATTCGGCGTCCTCCTCGGATGTCTGTACGAGGACGAAGCGACCCAAGTTATGAAAGAAACGCACGAAAGCGCCAGAGGAAACCATCCAGGTGGCTGAGCGCTAGCCCTAAAAATAAAAAAGCACGGACATTACTGGCCTACCATGGTAGCCGACTGCGAGAGGTACGTACGACGATGTGAAAAATGCCAGCGTCACACGCAGAAAATCCACGCCCCCACCGAGCTCCTTCAAACGTCAACCCCGCCCTATCCCTTCATGCGATGGGCAATAGATATCGTTGGCCCCTTGCCCACCTCCAGACAGAAAAAATACATCCTGCTATGATGGACTACTTTACGAAATGGGTCGAAGCAGAAGCGTACGCCCAAATACGCGCAAGAGACGTCCAGATCTTCGTCTGGAAATACATCATCTGTCGACACAATTTGCCATACGAAATCGTCACGGACAACGGAACACAGTTCACGTCCACACAATTTGAAGATTTCTGCGCAGGATGGCGAATCCGCCTCAGCAAATCTACCACAAGATACCCGCAAGACAACGGCCAAGCAGAAGCGACAAACAAAACAATCCTCGACGGACTAAAGAAGCGCCTCGACGAAAAGAAGGGAGCCTGGTCCGACGAACTCGACGGTGTCCTTTGGTCCTACCGCACAACTCCCTGTACACCGACTGGCCAGACACCCTTCTCCCTGGCTAACGGAATGGAAGCAGTTGCACTAGCCGAGGTCGGCATCGCAAGCCTGTGACGATCAATGCTAATACACGATCAAGGCCTTGACAACAAAATGCTCATCAACACGCTAGACATGATCGAAGTACGTCGTGACAAAGCCCTTCGTCGCATCCAGAACTATCAGAACGCCGACGCAAAGTTCTACTACAAGAAAGTCAAAAGCAGGCACTTTCGAGAAGGCGACCTCGTCCTACGGAAGGTTTTCGAAAACACAGCCGAAATCAACGCCGGAAAATTAGGCGCGAATTAGGAAGGCCGTTATCAAATTTCCAAAGTCGTCAAGCCGGGTGTCTACGAGCTACTAACGATGAGTGGCACACCAATCCCTCGATCATGGAATTCCATGAACCTAAAATGCTACTACTACTGAGTCTAGGACGCTCGTACGGCGATCCTTACCTTGTAAATATGAACTACGAATGGCTTGATCCCGCTTAAGGGTACGTAGGCAGCCTCCGGGCGCAGATATTACTCTATAAAAATTTTTATTCTCCCAGAGACTCATTATGAAACACATCGGCGCCCTGATCAGGTGACCGATACTAACACGTGCTCAGCAATAAGCGCACCCTTCTGTTGAGGATGTATTTCTCAGCAGTCAAGGGCATCTAAGCCGAGTCCGCCCTCGCACAAACATTCCACGCACGACCGACTCTGTAAGCCGGGCCGGGCCCCGGCCCGCACAAGCGGTATACGCGCTGGATATCTACAGGATAAGTCGAGTGCTACGCTCGCACCTATTCCTAAACACAGGGTAAGTCGAATACTAAGGTTCGCACCTACGCAAAACATACTTAGAATTTTCCTCAAGTATCTTGCATAAGCCGAGCACGACGCTCGCACCTCGGTGCACACGCGAAACGTAGCGTTCCCACCATGACTCTACGTCGCCAGCCTGATTCTATGCGCCCGAAGTCGCACTAAACGCACGATCCGATCGCACTACTAACAAGTTTATGACAAAAGGAAATTCTCCACAAACCGACTTCCTCAAAAGCTTACGTCCTTACAAACAGCGAAATAGAACGGCACAGTCGCCGAGCCCTTTCCTAAAAAAAAAACAAGAAGAGGGGGAGGGAAGAGAGAGCTATAAACATCTAAGGCAGCAGGACACAGCACACCGTCAGTGCCACGCCTCTGGGTCACCCTCAAACAGCGCCATACCCTCGTGCTCTTCGACCATGCGGTAAAAGCAGTCAGGCATAGAGAATATGATGTTCAAGTCTTGCTTCACCCATTCCTTCGGGTGCACCTCGAGTCGCTTGATCTTCCGGATCATTCCGAGCCAGCTTCTCTTCTCGGATGATGGGGTAACGCGGATACCTCTTTTCGATCTCCCTCCTCTAGTATCAACAAGTAATGAACCCAACAAACGAGCTAGAAGCCCAAACAAAATTTCAGGCACCTCGCGCAAGGCGCACGACTTACCGCGAACAAGAACTCCTCGGCCTGCTTCGCATCCAGCCCTCGCAACGTGGCCATAAAGAGCGTGGGCTCCTTTACCTCCGACGGCCGAAACTCTTGAGCGATCCGCTCACAACAACAAGGGCACGACATTTGTAGCCGCGACCTTCTCTCCGGATTGACATCCGGAGTCGAGCGAAAAGGAATCGACGTAAACGGCCACATCCTCAATCAGGCAATAGAGAAGCGCGAAGTCGATTCACAAACTAAGTCGACCTCACCAACGAAAGGCTCTCACAGCAAAGACCAAACACTCCAAAAACGGCAAAGTCCCTCCTCTCCCTTTTTTATAAGCAAAGCACGAATGCACAAAGAGGACAGGGACATTAAAAGCCTCCAACCGCGGAGACATTAATGCCGCGCATATTTCCAAGACAAAATGTTCATTTATTACATCAAACAACATCGCAAAAAGGAGACACAGAAAATGAAAAGGCTGCCACAAACAATCATTACAGACGCACAATCAAGGATGCTACGCTTCCCCAAACAACGATTATCATTAATCACTTCAAATGTACTTGCCAGAGGCCGACTAACAATCATGTCTTTACAAAGTCAAGAGTAAGATCGTTATACAGGAATCAAAAGTTAAAAACATTTAAGGTGCGCTCCCCGCATCCCACGGGAACAACGACTCGCCCTTTTACTCAACCGCGAACCGGCGGAAGCAATCCGGCAGCGGCAATACCTCGTCCACCCCGCACCGCGCCCAATCCTTGGGATGCGCTTCTAAACGCTGCATCTTCCGCATAATGCTGACCGCCGCTGCATCGTTCTCGACCATCGCGACAACAAACCCTACAGGGAATCCCGGAAGGTACGCCTCTTGAAGCGACGCTCGCTCTTCGCTCACCAAACGGTCGAAGTCACGCTTCAACCAGTTGTAACACTCCCTCTTCTGCACAAAGCAACGTGTCGGCCTGTTACAAGTGACTCACCTACACTCATCAAAAACGACATAGCAGTGACAGATCATTCGTGGCAAACCTGAGTAACAAAACGATGGGCCGCCATATACTGCGGCTCGACCAACAAGTAGATAAAGAAGCTCGGCACCAAGACGATCCCAGTCGGGCAATACTTTTGGATCAGCCGAACGTTGCAGCATGGACAAGACACCGACATGCCCTCGAAGCATTCCATGTAGACCGTCGAGGCGGCTCAACGTCCAAACACAATCGGAGTCCCAACCATAGTCAACCAACGATGTTTCCGAGAACGCAAGAAAGGATAAAAGCAGATGCTTCAGAAGAGGAACAGAGAGGATGGGTACTAGAAATGACGGAAGTACAGAGCATTATAAAGGCAGCAAAACGGTGCATCGAAGGGTCGTGACAGGAAACGTCCCTTCAATGCACCGCTTCCCTTTCGCGACTTTTCGACAAGACAGAGTATCAATAAATGCGAAGTTCCAAATTAAACGGCGAATAACGCTAAGGTAAAGTCGAAATAAGCGCAAACACCCCCTCGGGCAAATACCGGTTCAACATTCAAAAAAAAAAAGGGGGGAAAGGGGGAGAAAGACGGCAATGAAAGAACGTGTCCGCAAATTACAAGAAAAAAAACATAAAGTAAATTAAGGTATCCGCTGGGTCGCCTCCTCAGGCATCTTCTCCAGCGACCGCTTCGTCCGTAACATCCCTAGGAATACCCGCTCCACCTTACGGAGCGACCTCCTCCCTTGTTTCTTCAGCAGCCCTGTCCCTTGCCCCTTCAGAGGCCTCGTCCGTCGGAATGTCCCCCTCAACGGCAGTCTGCTCACCTTCCTCAGCGGCAGTCTGCTCGCCCTCCAGCATGATCGCCGAAGTACCTGGAGCTGGAATTTCCGTCGAACGCGTTCGTCTGCGTACGAGAATCGTGGATGCCTTTAAATCGCCCTTGGTCAGCACAGGGTCGGGCATTCCAGCGATCATACTCTCAAGCTCCACTACCTTGGCGCTAAGATCCGTCACAACATACGACGGTACTGTGATCTCACCATCACCCTCCAGGGCCTTCAGCAACCTTAGCGTACCAGAGATCTGTTGCAGCTGCATTTCGAAGCCAAGGCGAGCTTCCGACTTTGCGAGGTATTCGAGCACTTTGTCCAGACGGAGCTAAAAGCGTCCTAGAAGGTCTTCCGTCGTATTCCGGCATGTGGACAACTCCTTTTCATCTCGAGTTGCCCTCAGCCTAGTCATCTCCGACGCATGGACCTTTTCCAGCTCCCGCAGCTGCGTTTCCAAAGACGTTCGCTGCAGAACATACTCGCCCTCCCTATCCTCAAAGTCAGCCTTGTACGCAGCCAATTCCTTTGCCAGAAGGGTACTGCGCTCCCGCTCCTTCTTCAGCTCCTCTTGCAGCTTCCCCGCGTCGACCTCAGCACCCTCTTTCTTTGTAGCCTTTAACTGCTGGTCATAAAACTTCACCAACTGGTTCGTGGCGTCGAAAGCCTAGGTCGACCAGCACAACCATAACGAGATAAGAACAAAGTCATTAGGTAGCCAAAAACCTCAAAAGATTTACAGCAAACCAATGCAGAAATCACGTTGCCCTTACCGAAAAGAAACCTTGCGCCATCGTCTCGAACATATCGGCGCGCACGAGCTCCCTTGGCTCAAACGATGTCGAAGGATCTCGGCGAAGGTGGCGAAAGAGGTCGGCACATGCCGCCTTGCTCTGAAGCATTGATCGATCCTTTTGATTATACCGCCAGCGGAACGTATGGTCGATCTCTGCAGGTGGGTCGACACGTCCTCGCTTCGAGGATTCAACCTCACTAGCACGACGAGACTCTGGCACGACCTGTTTCTTCGAAGGAATACCCCCCGGATCGGCGGATGGCTGCCCGACCTTTTCCTTGTCCTTTCTTTGAACAGGCTTGAGCGACCCCGCCTGCATAGCCTCGACCGCCCCTTGCTCCTCTGTCCACCCTGCAGGAGGATGCAGGTTCTTCAGTGATTCCCCCTAGTCGTCGGACGAGCAGCCGACTTCCCCTGGAAACTAGATCGATGATGAAGATGTTCTAAGATGTTCGGCATGTTCATTTTCCTCATCATCTTCCCGCGAATTCTCGCTGGTGAAACAGGTGCGAGCGACCGTTTTAAAAAAAAAAATTTCGGTTAATCGACCAACCTTCCTTGCGTCGCTCTGACCTAGCCTGAGAAACGCCCTTTTCCTCTGATGGCCAATTGAACGCCGACTCGCGCTTCAGTTTCTCTACGTCGTCACGAAAACCAGGTGGAGGCGCTCTAACCTTCAAAATGCGATCTGCAGTGCAGCAAAATCAACCCGCAATCAAAAGAATGGAGAGCGACGCAGTTAGCAAATAAGAAACAGAAGCTAAGTCTACCAGGGTTGCGGTTCCAGCGAGAAAAGAAAGTCATAGAGGGATCCTCAACGGACGCCTTATCAATTTTGACAAAAAAATAATGTTTTTCCCACGAGGAAAACTTCTCTTTCCCCGAAACAATCTTGTGCTTTGGCAAGGCGCTCACATAACGGAGATAATCCTTGCCCTTCACCTTTGCGATGGTGGTCAGCTCCTCGAAAAGGTGATAACTCATTTTCACTCTACACTTCTTAGATAAGATAACGAGGCCCATAGCATTCCGAACTGCAGAAGGAGCGAGCTGAGACAACGCCATTCGACGTTCGGAACAGTACTGAAGCAAAAAGCATGGGATCGGAAATCTGAGCCCACAGTCAAAAAAGTACGACTCATAAAGGCACATATAACCGCGAGGCGGCGCCCGTGGTCGATCATCCAACGACGGAGCGATCAACGAGACACCACTCGACGAGTGGTTCAAGTTGAGAATCTCCTCTAAAGCCATATGATCCGACCTCGACGAACCAATATACCTAAGGCAATCCCCTCGACCGACGTACTGATCGAGAGGAGCAGATGAAGCTTCGACTTCTTCGGAAGACGAAGAAGAACCCTCCGAGTCGTCAGAAGAACCCTCCGAGTCGTCAGATGAACCTTCCAGGTCTCTGTCGACAAGACAAGAGACATCGAGCGTAGGACGAGGCGAACTAGGACTTGTGCCGTCACCACGAGACAAAACCTCCCTCCTCGCCAGCTCGTCGGAAGGGGAATCAGTATTCGCAGCAGAGGGCGAGGATACTGAAGGGGAACTTAAGATAACCACCGGAGGTCGACCCCGGGTAGAATCCCCCGAGCCACTAGAAGTACGACCTCTTATATAGTCGTCCAACGACCCAGCAAATGAGTTGGAACTTGAAGACATCGTGCGTAACAAAAGCAAACACAAGAAATTCACAGAAAGATGCAGCGAGCAGAATAAAACCACAAGACGAGAGAGAGAGAGGTTACCTTTCAAGATGGAAGAGAAAAATGAAGATGAGTTACCCGGAGCAAGTATATATACAAAAGAAGCTGGAAATTGAAGCGGCGAGAGGCCACGTCCTCCGAAAAGGTCGCGTCAAGCATAACTGTTCCCGCTCACCTAGGGCAAACCAGGAAAAACCTAAAGAACGCGCGAGCATAAGCAAGAAAGGCCCTGTTCGGCCCAAAGAAAGGGGGGGCATTGTTGGGTATGGGCTCCGCCCTTCCCCTCCAAAAAGCCCACTTACCAATCTCGGTCCAATCGCCACACAACCGACCGCAAGACTAGCAAAGGGTAGATCCGACGTTTACCCCTCGCGTCGACCTAAGTACGGAAGTACCCCTGCTAATCTCTATAAAAGAAGAGTTAGTGAACAGTGTTAAGGGGATCAGAGTTTTTCGGGATAAGCACCTCTCGACTTAAAACATCCAGAGCGAACGAGATAGCTGTAAGCCGAACTCCGTTCGCCTCATCTCGAGCTTAGTTCTTAGTCGACCCTTTTTGTAAAAGAGCAACTCGCTCGACCAACTCTGTATTGAAATCGCCTTATTAATACAACGTCGTCCGACGACCAATTATCTCGCACTACCTACGTCTCATACCATTACTATTGTTTGTTTGATTGGGTTTGACCATCAACATAAAAGTACACGTATATATGTGATTTTGGTTTAGTTAAGTGCCAAATTGTTGGATAATATTATTAATATCTTGATCTATACAAGTTATATATGTAAGTTATGTTGATGGGAGTTCACTCCGTTCATGCCTTCTAATGCTTATAAGGCACTCAATCTCTAATCTATCGGATAAGAATTGTGTGGGTGTTATTCGATTTTTTTGTTTGTTTCCAATCAAGCTGTGATTTGGGATGAATAAAATAATGTATGGTGTCCAATACGTATGTATAATATATTATAATCACATATAATATAATATAGTCATGTAATGATAACCATACGATTTTCAACTCTAATGTCCCTTTCCTCGCTTGCTTTACGGGTTATGGCTAAAACGTATAAGCTTTTTATGGTAAAATGAAGATGTTGTAGCCGCGGATTAGCCGTCAATGTGATTTTGCTCGGTACACCGTAACCATTCGGGTCTTGTATCTAGTTTCGACGGCCAGAGATTATGTTGTATAAACCTAATTAAGTCAACTCCCTCAAGCCATAGTCCGTTATAAAATAGTCAGGCCCCTCACAAAATTAATTAATGATAACAAAAATATAACAGAAAACAGCTAGAAAGTGAAAATTATCGTTACGTTGTTAAGTTGGGCGTAGAAGAAAATATCCATAGTGTGTATATTCTACTATTTTCGAAAGTTAATTTAGGGTGATCGGAAGAAATTAAGGTGTTTCTAACAAATAAAAATGAGGGTCCTTTTGGTAAAAGTGAGGGAGATGAGAGAAGATATAAAAAGCATATATAGCCAAAAGTTGAAAATGGTATACTCTCTCTCAAATTGTTTGAATCTTTGTAATTTCGTTCCAATCATTCTTAGAACCGATCCAGAGAATAAGAGTTTAACTAATAATTGGCGTTACGAAAATCGTCTAAGCTAAATGATGCAAGGTATAGTATTACGAGATTCACATAAGCTAAAGTACGTGTACGTTTAATGATTTCCCTAAACTTTAGTGACTATATATTCAACCAGAACACAGATCAAATAATTAAATATTAATTTAAAATATTACATTATATTTACAAAATTTAAATAATTTGACATTAATTATATCTTGATTACACTTTCGCATTTTACTTTCTATTTAGGTTGTTCCTACGCCAACACAATATTGTTGAACCACACTTCCACTACCACACATAAAAATCTCAATACAAAATATGTATTATGAACACCAATGAAAAACAAGTAGGGTTGCCATTTGTGTAACCTCTAATTCTTCCCTCTTCTTCGTAAAAAACATCTTGGTAGTTTATTACTCTTGTAAATATTAGTTTAAGCTCAATGAGCTTACATACCAAGGATAAACTTCATACATTTCTTTAACGCATATCAAAAACAAATTTCTATACACAACTAAACTAAACGACATGTAGGTGCGATCGAACATATTCATATTTTCTCAAAATTTTAGACATGTAGACAAAATAATCCATATATTTTTTTAAGACTATGTAACTTGGTAAAAAAAAAACTATATAGTTGAACTTTCTTAGGTATAACTTTATTGTATTTCTTAAATAACTAGAATGCAAGCACTTGTGAAAAAAAACACTTTTTCTCTTTATTAGAAATCACTTAAACAGTTTTACACAGACCTGTTTAATTAGAATTACACACAATATTTAAGACTTGTCAATGATCAATTTCTAATCGACCCAAAACTAATCAACCCAGCTGGAGCTGTGTTGCTCTCGTTTTTAACTCACCACTTTATGATCTCAGTATTTCTTTGAGTCGTTTACACTTATGCATTCTACAAGCTGCCTAATCCTAAGACTTGTATCTTCTTTATATGTGAGCTACAAGATCTTATCTTCACAGTTGTTGATGATAACTTCAAATCTTTGTTATATTTATTAAAAGCGTCTTGTTGATAACTCTATATCTTTTAAACGAATCTTCTAGAAGAACTTCCGTTTCATACTTTGATTATCTTAATCATGTGTCACGCAGACTACGTTCTTTGTGTGGCACTCCCTTGTGTTCCATAGATGACGTCTCCCTTGTGTTCCACAGGTCGTGACTGTTGCATCACAACTTCCACATGCTTTCAATCTCCCCCTTTTTATCTGAATGTGTAAACTCAAGCTTCCCATGCTTCAAATGCTTCCTGCCAAAATTAGCCCATACAAAAAAAAAACATGCACACATATCGTTCCAAAACAACTTAACCAACATGACTGTTAAAAACAGTCTCTCCCTCACTGTTGTCACGAACACCAATCTCCCCCTGCTTGAGTGCACAGTTAGATAAAAATAATGAAGCACAAAACATAATTCAGTTTAGTTTGTCTAGTCTGCAGCATTTACTAGTCTGCAGTTCAAGTCACTATGAAACATAACACACTTATGTGAAACACAAATTCAAGCACATGTTTAATTGTTTATACACCACGGACATCAAGCAATCACAAACATTCGATGCATAGGAGAGTAAACAAGCGGAAATCCATCACAAGCATACCAAGAAACATCAATCATAACTAGGTTCATTGATTAGTCACTCAGAGATTTGTAACAACACATACCTTGATCCACTAAGTTCACAATGCCACATGATATGCTCAGAGCCATATACAAGGAAGATGCCTAGTGGATAGTCTTTCACACTGCCATGCCTTAAGTCCTGTGTAACCAACGTAGAGCAGGCAGCTGGAATTTCCTTTGGAGAGTACACATACAGGAGTCTTAGTCGCCCTTTTTTTTTTTTGAATGACTAACACCTCCTTTTGAATTTTTCTGTGGAATCAGTGGCCTCACTTGACTTCTCAACCACTGAACCTTGTGCTGATGCTTAACATGACAACAAATGAGTGTCTCCTCATCTCTTTGACTTCCTATTCCACGACAACATTTTAAGGTTACACAATCCGGCATGACCGGCAACTATTTTCTACAGACTGTATGTGCAGTTATCCCTGTTGCAACAATCCCTTAATGAACAAGACAGTTAGTGTTCATAAATGCCCAGAGAATTTTTCAGGTTATTGAAGCAATTTAACTCAAGCGGTTTTGTGAATATATCAGCCAAATATTTCTCAGATGCAACATGATGAATTTCAACAAGTTTCCCTTCAATTAATTCTCTTATGAAGTGATGCCTTATGTCTATGTGCTTAGTGCGAGAATGTTGAACATGATTCTTAGATATGTTTATTGCACTAGTGTTGTCACAGTGAATTAATAAAGTTTCAGTGGTCATACCATAGTCAGCAAGCATCTGTTTCATCCAGAGCAGTTGTGTACAACAGCTTCCCATGGCTATGTATTCAGCTTCTACAGTAGACAAGGTAACAAAGTTCTGTTTCTTGTTGTGCATTGCAATGAGATTGTTTCCTAAAAAGAAACATTCACTGTTGTACTTCTCTGATCGTCAACGTTGCCTGCCTAATCAGCATCACAAAAACTTGCAAGATTCTGATTAGTACGTTTTGTATAATACAAGCCAAGATCTAGTGTACCTTTGACATATTTGATGATTCTCTTGACTGCATTAAGATGTGATAGGCATGGATTGGCTTGATATCTAGCACATACACCTACACTATAACTCAAGTCTGGTCTAGTGGCAGTTAAATACAAAAGACTTCCAATCATAGCTTTGTACAACTTTGCATCAACTCTAGTTCCTTCTTCATCCTTTGACAGCTTAACTGTTGCACTCATAGGTGTGAGAGCTGTCTTGCATCTCAAATCTCTTGATTAAGTTCTTAGCATAAATACTTTGAGAGATAAAAATCTCGTCTTCTGTTTGAGTGACTTGTAGTCCCAAGAAGTAGTTTAGCTCCCCGACCATGCTCATTTCGAATTCCTTTATCATGATTTGCACAAATTTATCCACCATGTCTTGTTGTGTGCTCCCAAAGATGATGTCGTCAACATAGTTTATCCACACTCCCTCGCTGGAACTTGTTATCTAACAGAAATTGTGTCAGTCTCTAGTACCAAGCTCGTGGAGCTTGTTTTAACCTATACAATGCCTTTTTGAGTTTGTAGACATAATTTCGAAAACGTGGATCTTCAAAAAACAAGATTGATGATGAAGGAAATATCACAAGAAACAAAGCCAGACTTGTTGCCCAAGGATATTCACAAGTTGAAGGTGTTCGTGACAACAGTGAAGGGGAGACTGTGTTTAACAGTCCTGTTGGTTAAGTTGTGTTGGAACGATATGTATGCATATATATTTTTTTTGGTGGCAGATGGGGTTAATTCGAGTAGTCTTGTTTCACTATCTGTTGAGGAATTTCCTGTTGTGCTTACGTCAGTTTCATGATTAACTTGATCTGGCCATTCAGCATCTTCCTCTGTCACATGAACAACTGTGATATGACTCCTATCATTGAACACAACATTCACTGAATCAACAATCATCTTCGTTCTCTTGTTGTACACCATGTATGATGTGCTATTTGTGGAGTATCCAAGAAACATCCCTTCATCATTGCGAGCATCGAATTGACCCAAATGGTCTTTATCATTGAGTATGTAACAAGTACACCAAAAAATATGAAAATAACTCAAAGTAGGAGTTTTTCTTTTCCAATTTCGTATGGAGGGTGTTTGTACAAGGTTTTACACACACTCGGTTGATGATATAACAGGTTGTGTTGACTGCTTCTGCCCAGAACCTCTGTGCTACACCATTTCAATGGAGCATGGCTTGTGCCATTTCTTGTAAGGTTTTGTTCTTTCGTTCCACAACTCCATTTTGTTGAGGTGTCCTTGGAGCAGAGTATTGATGTCTAATCCCTTGTCTTTGACAGAAATTTTTCACTTCTTCATTTTGAAATTCATCACCATGATTGCTTTGAATTTGAATAATGCCTCCTTTTCGGTTTGGAGCTGTAAAGCTAAAATCTTGAAGCTCTCAACTGCATCAGATTTCTCTCTCAAGAACCCAAGTGTATCTGGAGAAGTCGTCAACTAATACAAAGATATACTTCTTTCCATTTATGTTCTCTACTTGAACCGGACCCATGAGATCCATGTGAACTAACTCGAGTATCTTTTTAGATCCAATATCAGAAACCTTCTTGTGATTTACCTTGATCTGTTTCCCCTTGTTGCATCCTTCACATACTAGATCTGTTTAATCACTTAGTTTTGGTATACCACGCACCACACCAGCCCGTACAATCTTCACTAAACTCTGTGTGTTCATGTGGCCCAGGCGTTGTGCCACAGCTACAGATCTGATATACTAGCTGAGAGACATGTCTCTGATGTTTTCCACATGTAACAATTGTTCCTTGATCTGACCCCTCTAGGAACAACATTATTGATATCATCGACTGCTTGACACTCTGTTTTGGTAAAGATGACTTTCAATCCACCATCACAGAGTTGGTTTATGCTAATCAAATTTTCTTTTAGCCCGTCAACATAATAGACATTTACCAATGGAGGTTGATCTTCTCATTATAAACAGCATTTTCCTTTGATTGCTCCTTTTGCACCATCTCCAAATGTTACTTTTCCTGCTGTAACATCTGTGTATTCTGATAGGAATTCTAGATCATATGTCATGTGACAGAAACAACCACTGTCAAAGTACCACAGATTATTGATGTCACAAGAAGCTGATGTGTAAGCAACATTTGCAGTGTCTTCTTCATCATCAATCTGGACAATGGATAGGTTACAACTTAGATTGATTTCTTATGTGTCTTTACAGACCTGCTTGTGATTTTTTTGACTCCGCCTGCAATTCCAATCATACAAATCATGTTTTGTAACCCAGACTTTACAGAATTTTTTAGGCTCAACAAAGCACTTACTTTTCTTCTACAACTGTTTAACCTTTTCTTTGAACTTAAAACAGAACGATCGTGTGTGACCAGCCTTACCACAATGGAAGCAATTGCACATTGTTTTTCCTCTCTTAGATTAAGTCCACACTTTCTGTGCAATCGCAGGTCTAAACTCAGGAGCGATATTTTTCTGCAGTCTAGCTTTTTGCAGAACACGTTTCTGTATAGCAACTGCTGGTTGTATAACCTCTGCTTCATGATTGACTGCACTCTTAACAAAATTAACATGCATGTTATATGTCTGTCCTAACGATTGTCCACAAGGCTGATAACCAAGACCATAGTGCTGAGAACCAGTTACTCCCATTGACAGGATCTCATCCAGTTTCTTCCCACCGTTGTTCAACATCCTGATTTTCTTATGATTCTCATTCAATTCTTTCTCCATCATAACAACTTTCACCTTCCCCTTCTCACACTCCTGTTGAAGCACTTTTAATTTCTTGTCGAACCACTCTTTCTAAGACAGCGAAAGTTTTTCACCAATTGGTTCTTCTTTGTGTTCGTCCTCTAACAGGCTCAAGCATGAGTTTCTCTTGTGTAAGTCACACCTTTTCATTGCTCAACATAACCCAGCTGTCGTACAAGATCCGATAATCATCTTTAGGATCAAGTTCCTCATCATCGTCAGTCTCAGATTTAGAACTGCTTGAGCTGTTGCTGTTCTTTGCAGTATATGCCACGAAGTTCAGCAGATTTTCTTCTTCACTTTCTGTTTCAGACGAATCAGAATCAGTGAAGCCTACAAGGGCTCTTCCCTTGCCTTTTTGCAGATTAGGACATTCACACCTCAACTGTCCCATTCCCTTGCACTATGTGCACTTCATCTCTCTGCGTTTAGCAAGAGGATAGTCAGTTTTGATGTGCCATATCCATTACACTCGAAACACTGTATCTCACGTCTTATATAGGGCTTGTCCTGTTGATTTTTGTGGAATCTGTTTCTTGATTTTTCTGTTTACCTCTGTTCCACTGATCACTGTTCCCAAACTTCTTTGTCTCACCTCTATACCACTGATTTATCTCTCTACCATTGCCTTTCTCTACACATTTCAGTGCTTTCCTAAAATTCTTGGCCATTAAAGCAAGATTTTCCCGAATTTCTTGAAGTTAATCTTGTGTTTTATTAGCCTTGAATGCAACACCTTTGCCCTGAATTCTGAGATCTTCAGCAACTTCCAATCTTCAGCAATCAGAATCAAGAAGAAGACAATACCGAAGAGAGTATTATAAGTGAAGAAAATCATAACATGATGTTTGATATTCTGAATGAAGTACTTACGGTGGTGCTCGGACCATTGACAAATTCAGGTTTCAAGAATAAACTTATGAGTTCGTCTGTGTCTGAATCGACGACTATACGAGGTAAATACCTGTTGGAATCAACATGGAGGATCATGTCGGAGTATTTATATTCTCAGCCAGATAAACTTTTTTGTTCATTGGATGGGATCATTGGTTGGGACATGGATAGGTTTCCATGGAGTGGTTTGATTGGTGAAGAAGTAAATGTGTTGGGGAAATAAGTTGAATGTATGATTATGGCTGATCTTGTTGAGGAACTTGTTAAGGATCTAAGAAGACAAATGAGCTAAGAGTTAAGAAGTTGAAGCAGATCTGATTGGTTTGGTTTGGTGAATATGAATGGTTTTTGGTGTGTTTTTTTTTCAGCATTTAAATCAAGTCCTCAAACTTCAATGTGTTTGCTTTACCAGAGACTCTCATAACAGCCTTGTGTGCAGCTAAATTCGCAGGCAGACATCAGAGCAGCTTTTTAATCAGTTTCTTGTCTTTATATATTTTACCCAGAGTTTTTGCTTCACTTGCAATTTTGCACAACTTGCCACTGAACTGTGATATCGGTTCCTCAGGATCCATTCGTAGCAATTCAAATTCAGATGCTAATTGATCCAATCTTATTCTCTTAACACTTGGATTATATGTGTGTGCTTTCTACAGAATCTCTCGGGTTTGTTTAGCAGATTCACATCCTTGAACAAGCTTGAATTCATCGTTAACCACATCACCAAATATGGCATTTAGAGCCCGTGCATTGAACTTAGAAAGGTTTTTCTCATCTGTTGTCCAACAAACCTTTGGTTTTGTGATCTTTTCACCTGTCTTTGTTGTGTCGTACGGTGCCTCCCATCCGTCTTCAACAACTGTCCATGCATCTTGATATGCTCAAATATAATACCATAAGAGTACTAAAGCAGTAGCTGCAGTATAGTAGGGGTCGAACCACAAAGACTCAAGAAATCACTCAATAGAATATATAATTCGAATTAAGCTAAGCGACCAAAGTAATGCAGGAAATAATTAAACAGCAGAATAGAAAAGTTGTGAAATTCAATAGAGGAAAAACGCTAAGTCTAGGAAAATTCTCCGGTAAATCAGAATTGCAGATCAAATAGAATGTCAGGAGGATATTAAGCACTGTTCTTGAACTTGAAACACAAATGTAAAATCAACCAACCGTCGCTGCGAAGATTATTTATGTCTAAACCTAGACTTCCAAATTTCTTTGCAAAACCTATGAATTCAAACAAGCATTAATGATCAGGTTCAATTGTTCACAAATCCTAAACCAAATTTCTTTGCGAATTGGTCTTTTGCTCATCTAACACTAGTTCAAGCAATCAATCACACTTTCGTGACAATCAAACAACCTAAGATCAAATTCTAGGTCATGAAGCTAGAATAAGCAGTAATCACAAGTCTACATGAAGAACTCTAATGAATTTCTCCTATCAATTCAGATCAACCTGCCAATTCATCAAACACCTTTGAATAACCCTAAACCTAACAAGGAATCTACTCAGACATGGTGAATGAAGCAAACATCATGAATAAAATAGATTGCATAAAAGAGTAGAGTAAAGAGTAACAAGGGTTCGAAATCTTCTCTCTCAAGAACAGAGTTTCTGACTTCTCTCCCTCTCTCAAAACCCGAATAATGAATAAAATCAAGTCTCCTCTCAAAGTATTCAGAATAATGATAAAAACACTCTCTCAAAGTGGCTGAAAAACCTAATTATAATGTTAAAACACGTTATGGGCTTAATTGTAAATAATAGGATCTTCTGGGCCAAGTTGCAGAATCTTCAAACTTGTAAAATCGCGTGTTTTCTTTTCCTGCAATCGGTGTCGATCGATACTAGGTTGGTGTCGGTCGACACCAGGACGCTGTGCTCGCCAGACTGGACTGTCTTCACGAAAACTGGCATAACTTGTGATCGCATCGTTAGAATGGCCTCAAACCACTTTCAAATGAAAGCTCATCCATTGATCTATCTTGTATCCAAATTTGAGCTCAATCCAACGACGGGAAGTTATTCAACGGATGCCAAAAATCTTCAGAATACTCCAATAAAGCTCCAAACGTGCCAAAACCTGCAAAGACTCAAAAAGACTACAAAAACACTAGAAAGACTCTGAAAACAAGATCTATATCATGGCTAAAAACGGGTAAAAACCATGATATATGATCTTCACCTTGATCTCTGATCAGTTGCATCATCCTAACTTTCCATCTTCCATAACCTTTTTCGTCCAACATCACATGTTTTTGAAGTAACACCATCTCGTGCTTCCCTTGCATTCTTTCCTCAGGATCTCAACCTGTTTTGAATAGATATTCTTGTTGGTCACCCACTCTGATACCAATTGAAATAACTAGAATGCTAACACTTGTGAAAAGAACACTTTTCTCTTTATAAGAAATCACTTAAAAAAGTCTTATACAGACATGTTTAATCAGAATTACACACAGTCTTCAAGACTTGTCACTGACCAATTTTTAATCTACCCAAAACTAATCAACACAGCCCCAGCTATGTTGCTCTCGTTTTTCACTCACCACTTTATGATCTCAGTATTTCTTTGAGTCGTTTACACTTCTGCATTCCACAAGTTGTCTAATCCTAAGACTTGTATCTTATTTATATATGAGTTACAAGATCTTATCTTCACAGTTGTTGATAACTTCAAATCTTTGTTATATCTTCTAGAAGCGTCTTGTTGATAACTCGATATATTTTAAATGAATCTTCTAGAAAACTTTCTTTTTCATACATTGGTTCTTCTAATCCTGTGTCACGCAGACTACGTTCTTTGTGAGGCACTCCCTTGTGTTCCACAGATGACGTTTCCCTTATATTCTACAGGTGTTGCATCACAGATTCCACGTGCTTTTAATTTCTACTAAAATATTCACATATCATTAGCTCTGGCTAGAGGAGAACGATAACAGTTAATGGACCAAGCTTAAATTTGTATCGCGTGCATAAACTGAATTCGACGAGATATGGACACAAAAGCCTTTGCAATTGATATAGTTGTTTTATAAATTGTTCATACTGCCATCAAAACATAGTTGATTATTGTCCTACATATTATACTAGATTAGGTCCCGCGTATACACGGGATTATAATTTAATATTTTAAAATTTATGAAAAAATCTGAATAGAAATCAAAAAAATAGAATTCAATCACCCGTAAAAATAATTATATAATAAAATATTAAAAACGTCTATACGAAATCATTCACCAATATAAAATCTAACAAAATTATAATTAATTTTTTTATTTTTATTATATATAGGTTGATTTATTTCTATTTGAATAATATTTATTTATTTTTAATCATATTGAATTTGTTTTTTCAAATCGACATAAAAAATATTTAATGTTGTCATTCTGAATTTTTTTGCTCAATATCTTTTAGAAGATAGACATTTTCTGAAAAGTATAAGAAAAATCAACCAAAATTAGAGGAAATATATTTCTTTTATCATAAAAATATATAAATCAACTATTTTTACGACAATCTCATAATAATAAATTAAAATATTTTTTTCTTAAGAATAGAATAAAAACAAACCGAAATTAGAAAAAAAAATTAATAATCATAAACTATATAAATATATTTTTTACGACTAACTCATAATAATAAATTAAAATATTTTTTAAAAATTAAAATGAATATAAATTTTACCAATAGAATGAAGTTTAAGGTATGATTGTTTTTAAGAAAAGTGTTTTGTTTGTTGAGAAAACATAAAACTACTTATTTCTTTATATAGAGTTCAATATTTACAATTTTTTTTTTAGGATTAGAAATTTTCTTAATTATGGAAATTAATTATTTGTATAATTTACTTTATAGAATAAGATTATTAATTTGTATAATTTCTTTATAGAATTTCTATTTTCTGAAAAATGGTAGTTAATTATTTTTTTGTATAGTTTCTTTATACTAATTTTTGAAATTTTTTTAATTTTGACACGTGTCGAAATTTTAAATTTAATAACATGACACGTGTCACCATCCTATAAATTACTAACTTTTGAAAACCCTTTTTTATATAATAAAATATTTCCGATATAATTTTCTGGACTCTAAAACAATAATAATAGAGAAAAAAATGAGATATAAGTTAATCTGTCACATATATATTATGTTTTTCTTTGTTAACGTGTCTACTGTCTAATAGCAAACATATTAATAATCAGCACTAACCTTGTTAGGTTTTTGAAAGTAAACCTAATTTAGATCAAAATTAAATTATGGATAATCAAATATGACTAACGTAATGAAATTCCTCAAGTATATTAAATAGAGAAAAGAAAACCTGCAATGCGAGGAAAAGCTACGACAACGTACAATCGTGGCGCGAAAGGAACTTCCTATCCATGCTGTCTCAATTTCATTAGACCACGAATCTCGCACTCATTCTTACGTGAATTATTATTTTAATAGAAAGAATATAAAATGATTGATGAAGAGGCAGGCTTGTGTATAAAATGGAGTGCGAGTAGTAACGTGTAATGATATTATTTTCTCTAATTGAATGGTTTATGAGTTTTTGTGATCCACCATTGAAGTTAACCAAAACAGGATTCATCATTCCTTGAAACATCGGAAAAAAAGAGCAAGATTCAATATAAATTAAAAGATCAGAGTTTTAAGTTTTTCTTTTCGATATATGGCGGATATATGTTACGAAGTGGTGACCGACGTATCTCCGACGTCACATTCACGGCGGAGACAGAGGCAGAGGTTTCAGACGGTGATACAAAAAGATTGGGAGAAGAATTGTAAGCGTCATAAACAAGAGGCTCTAGCTAGGAGCTCTCCGGCGTATTTTTCCGGGAGTAAAGTACTTGAAACGAGAAATGATGAGGATAATGTCTACGTCTCCGGAGAGCCTCCGAGATACGGTGTTTCTTCGGTGTGCGGTAGAAGAAGAGAAATGGAAGACGCGGTGGCGATTCATCCTTCGTTTTCTTCCACCAAGGATTCTAAATATTCTCAACACTACTTTGGAGTGTACGACGGCCATGGTTGCTCCCACGTACGAAGACGTTTTCATGCATTTTCCCTTATTTCAAAATTCTATATTTTCAGTTTCAGCTGATACGTCGTCTTTTTGTTGTCTCTAGGTTGCAGCGGGCTGTAGGGAGAGGCTTCACAAGCTGGTGCAAGAAGAAATGAGCTCAGAAGGAGAAGAGGAAAAAGAATGGAAAAAGACGATGGAGCGCAGCTTCACGCGCATGGATAAAGAAGTTGTGTCGCGGAGTGAATCCGTAGTGAGTGCGAGTTGCAAGTGTGATCTTCAGTCCCCGGCTTGCGACATCGTCGGATCGACAGCAGTTGTTTCAGTCATTACGCCGGATAAGATCGTCGTTGCCAATTGTGGCGATTCTAGAGCTGTTCTTTGCCGAGGTGGGAAACCAGTCCCTCTATCCACCGACCACAAGGTCTGTCTCTCTCAAAATATGTTAAGTTTCAAGGCTTCTAATCATATATTACCTTTAGGTTATAACTTCCGAGGTGATATATTAACAAACATTTATTCTCGAATTCTTCATTTAAGCAACACATAATCACCTAGTTTATTTTTTTTTTTCTTGAATTTCATTATTGGAATTGTGGATTTACTCGGAGATTGTGTTCTTTGTATTGAAACACAGCCTGATCGTCCAGACGAATTGGATCGAATCAAAGGAGCCGGTGGACGAGTCATATACTGGGACTGCCCAAGAGTTTCGGGGGTCTTAGCAATGTCACGAGCAATAGGAGACAACTATTTGAAACCTTACGTGAGTTGCGAGCCAGAGGTAACCATAACGGACAGGACTGACGATGATTGCCTCATACTAGCAAGCGACGGTTTATGGGATGTGGTGTCAAACGAGACCGCTTGTTCGGTGGCTCATATGTGTCTCCGTGGTGGTCAGAATCGGCGAGGTAGTCATGAAGATCCGGCGATCTCGGACAAGGCTTGCACGGAAGCGTCTATATTGCTGACGAAGTTGGCGTTGGCAAGGCACAGTAGTGACAACGTGAGTGTCGTTGTGGTTGATCTCAGAAAAAAAGGACACGTAAGTGGACACTAATCCAAGGCGAAGACACCCTTTTAACTTTTGTGTTTTTTTCAGTTTTTCTTTTTGGTTGTTTCTTGGAATGCGTGGTTGTTTTTTGAGCAGCTCAGAGCTGCTTTCTCAGATCCACTAGAGGGTATACAAATCAACCCGACTAAAGGTTGATTAGTTCATCTTGACCCTAATCGTCTTTCCGTGTAATGACCATTAAAGAAAAACATATCAAAATTAAGTCTAAAGGAAGTTCCACTGACTGACTAATATAACTGAGGAAACCGATATGTTGCATTCTTCTAATTGTGTGTACATTTTGTATAAACATTTTGCTTGAAGAAAGATTTTTCCAGACTTGGTAAAAGATAAAAGAAAACAACAAAGTTAAATACGCAAGGGATGAAGTTCCACTTTTTAGGCTTTTAGATATACTAGTTGAATGTACTTTGTCTGTGCCATGAGATTAGATCTTAAGGGGTAATTGCAAGCACTAGCAGTATCTAAGTATTTAAGACAAGACAGTAGGTTTAACATCGTATCAACTTATGTTCAGACCAACAGCTTTGATTGTACAACTCAACGTGTTGCGAATAATTTGTGTTCTTACGACTTAAGTATTAATTCAAGAAAAATCTGAGAGGCAAAACAGAAGAAAGGAGGGTTTTTGAGAACAAGACCTCTCTCTAGAGAAATCCACTTTTGTTTGTCAGGTTTCTTTTAGGGCCTTCAGTTTTCTGTAACCCTTGTCGGTACCAAAGATCCTGAAGTAACGTAGAGAAACAAATTTTACATGGTTACAATGTTGGAATCGGTCAATTACGACTTCTGTTAAAGTAATAAACAGAGTTCAGATATATACCAGTCCATGTAGACAAACGTTGATGAGTAGTTGCCAGACTTTGTGTAGAGTAATCGATGATGGTAGTCATGGAAGTCAGCACTGTAAGCAAGTTATTGCACACTCATTCATGTTAATGATCTGATAGATTTAAGATGTTGCTCCGTCAAGAAGGCTACAGATTAGATGTTTGATCTTACCCGCCGTACAGAGGAAGAAAATTTGAAGGGCTCCATGGGAAATGATAACCACAATGTGCCTCAACTGTCTCAATAACTCTCAACATCATCCATAACCAGAGAGTGATAAGGTGAGGCCCAGTGAGAGCCGGACCGATGATAGTAGCAAAACCCAAGAACAGAATTTCAGCAGGATGAGCATATTCTGATGTCAAACCGAACGGTGTGGCGTATCTGAGTAATAGCATAAGATCAGTTATGGCCAAGTAAATGAACTAACATTGTCAACAACAAAAAAAGATGGGTGTACTTACTCATGATGCACACTGTGCACGTTCTTGTACAGCCATTTAGTATGCAAGATCCTGTGACCCCAATAAAATACAAAATCCTCAATGATGAAGTAGAATAAGATCTGGGCAGACACCACTTTCCTGTAAGAGCATCACCAAAAATGGTTTTATAAACCAGATCAAACATAGTTCAGGTTCTTCTCATGCAGCTCAACACTGACATTTTATATATTGTGCCAATTGGAAGAGTTTAACATTAGAACCCAAAGGAACAAAAGCTTCAGCACTAAAGAACCTGATAATACCAGGACGGCAGAGGAAAACTGCTCTGCATGCCCATGAATCTGAAGACAGGATAAGATGCCATCATAAGGGGCAAGTTTACGCAGAAATGGTAAAGCAAGAGTCGAGCAATGCATTTTCCTTGGGCTTCAGGAGTATTATTTTTTGCCTACAGAAGACCAAACAAGAGTAATAGTTTAACATAAAGAGAAGTTAAAACAGTTATTACATTGACATTCACAAATAGTAGGCCAAATGAGAACATATACTTTAATCACTGAAGATTTGAAAGATTAAACAAAATCATGTGCTGATTATTTGGTAATCTCTTTTCACTCAATTCCTTTCCGAACGGTCACACAAAGCTACAACTACACATAAAAGATCTTTGAAACATGAGAGGACACAAACCTGAATTTTGTAATTGCTCAGCAAACCGGTCCTTTCTAGAAAAATGTAAGGGAGTCCAGACAAGAAAAACACACTTTCATGAAGGATAAAACTCCCAATGCACGCTAGTTGAAAGTCGCTGAAATGTGTAACAAGATACTGCATCATCACCATAAACAAAATGGTCAGCAACACAGCTATAACCTTTGAGCTAAGAGCCAAACACTGATAGCCAAAGGGAACGAAAAAATACGTTCAATTCCACCAAAATCAATCTGAAGGCAATTAATTGTATATCCACAGTCAAAGCGAGTTAAAATAACGTTCAAGGAAGGACCTATTGCTAGATCAACACCTATCACGTTCACAACTTCTCTAAGCTAGAAGCGTGTACATAAACAATTCACAGTCTACATCATCATTGTTCTGGCTTACTTTTACCTTACAATAGTAATCATCTAATAAACGAATCGAGTTCGTTTGGTCCAGAAACAAGTTAATCAACTAATTGAACAGAGGATACAAGATAGCCTAGGCTGATTATAATGCATTATGGTCCAATAGCAGCCATACCTAAATCCACTCAAATTCCAAAAACAAAAGCACAAACAGAGATCACATTCGCTATTCATGTGGAAGAAGCAGAGTCAAATCCAGATCTGAAACAACAAGGAGATCGACACGAAACCAATCTAATCAAACACAAGGGACCACAACAATCCAATGCGATGGACCACAACAAACATAAAAAATAAAAATCAACCTCACAGCCAGATACTACTCGCGTACGCACAACATTTGTATCATAAATGCAGTAAACTGAAGTCGGAGACAAAGAAAACACACAAAGAAATCGCTTGAACACCAAACCAAACCAAACCATCCATAGGAACCGCAACAAAAAATAAAAGGTAAGATATATAAAGGTATAAGGAGATGGTGAAAGTACCTTCCAACCGGATTCAACGAGAGAATCCATGGCTACAGAAACGATGGATCTCTGGGGGGCGGAGATAGGCAGAGAGTGAGAGAGAAAGAGAGAGAGAAGCGAAAACTGTGTGACAAGAAGGAATCTGGATTCTAAGGCTGATTTGGTTGTTTCTGAGACCACTCTCTATTCTTCTCTACATCACACGTGCACACACTCACTTTTTTCATTTCAATCCTTCATTACTTCGATATTTTTACTTTTAGCACCATATGATTTTATATGTGACAATTGGCACCCCCTGATTGATTTTTTTTTAAGTAAACAGTACTCTCAAAAGCTGGTGACTATGGCTTTATGGTTGTGAAGAGTAGACTAAAAAGTTTTTAATTTTTGGGTTCTCATAATAAATAGAGGGTACAAATGAGAATCTATTATTATTCAGAGAGAAGACAATGAAAACACACATTCTAGACAAAGATAGATGTGAGAGAATACTAAAATCAGCAGAGACTTCGAGTTGTTCCTTTCTCTTCGAAAGAGACTATCTCTGTATTTGAGAACTCAACAGCTACATGTCTAATGCTCCTATTATCAGAACCACTCTTGTGCAGTTTCCGTTCTGTGGATCCTCTTGCCAGTATACAGCTGCAGCATATAGTCAAAATACCAAAAGATGATCAAAAGCCGAGCCACAAAAGAGATTTCAGCATACAGTGACCAAACTATGATGTAAGTCACATAAATCTTTGTTCTTGATGATAAATTATAAGCAACATAAGAGCTAATTCCACACACATAAATATTTGTCCGAGACTTTTCAAATTGACTCTGTGATTTTGAAACTTACAAAATAGGCTGATACTCAGTTCTGTGATTAGATCACATACAAAGTGGTAGGATAGCTTAAAGGTTATTCATATTTTCCATTTCACTTTTCTGAAGCTAATATGTACTACATAGACTAAGAGCTAAATACGGTGAAGAAGCTAAACATGAAACAGAAAATGTAGAGCCAGGGTTACTTTCATGTGGTACTGCCATAAATAGGAAGGATCTTTACCTTTTGGAGAATTGTTAATTTGAAGCATGGTGGTCATTGGATAATTGTCGTCATAGAAAAGGCGATTTCTTTTCTGATGGCTTAAGAATTTGGAATGAGCACATCAAGCTCTCATCAATGCTCATCATTGCACCAGCGTTGTCAAATTCTCCACAATAGTTGGGAGCTGAAAATACCGTGACAAGCTGTCTTTCTGCAAAGAACTCGTACCCATCTTCAACAACCTTTAAACAGAGAGCCAAAACACTCAGATTAAGGTTGCACAGTTTTAGTATAAACCCAATGACAGATATATAACTCGAGTTAAAACCTGGTGGGCACGACAGATAAGGTCCATGTCATTTTTTTCCAAAAACTCTGCAACTTTGTCAGCTCCAAAAGTGTATGAAACACCACGATCATTCATTCCCCAGCCTTTGACGTCTCCACTAGGATCGGACCACAGTAAATCACATACCAGACCAGAGTCCGGAATATCCATTGGCCGTGCAATATTTCTAATCTGGTCCAAACTTGTCAACTCTGGGGAAATTCCACCATGCATACAGAGTATTCTGTCATCAATTAAGGCGGCTACGGGAAGACAGTTAAAGCAATCGGTGAATATTTTCCAGAGTCTGACATTAAACCTGCGTTTGCACTCGTCATAGAATCCATAAATACGATTAATGGAGGCACATTCATGATTCCCTCTCAACAGGAAGAAGTTCTCAGGGTACTTGATTTTGTAAGCTAGGAGAAGGCATATTGTTTCCAAGCTTTGCTTGCCACGGTCAACATAATCACCCAAGAACAAATAATTAGCTTCAGGAGGGAAGCCTCCATACTCAAACAGCCTCAATAGATCTGAATACTGCCCATGAATATCACCTGTAAAAGTAAGAGACGAGAAACAATTAGATCGAAGAATACAACTGGTAGAAAACATGGCATATAAAGTAGAATCTAAACCCCGTGCACCTCAGAAGATTTACATGATGGAGACCAACTATGCAGGCCGAATAAATCTTAAAACTGAATACTTTCTCTTTGATTTGAGAAGAGCTATCTTCCAACCTCCATAAAAAGAATGGTGAACTGCGAGCTTATTGAAGCTTTTGCAGGACATGTTTTATCAGACCAAATTATTACACAAAACTTGACTAGTCAACACTAAGATAAAAGAAACAAACCTCATAGAACCGGTCAAAACTCTGAATCCTATATCTAACACTTTTAGTAGTAAAAATTCCTACTTTATACCATTACCACCCATTCACTTGATTTTACCATTCTGAACTCAAAGACCATCAACTGTCACCATCACACATTTCTTAAGTCACTTAATGGTCCAAAACAACATTTATGCTCGAAATTACAACCTAAAACCCACCAAGTTTGACCTACTGACAGCTTGCAAAGAGCTCAAAGAATCTCTTTTTCAAGATGAACATAGTTCTAAGAATTCAATTCATGGCTACAAAAAATCTACGCGTGATAACATGCACCAAATTCAGAACCGAAATCAACCAAAACCCCACTCCCAAAAATAAAATTAAAAACTTTTAGAGAAAAAAAGAACAAAAATCTGACCGCAGATCTTGATGGGAGCTTCGAGTTCAAGAAGATTGGGTTGTTGAAGAAAGATTTCTTTTGATACAGCACAAAGCTGACGGATTTCACCTTCACTGAGATGAACTTGCTTCCCCGATCCAGGCCTCGTGTTCCGAAACTCCACCAAACGGCGAATTATGTCGTCTAGAACACCCGGTTCCATCACTCGCTTCTGCTCCTGCTCTTGCGCCGGCTTCTCCGCCATCTCCGATCGAAAAAAGGATAGAGAACGAACGGAAAATTCAAGCGTGAAGCTCTTTTGCTTTGGCGTTTGAGCCGCGAGGAAGAGACGAGACCCGGCGACTGGTGTTATCAGATGAGTCAGATGAGATGAGTCAGTTTGATTGATTGGTTCAATTTTTTTATGACGACAATGGAGTGTTTTGAATCGACCTAATGGGCCTTTTGTATTTGTTTTATTGGGCCTAATACTTCTAGAAGAAAATAATAGCAACTATGTTTCGTTATTTTTAGCTTTTAGCAATTTGTGAGCCATTATTAACGACCGACTTCAATCAAAATTTATTCGTGTAAAACTATATAAAAACGGGGTAATAAAACTACATCACCTAACCTAACTTTAAAATAATATTGATGTAAATGAAATAAAAAACAAAGTGACAAAAGAACACAACACGCTAAAGATCCAAGAAAATTAGTTGAATCCTTAAGTTGAACAAGAAGAGTCGGTCCATTTTGTACGTCTGAACTGTAACGCCACCTTTGGATGGTAATGCACAATCATACAAATCTCATACACATACAGACACATCAAAAGAAGCACAAAATTTACCGAAATTATTTAATTCCTAACAACACAAATATTTAATATTTATTGCTTTTTCCGTCATTCCCTTATTAAAGAAAAAGTATTATTCTTTTCACCCGTCACAAGCCACAGATTCCATACAAAAAAAAGAAAACTCCTCATTCTGTCTATAAACATCTCCTCCCATATTTGCTGGATCATCATCCTTGTTCTTTTTTTTAATTGCCTGTAAATTCGCTGTTTGTGTTAAGAATATGTCTTAATCTCTAACCATTAAGATAAATTTATGAAATTCAAGATTTCTGAAGAAGACAACAGCACAGAGATTCATATACGTTTTGCCTCTCCATCTGATTCCCAGGTTTGTTTCTTGTCTTATAAGAAAGAAAGAAAAATGGGGTTATTCGAATCCTTAATCTTAAAAAATCCTAAAGAAAGATCAAAATGTTGTTTTCGTTCTCTAATGAAAACCTTTGAAACGTTCAAACAGCTTATGGAATTGGAGCAAATTCACATTTTGAAACCTGATGACGATGAAGAAATCGAATCACCATCACAAACAGAGGAAACTATTGGCGTGGTTCCTCTGTCTTGCCCGTTTACGAGACAAGAACAATGCGTTTCCGAGTCGAAAGAACGCGAAGAATCGATAAAAAGACTAAGCAGCCTTATCTTTCTTTACCTGATTGTTATGTCCGTACAGATTGTGGGAGGTTTTAAAGCAAATAGTCTCGCGGTAATGACGGATGCTGCGCATTTGTTGTCAGATGTGGCGGGTTTGTGCGTCTCTTTGCTGGCGATCAAGGTCTCGAGCTGGGAAGCGAATCCGAGAAACTCGTTTGGATTTAAACGGCTCGAAGTTTTAGCGGCCTTCTTGTCTGTCCAGCTCATATGGCTTGTCTCTGGAGTTATAATTCAAGAAGCCATTCAAAGACTTCTTAGTAGAAGCAGACAGGTGAATGGTGAAATCATGTTTGGGATTTCGGCTTTCGGGTTTTTCATGAACTTGGTTATGGTCATTTGGTTAGGACATAACCATAGCCATAACCATCACCATCACCATCATCATCATCAACATCAACATTGTCACAAGGAGGTGGTGGTGGTGGTGGAGGAAGAGGAGGAGGGGGAAATTAATCCTTTAAAAGGTGAGAAATCGCCATCAAAGGAGATGAACATAAACATAAAAGGAGCTTATCTTCACGCAATGGCTGATATGATTCAATCACTTGGTGTTATGATCGGTGGGGGCATCATTTGGGTGAAACCGGGATGGGTTTTGGTTGATTTGATCTGTACTCTTGTTTTTTCTGCCTTTGCTCTTGCTGCTACTCTACCAATGCTCAAAAGCATATTTGGAATACTGATGGAACGCGTACCGCGTGATTTGGACATAGATAAGCTCGAGAGAGGACTTAGGCGTATCGACGGAGTTAAGATTGTTTATGATCTTCATGTATGGGAGATAACAGTTGGGAGAATCGTACTGTCGTGTCATATCTTACCCGAGCCTGGAGCTAGTCCTAAGGAGATCATTTCTGCTGTTAGAAATTTCTGTAGGAAATCTTGTGGGATTTATCATGTAACTGTTCAGGTTGAATCATAGTAGCACGAAAGAGAGTTTTCTTCTGTTTGTTGCTTGAGAACATCTTTAGACAGAACAAGAAAGAAATTTTGAATTAGCTGTTTGAATATAGCAACATGAATTCACAGACTAATCTCAGACCATCCTCATTCACATATCGACACATTTTCATTGAAAAACTCTCACACAACATACAAGAACTGACAATGACATCTTTACAGACAAAACCAGATACAACAAGAAGCTAACAGTTTCCAACTATTTGTCTGAAATTTGGGAATTGTGAACTTCATCACACAATAGGCCTTAGCAAGTGAAACAAGAAAGAACAAAGGAAAAGTCTCACATAACACAAGAACTGACATTGGCATCTCTAACAAAACTAGAAACAACACAATCAGAGCCCCAACTATTTTTCTGAAATTTTGGAACTGTGAGCTTAATGAATTTGATCCCACATCACATAACAATTGAAACAAGAACAAAGGGACATGAAGACACACACTAATCTCAGGCCTTCCTCATTCACATCTCAAGTTTCAACACATCCTATTTGTCTGAAATTTGGCAATTTTCAGCATAATACAACAATGACATCTCTGTTTCACATCTCTTGACACAATAATACAACAACAACCTCACACTTCCCAACTATTTGTCTGAAATTTAAAAACGTTCAACTTAAAAAACTCACAGAACATAGCAATTGAGACAAGAACAGAGACATATACTTTGATTATTAGAACTTCTATAATCAAATCCTTATCAAGCCGATTTGATATTGAGGCTATCCATGCGAGCTCTGATGTACTTGAGATGCTCATCTTCAGGAGGGATACATTTCTTGATAACATCATTTCCCAACAAATTCTTAACCCATCTATGAATCTCCGGGAACTTCTCCACCGGAACAACCTTAACTCCGACGATATCCTCCGTTCTCATCAACCAAAACGCCACCAACGTCGCCACAAGGTCCACGAACCCTAAGCTTTTCCCACCGAAAAAATCTTTCCCAACAAGCTCTTTCTCCAAAAACATCAACAAATCTCTCGTCGCTTCAACCGCCGCATCTCTCTCTTCTCCGATCTTCCCCACCACTTTCATCGCCGTCACATAAACCTAAAACTCCCCAAGAACCGGTTTAAAAATCCAAAACCGGTTATTGAAATTAAAAATTTAGGAAATCATACTCAAAATCCATACCTGTTGATCGACGAATTTAGCCCAGAATCGAGCCATAGCTCTCTCATACGGATCTTGAGGAAGAATTGGATTGTTTTTCCAAGTATCATCGATATACTCAAGAATCACAAGTGATTCCGAGATCGGTTTACCATTATGAACAAGAACCGGAATCATTTTATAAACCGGGTTCAGTTGAAGCAGCAAAGAGCTCTTGTTGGTGATATCTTGCTCCGAGAACTCGTACGGTACACCTTTGAGTGTAAGAGCAATCTCGATACGACGGCTAAAAGGACTCGCCCACATTCCCAGAAGCTTCACTTCTTCTGATCTCTCATAAGCCATTGTCACTCTTTTGCTTCGTTAGCTTCTTTTTCTTGACTATTAATAAGAAGAAAATGTGACGCCATGTCCAATAAACATAAAAATAAATGCAACTTGTCCCACATCGGACAGTAGAGGTTGATGCTGAGTTGTTTAAATAGATAAGGGTTTGGCCAAACAAGTCAACGGGGTGGGACCTAGGGGATGAGCTTGCTTATGAACCACTAAACCCTGAACCCTCCCATAATTACGATGGGGACATATTGTTGGGGGTCTTTGGCCGGCGTTTCCCCCGAAAAAAAGTAAAAAAACGTCGATGTTATATAAGAGACTCATCTCCCAAAAGTAGACCAACGGGTTGGGTTTGGCTCGTAGGTGGTTCTGTTGAAGCTAGATTAGTGTCTGCAGTTAACCGTTTCCTCGCCTTACCCTCCCACCCCCAAATTTTGTTTTTTCTACTACTAGTGTTTTTTTTTATTTTGGGACTACATTAGACTTAGTAAAACTTTTTAATGAATTGGAATATGGTGAATGGAAATTTCTCTTATATTAATTTCAAATTAGGTTAGCCACTTATGTTCATAAAATATCATTTCACAAGAAATTTATTGTATCTTTTATATAAATATACTACACAAAGGTTAATTTTGTTAATACTATTTTGTTATTATTTAGTTTTACTAATATTTAATAAAACTCCAATAATAAATTTATAGTTATTGAAAAGTAACGGCTCGGAGAAAAATAAATTTGTATCCCACATCGACAATTGAAAAATAAAGAATATCAATCTTACTTATAAATTTTGTTATTATTTTGTTATTTTTTATCTAACCGCTGATGCACCTGCTGGTTAACCAGTCTTAAACCTCCCGCAAACGCAGTCATTTCCAAACGCTAAACCAGTCGTTCAAACCGCTTAGTAACGCCTGAAACCGCAACTGCCCGCTTCCGCAAATTCCCGCAGACGCAACCGCACCCGCTGCGGTTAAACCAGTCAGGCCCTTAGGTGATGATTGGTTCTCCCGCTACTACTCGCAAACGTTGCGGTTGCGGGTGGTAGCAGTTGTTAGCGATTGAAAACAATCAAGGAACCCGCTCTGAACCGCTCTTAACCACTCTAAATCGCCAGATTTCAAAATATGCTTCCCGCAAGCGTTTGCGGTTGGAGACGGTTGCGGTTGGGTGATTAAAAAAACCTAAATTTTTTTTAAAAAAAATCATTGCCAGAGTTAGAAAAAAAATTACAATTATATTTTTACCTATATATATATATATATATATATTGTATCACGTTCTCTGTTCTCAAACCTTAAATATTTTTTTTAACCCTATCCTATCTATTTTGGTTTCCTCTATTATAATTATGACTTCTAAGTGAACTTAAAAAAAATATTCTTAAGAATATTTATGACCAGTTTGGAATTGATTTGAGTTGGATTCGAGCCAAAAGTCGTTTGTATTCATTGAATAAACTTTATAATATTTATAAAAGCAATCGGGAAGATCTACGAATTCAAGCACATTTTTTACAATTTGTCACATTACTTGATACAATTTTTAGTGATGAACCAAATGCATAATTAATAAGAATTCTACTAGAAAATTTATTGGTTTTGAATAATTATTAAGTACTTTAATTATGGTTTTTAATTATTAATCGTGTTCAATATTTTTATATTTTATTATAACAATATAATTTTTTGTATTTTTATATCTTCTTATAATAATATATTATATTTATCTTTGTTATTTTTTATCTAACCGCTGATGCACCCGCTGGTTAACCAGTCGTAAACTTTCCGCAAACACAGTCATTTGCAAACGCTAAACAACCGCCCACTTTCGCAAACTCCCGCAAACGCAAACGCAACCGCACCTGCTGCGGTTAAACCAGTCAGACCCTAATTAGAAGCCATAATTATAATAGAGGAAAACAAAATAGAAATGATAGGGTTAGAAAAAAATAATTAGGGTTTGAGAAGAGAGAACCTGATACAATATATATATAGAGGTAAATATATAATTTTATATTTTTTTCTAACTTCAGCGATGATTTTTTTTTATAAAAAATTTAGTTTTTTTTATTACCCAACCGCAACCGCCCACAACCGCAAACGCTTGCGAGAAGCAGCTTTTGAAATCTAGCGATTTAGAGCGGGTTCCTTGATTGTTTTCAATCGCTAACAACCGCTACTATCCGCAAACGCACCTAAGTGGTGGTAATCTAGTGGCTTCCACGGAGGAGTTGTCTTGTTGGTCTAGGCCAGGGATCGATTCCCTTAAACGCGAAATTTACTAAATCTACCCATTTAGCCACCGGGACATTCACATGATCTCTTCGGATCCTTAGTGTCGGAGTTTCCTGTTCTTAAAGAGGATAATGTTGCGGCCCCACTGATTGAAGTACGCGGTCTCTCGGGATCTGGATTACCTTGAGTTATAAAAAAAAAAAATTTTAAAATACAAATCGAAATCATAATCTGGAATATAAGTTAAAGCAAAGAACCATAAACTCATACCTAGACCAGAGCAAGATGATACACTCATTCATTGATTTTTAAGGATTTTTCAAATGATTACGGAAGGTGTATTCAATAATTGAACAAAAATAAAATAATTGAAACTAATAAATAAATTATATCTAAATGAGAGCATAAAAAGTGAGAGTTGGTCTTACAATTTTTTGTTTGGTTTTCAATAAAATGTCTTTCTAATGACATTATTATCAAAACCATCATAATATTAAATAATACTAACATTAAACACAATTCAAAGATCAATCCATTGAATAACACTAGAATTTTAAAAAATCTAAAAAAGTACAAAACTGTATAGAAATTTGAATCCATTCATATTCAATTAAATTCTTACTTTCAATAATGCCCCTACTTTCAATAATGCCCCTACTATGAAACTTGTGACTGATTACAAAAGAGTCAAAAGATGACTTTATTTTATTTTATTTTATTTCATTTTGGGCAAAGATTACTCAAGGTTTAACTCATAGTATTGTCATAGATTTTGTTTGGCAAACTCGACGAAGCCCAAACCTTTGGAACCCCACTCGCATACAATCCCCTTAAAAATTCAAATCGAGCTAAACCGAGAATAAACCAGACCAAACCAAAAATCACGAATTCCCAGATCTTAAAACTTCGAATCTTATTATAAAAAGTACAGTTTTTGAAGTTAGTAACTCACGAGATCGCGACACGTGTCATATCCATCAATTTAAGATTTTGACACGTGTCAAAATTGAAAAAATATCAAAAACTATTAAAAGAAAATTATACAAAAAGATAATTAATACCATTATTCAGAAAATGGATATTCTATAAAAAAAAATTACACAAATTACTAATTCTTAAAATTTCCATAATTAAGAAATTTTCTAATCCTAAAGGAAATATATTTGTAAATATTGAACTTTATATAAACAAATAAGTACTCTCATATTTATTCAACAAACAAAACACTTTTCTTCAAAAACATATCCTAGCTTCAACTTCATTCTATGGGTAAAACATATATTACTTTTAATTTTTCAAAAAGTTATTTTAATTTATTATTATGAGGTTGTCGTAAAAAAATTTTATTTATATATTTTTATGATTACTCAGAAAATAGAAATACTATAAGGAAATTACACAAATGACTAATTCTTAAAAAGAATTAAATTCCATATTTAAGAAAATTTCTAATCATAAAGAAAAAATATTTGTAGATATTGAACTCTAATATAAACAAATAAGTAGTCTCATATTTTCTCAACAAACAAAACACTTTTTCTTCAAAACCACCATTCTAGCTTCAACTTCATTATATTGGTAAAACATCTGTTTCTTTTATTATTTTAAAAATTTATTTTAATTTATTATTATGAGGTTGTCGTAAAACCTTTCTATTTATATATTATTCAGAAAATAAAAATTCTTTAAGGAAATTACACAAATTACTAATTTTTAAAAAGAATAAACTTCTATAATTAAGAAAATTTCTAATGCTAAAAGGAAAATATTTGTATATATTGAACTCTATATAAAAAATAAGTAATTTCATATTTTCTCAACAAACATAACACTTTTCTTCAAAAACACCAGCTTATCTTCAGATTCATTGTATTGGTAAAACGTCTATTACTTTTATTTTAATTTAAAATTATTTTAATTTTTTTATAATGAGGTTGTTGAAAAAATTTTTATTATTATTATAAACTCATATAATTCTGGTTGGTTTTCTTCTACTTTTCAGAAAATGGATATCATCCAAAAGACAATGAGCAAAGAAAATTAAAAATAACAATACTAATTTATGTTTATGTCGATTTGAAAAACAAAAGTCAAATATGATTAATAAGTAATCTTATTCAAATAGAAATAAACTGAGCTATATACAATCAAAATTAATAACTAATTGTAATTTTGTTAGGTTGTCAAATATGATTAATTTTAAAATGATTTTGATTTTAAAATGATTTTAATATAAATAAATCTTAACCAAATAGAATAAGCCAAACTATATATAATTTTTAAAAAAATCGTAACTTTGTTACGTTTTTCTATTAGAAAATAATTTTGGATAGACGTTCTCAATATTTTATTATATATTTATTTCTATATAAGTGATTTAATTCTATTTTTCAAATTTTATATTCTGTTTTTTAATAAATTTTAAAAATATAGATTATAATTCCGTGTGTATGCGAGACCTAATCTAGTAAATATATAAGAGGAACTCTTAAACAGGTGGCACAACTGTCATGTCTTTGGGTCTTATAATTCCATTTAGTTTCTCTTATTTGGTCATCACTTCATTCGTTATCGTTCCTTGCCGGAGCTCAGCGTTATACTTTGTAATGCCCGATCCACATAATGTAAAAAATTAGTTTATTTTTGTTAAAAAGTAAAATAAAAAATGAGTACTTAATTTGAGTCATGTTATTTATACACTACAATAGGGTAAATAAAAAAATAGTGTTTTAGTACTTTTTTCAAATACATTTTGTGATTTTTTTGACTTATGAATTTTTTTGTGATTTTAATTTATGAAATACGTCTTTTGTGATTTTATCATTTTATATATTATTTTTGCAGGATATTGCCACATCATTGCTATGTTGCCCATCCAGTCAACTAAAATAATGATTAATTAATTTTCATTTAAGTCAATTTCAATTTAGGCAACGAAATTGATATTCATATAGTTTTTTTTTTCAATTTCTATTGTATTCGTTCAGATTGGCATAAGCATGTTTGTTCGTATATAAAAAAGCACAATAGAAATTGTTCAATTGGAAATATGCTAGTTTCCCTATAGTACAGTACTGCAATGGTTTGATTCTCAAAGACACAACATCACGTATGATCGTGGTAATGAATTGTATCAACCCAGATGGATCGACAAGGAAAATTTGTCCATATACGATTTCTACTATCTTGGACAAGACAGTAAGTACTAATTTTGGGGCTTTTGACATAGAGTGTGACTTTTATAAGGAAATGGCTAAGATATATGATATGTCATCAAACTGTTGGAGATGTTCAGATATTGAAGGCAATTCGGATGTCCCTAGATCAAGAATGGTAGTTTCAGTGGATGGAGATTCTTAGTAGTTGAAGACTATTTGTCCAAAGTTTCAATTTTTCGACTGTGACATTTAGGCCACTTCAGCTTCCACTAAAAAATCAGGACAATACTTTTATCTTCTTCTTGATTCTATAAGTTGTTAAGTCTTGATTATTAAAATGAGGACAGCTAACAAACATCGAAAACATTATAGTAAAATTAAATTTAAAACATTGGATCAAAGGTAGTATGGAAATGCTTTGTCTTCTGAACTAAGCCGATCTTATTTTCTCTACCATATTGTTCATGTGTTCAATATGTTTCTCTCTTGGAGGAATACAATCAACAACGATCTCAACCTCCATCAGCTTCTTCACCCATTTGTTGTATTCTGGAAACATTTTCTCTGTAATAATTTCCACTCCCATTCCTTCCCAAGCCCTCTCCAAACAAAACGGGATCATACTTCCGGCAACAAAGTCCAAGAATCCGACAGTCTTGCCCCCGAAGTAATCTTTTCCGGCGAGTTCTTTCTCGAGATATTTAATCAGCTCTCTTGTTTGCTGGATCAAAACCTCTCTTCCTTTCTCTGTTTTTGCCAGTGAAGTAAATCCCACATTTACTATCTACAATATTAGAGATTATTAACAACGGTTTAGCTATTAATTAAGGATTAAAATGAAAAAAATTGGCATTGATTAATCCGCTAATCTATTAGATATATACTTTTAAAACTTTAACTGATTAAATATTGAGCTTTAAAAAATAGCAAAAGTTAGATAAATTAATGATCAAATTCAATTTTATTTATTATTTGTTGACCTACTATTGACACTCCTCAACTCAGAATCAGAAACACAGTGAGTTTTCCAGATTTAGACCCCAAAATAAAAAAAAACTAGTTAAAATGAATACTCTATAAGCTACATCAATACTAAACAATTAGTAAACTTTTAGAAAGAATAATTGAAATTAAATAAGAGAATACATATACCTGTTCATCAACAAGTTTAGCAAAGACTCGAGACATAGATCTTTGGAAGGGATCTTGAGGAAGAATGGGGTCGTGTTTCCAAGTCTCATCAATGTATTCGAGGATCACATGCGATTCGATAATGGTTTTACCATTGTGAACAAGAACAGGGACCTTCTTGTGAATAGGGCTGAGAGCAAGAAGCAAAGAACTCTTATTCTCTAGATCTTCCTCCAAGTATTCATACGGTACACCTTTGAGTTTGAGAGCCATCTCGATCCGACGGCTAAAAGGGCTCGCCCATATTCCAAGCAGCTTCACTTCCTCTTTCTTGCCCATTATAATTTATTTTTCTTTCTCAGGTAGTTTTTAGAATCCTGAATGGGCTCACATTCTATTTATAGCATTAGGGTTTCGATGGGTTTTGAAGTCGATGCGGCAGAAACGACGACGAATTAATCAACCTTTTGCCGGGCAATGAGATGTAATATATGAAAAAAAAGAAGATGGCAATGACAGTAACATCAGAGACATGTATCACGTTCATTTTATGACATTTGATTATAATAATATAACTTTAGGACAATAATATCTTATGTGCTGGTACTGGGGTGCATGCGCATGCGGTTCGTCTTTCTCCGTCGATTGTGAATCACTAAATGTCCTATTTTCAAATGTAGACAAACAAAATTAGTGATCTCGTATCCGAATCTGGTTAAGATAAACCCTATATTTCTATGCTTAATAATAAGGGATCCGGTGAAGTACATCATAACTGAAGCTTGATTTGGAAATAAATTCTGGGGCTGAGACCTATGGTTAAACCTTTGATGGGTTGTGTGTTGAGTGATGCAGTACCGGCAAGCTTCTGGCTAGATAATTGGTCTATTCTTGGGCCTCTCATAAATTATCTTGGGAGTAAAGGTCTATTTACTCTCGGCATCCCCCTTAACTCTTTTGTCGCGGAGGCTTCTAATGATTCAGGATGGTATCTTTCTTCGGCCAGATCAAGAAGTCCAAGACATACTGCTCTCCGGAACCTGCTCTTAAACATTCAACCACCATCTCTTACTCAAGGACCTGATTATTTCGTCTGCGAATTACCAGATCAAAAAAGAGACATTTTTCTACAAAATTCATTTAGAACTATTTTAGACTTGTTGAAGATAAGAAATTGAGGGCTGTTGCGGTATGTCTCAAACACTCAGTTCCTAAGCACGCTTTTACTTTTGGGGTTGCAAATCTTGACAGGCTTCCAATAAAGGCAAAGTTGGTTCATTATGAAATGAATGTTTGTTGCTTGTGTAGCCTCTAAAAAGAAACAAGAGATCACCTTCTCCTCCATTGCTGTGTCTCCGAACAGATATGTTGGTTCTAACCAGATTAGGGATAACTGTATGTATTTTTGCGGATTGGAACATGCTAATCTCTTGGTTGTTGATTAAATCCCCAAGATTATCAACCACCTTGAAACACATTGCTACTCAAGCAACTATTTACATGATTTGGCATAAACGAAACGACCCTCTTTACAACTCTACTTCAACCACTATCCAATCTCTCTATTCACAGAGTAATCGGAACATCAGAGACATCTTTCTAACTCACCGCTACGTAAAGGTTGTGGCCGTCTTCTCTCCCAATAGTTCGTCCATCACTAGTTCACTGCGTGCTCTTTTCTAGTTTCATGCCAAACTTTTTTTTTAAAAAACCTTTGAAACAAACACTATTACAGCCTTGTAATTAAACCTTTTGCTTTTCGTAATAATATATTCATCTTTATCACTGAAAAAATAAGGGATCCGGTGCAAAGTCTAATATAATAAAACTCACTTAATATACATAAACCACATTTTAACATTTTCTCATTTCTTTACATTAATCAAGACCACACGTCCACACGAGAATCGTTCATTACCATAATCATTTTTGTTTTTTTTGTGGTACATGTTCATTTACTCCCTAGCAGTTACTTTTCGACGTTGTCGAAGCAAATGCATAACGCCGATGATCAAATTTCTGCATAAACAATTATGTTTTAGTACTATATTTATATTTATATAGGATCACTGATATCAGTATATTTGAATAATATATATCTAATGAGTCAAAAAAAATTTAAATAATAATTTTTGAAACATTAAAAAGAAAAGAAATCGGAAAAATTTGCGTACCGACATAAATTGACATTTTTTATTATGTCTGTTTTAAATATTATTTTGTTTATATAAATGTTGTTTCATATATTTTATTTTCTTAATAATTTTTACTCTTGTATAAACTCAGTGAGTTTTTTTTTTTTAACTTCTGAGGAATATTTAATTTTGATGTATTCTACTTTAACAAAAAATTAATATATATTTTGATGTATTCTTCTTCTTTGTATGCAACTGTGTAATGTGAACATGTGAACGATGTGGCCAGTGTGGAACCCAACAAGACCACACTTCACCCATTTTTTTTTGTTCGGCTCTCAAAAGTAACGCCACATCACATGCTTCTTTGGCATGCCTGACCTCCATATTCAAAGACAAAAACAAGAAAGTTGTTTAATGGATTTGTAATTGCCTTTCATTCGTTTTAAGGGTGTACGTGAAACTGATATTCTAATATATTTGCGGATGAATAATCTATGAAAAATTCGTTCATAAATAAAATCCATACAAACTTTAAGATATATATTTGCGATGGAAAATATGAAAGCTTTTAGATCGAATTTGTTGCAAAAATGAAGTTTAAATCGAAATTAACTTAAAGTACAAATTTCCAAACCAATCTCTATTTTTTTTTTCGCTTTTATATTTCTTTTTATTAACTCCCCAAATTTTTTTCTTTTTCTTTCCTCATCTCGATTCTTTTTTAATTCTTCTTATCTTGTTAAAAATCTTTAAATTGCCAACTACTCCAAATAAAGAAATTACTAACCATTCAAAAAAAAAAATATATATATATATATTATACTTTTTGGATATTAAGAGAAATATGATTTCAAATCTACACATATATTATTAGATTAAATGATTTTTGTTTTAAAATATTGACTAAATCATGTCATATTTTCAATTTAATTAATGTATATTAGTTTAAAATTATGAAAACATAAGCATTGAAACATTACATTTTTTTTTTTTTGAAACATTACATTAACTTAAAACAGAAGATGACCAAGGACAAAAGATAATTTGTCTTCTTAATTAAGCCGATCTGATGATTCTCTGTGCCATATACTTCATGTGTTCGACATGTTTCTCTCTTGGAGGAATACATTCTTTCACAATCTCAACCTTCTCCAAATTCTTCACCCATCTGTAATATTCTGGAAACTTCTCTTTTGTAATCACTTCCACGCCCAATGCTTCCCAACCTCTCTCCAAACAAAACGGAATGTTACTTCCGGCGACAAAGTCTAAGAATCCGACAGTCTTGCCGCCGAAGAAATCTTTTCCGACAAGTTCCTTCTCAAGGTACATAATCAGTTCTCTTGTCTGCTGTTGCCATTGATGCAAAACCCACATTCATAATCTACATTGTCAGAGATAACATTAGTTTAGTATAATTAATTGGCTAATTCTGAATGTTAATAGTTTTTTTTTTAGCTACTAGGAATCTGGTGAACACATGATGCATAAATTAATGATTCAAAGACAACTGTTTATTATGTGACATGCAGCTTCTTCTACGTGGGATATAAAGATAGATAAAAGGGTGATATGAAAAAAATTTGGCTAGTTTTGAATAAATTCATTTTTAGAACTAGAACTAAATAAGTGTATATATATACCTGTTCATCGACGAGTTTAGCTAAGAAACGAGCCTTAGACCTTTCGTAAGGATCCTCAGGGAGAATGGGATTGTTTGGCCAAGTCTCCTCGATGTATTCAAGGATCACTTGAGACTCGAGAATGGTTTTACCCTTGTGAATCACAACTGGGACCTTTTTGTGAATAGGGTTTAGCTCAAGAAGCAAGGCGCTTTTGTTCTCCAATTGATCTTCCACGCATTCGTACGTTACGCCTTTGAGTTTCAGAGCCATCTCGACCCGACGGCAATAAGGGCTCGCCCATATCGACAGCATCTTCACTTCTTTCTCCCCCATTATAAATTGTGTTTTCTGTTTTTATGAACTCCTCAATGCGTTTAACTTTGATTTATAGCCTTAGGGTTTTGCCATGTTGCCAAAAACGACGACAAAAGCAGTTATAACCTTGAGGCTTAACTACTCGTGCGTGTGGAAAATGCTTCAGAAAATTAGGTACATATCCCCCATCCAATATCTAACGACTAACATCAACACTAAAAAAATGCATTTTTTTCCTTCTTAGAACTAAAAAGTATTGAAATTAAACCATTACAACTTTATTTTAGAATATTAATTAAAGGCATACAAGTATATTTAAATAATAGCAATATGTGTTAAATTTCTTTGAATAATTATTTCTAGTAAACCAGAGTAAATAAATTTTAAGATAAATCCTTTTCGTGCCGACATATTTTGTTCACACTATTCTTTTTGTAGTTGTTGTTTTAGTTTGAGCATGCAAAACTTGTTTTAATATTATCTCATGCATATCACTCGATCACTAAGTTTTCAAAATTTGGTTGACATCATGACAAGAGAAAGAAGGCGGAAGATGTCACTAGGAGCTCACTCACTAATTTAATTTAATTTAATTGATGTGTTATAGGTATGTGGTATTGAAATGATATAAATAAACAGTATAACTGATACAAAAAAGGAAAAAAACTATTATATTAATGTTTTAGATAATACTTAAGTATGTAGAGTTTGATTCTATTTTATTTTCTTACTAAAAATTTTACTCTGATATAAACATAGTGGTTATTTATTTATTTATGAGGAACATTTTTATATAATCTGCTTCTTTGTTTCAATTATGTAATGCATATACGTGAACGATGTGGGGTCCCAACAAGACCAGCTCTCTTCATCCATATTTAATATTTATGGTCATCGGCTCTGAAGCCAAAAGCAACGCCACGTATATTCGCAGTTATGAGAATTTTCTAAAAAGCCGGCACAAAAATCATTTTAAGTTTGCATAAACTTCATTTTTAAGTATTGTGCCAAAAGAAAATTGCGATATACTTGTAACTGTTATACGGTGAAAATAGTTTTATTTCTGTTATAAATTTTTGTGATGGAAATGATAAGATAGGATTGTCGCAAATCCGTCATATTTTTGTCATATTTGATATTTTGGGGTCATATTTTTGCTATGTTCTAATATTTTGGGAGAAGGGACCAAAGCCTTTCGTATCTTCTTGAAGTTCTAGTTTCTAGATTTCTTGAGAGAGGATATTATGTCAAAAAAAATGAGAGGATGATAATGTAAGCGATACCATCTAGATGGGTTGCACTAAGGTTCAAGACAAACACAAAACTCCAAAAAGCAAAAAGCCCAAACTCTAATCATGTTCCCAACTAACTGAAAAAAACTTGGAAACAAAATAAAAGACGTTAAAGTAAAAGAGAAGACAACGCTCTTACTCCATGAAAACATATTCAAACTTCTCCAATCCGTTAGTGAAAACTATTCAGCATTACAACTGTATAATGTAATTTAAGATGACTTTGTTGCAGACCGTTCTATTGCTTCTATTTAACTTATTGTAATCACTTTTTGTTAATCATTGAAACCAAAGAGTAATAAACAGAAAAGTTCATCTTTTTCATCTTTTCATATGGTATCAATGCTATTGTTACCTGAACATGTGCTTCAATGGTGAATCCCTTTCCCTTTCATGACAACATTCATGTTACCAGCTCAGTCACCATGAAACTCAATGATTCCAATTACCGCATATGGAAAACTCAATATGAGTCTATTTTCTCATGTTAAAAACTCATAGGAGTTGTCAATGAAGCCGTCACAGCTCCTAAAGTCACTCATCCACTATTTGAGTTCTGGTTCTGCACAGACCAGCTCATCCGGTCATGGCTCTTTGGGATACTTTCTGAAGAAGGATACTTTCTGAAGAAGTCTATGGCTATGTTCACAATCTCCAAACATCCTGTCATATATGGGTCTCATTTGCTGAAAACTTCAACAAAAGCAGCATCTCAAGGGAGTTCTCTTTATGTCGTCTCTGCAACTTCTCTCTTAAAAGGAGAAGTGTTTCTCTGCTTATTGCCGAGATTTCATAGCCATCTGTGATGCCTTAAGTTTTATTAAGAAGCCCATTGATGAATCAATGAAAATCTTTGGTTTCCTCAACGTATTAGGCCGTGAAAATGATCCCATCACAACTGTCATTCAAAGTTCTCAGCAAATTTCCTCCACCTACCTTCAAGGATGTCATCTCAAATGTTAAAAGCTTTGACTCAAGCTGAGATCCTATGAATTCACTGAGACAGTCTCTTCTCTTGTGGCACTCCAAACTCAAAAAACAGACTATAATGGAAGTCTCAGGGGAGGCTACATAGATCATGGCAGAAGCTCTTATGGCAAGAACAGATTTAGAAGAGGATACTCTACTAGGGGAGGTTTTTCTCAGTACCAAACTAGTCCCTCAAACTCTGGTGAGCGTCCAATCTGTCAAATCTGTGGGAGGATTGGTACACACAACAGTCAAGTGCTACAACCGCTTTGATAACAACTACTAAGGTGATGTTGCCCAATTCTTTTCCTCTCTACATGTCTCTAACGAATCAAGCATGAATGGAACCCAGATTATGGTGCCTCAACACATGTCACTTCCTTAACAAATAACCTTCACTCTGCTACAACCTATGAAGGCAATGATACAGTGTTAGTAGGTGATGGAACCTATCTGCCCATAAATCATGTTGGATCCACCACCATATCTTCTAACACATGTATCATTCCACTAAATGAGGTTCTAGTTTGTCCTGCAATACAAAAATCTCTTTTGTCAGTGTCAAGACTGTGTGATGATTATCTTTGTAGAGTTTATTTTGATTCTAATGAAGTCTGTGTAATTGACCTCAAAACTCGTAAAGTGGTGGCAAAGGGTCCAAAAAGTGATAGATTATATTTGTTGAATAATCAGGAGTTTGTGGCCTTCTACTCCAATTGTGATTGTGCAGCCTCAGAGGATAGATGGCACCATAGGCTTGGTCACTCTAACTTCCAGGTTCTTCAACAGCTTAAACACAACAAGGATATTAGCATAAATAAGAGCAGAACTACCCCTGTGTGTGAGCCTTGTCAGATGGGGAAAAGTCTTAGATTACTATTTTTAGTGTTTGATACTCATATGTTGAAGCCCCTAGATCGAATCCATTGTGATCTTTGGGGTCCCTTTCCAGTTATATCTAATCGAATATTTAAGTTTTATGCAGTCTTTATTGATGATTTCTCCCGATACACTTGGTTGTATCCTTTAGAAGCAAATTAGATTGCTTCTCTGTCTTCACTACATTTCAAAAACAAGTAGAGAATCAGTTCAGCACTAACATCAAGGAATTTCAGAGTGATGGTGGGGGAGAATTTACCAGTAAACAGTTATAACTTCATCTTGTCGCTAATGGCATTCAACAGAAGATGTCATGTCCCTATCTTTTAGCAAAATGGTATAGCATAAATGAAGCATAGACATGTTGTTGAGCTTGGCTTGTCTATGATATTTCACAGTCACACACCACTGAAGTACTGGATAGAGGTCTTTTTTGTTCAATCCTTGTCAGCAACCTTCTTCCTTTTCAGGTTTTGAACAACAAAAGCCACTTAGAAATCCTAATTGACAAGAAGCTTAATTACTCCATGCTCAGGGTATTCGGTTCTGCTTGTTATTCTTGTCTAAGGCCTCTTGCAGGTCACAAGCTTGAACCAAGGTCTCAATGCGTCTTTCTTGGCTATAACACACAGTATAAAGGTTATAGATGTCTTTACCTTCTAACTGGCAGAGTATACATTTCACGACATGTGGTATTTGATGAGGAGATCTTTTCCTACCAACAACAATACAAATCCCTGATTTCCAGGTACCACTCTCCTATTTTCAAAGCTTGGCAAACTGACACTAAAATCTATGTGGAGCAAGAAGAATAACATGACCCACGTATCCAACTTCCGCATACTCCTACTATACCAGACAATACTACAGTAGCCACAAATCAAAATTCTGCTCCTGAGCAAAATCACACAAAGCCTACAGTCAGTCAAGGAGAAACTACATCTATAGTTACAAATGATGTCCAAGTCAATAAAGAATCAAACATGCCTACAAGTGAGTCTGATTCACACACCAATGAAGCATCTGAAAAACCTGTCATAGAAGAAAACACAAAACCTATCATTACAGACACACATAAAAAAATATTCACCTTATGACAACAATAACTAAAACTGGGATTCACAAGCCAAACAGTAGGTATGTGCTACTGACCTCTAAGTTTTCAACAGAGGAACCTAAAACCCTTGCAGCTGCTATGAAACATCCATGTTGGAATCAGGTAGATTTGATGAGATGGGCCGGATTCACATTCTTCACACCTGGTCTTTAGTTCCACCATCAGAAGACATGAACATCTTAACATCTAAGTGGGTCTTTAAACTAAACTGAAAGTTGATGGAACATGTTGACAAGCTTAAAGCTCGGCTAGTGGCAAAATTATTTGACCAAGAAGAGGGGCTTGACTACTTAGATACATTCAACCCAAAAGTAAGGACAACCATTATTCGCATATTGCTTGATGTTGTTACTATAAAAGGATTGTGCATTAAACAGTTAGATGTCTCCAATGCATTTCTTTATGAAGAATTGCAAGAACTAGTGTTCATGGCTCAACCCTCTGGATTTGTTGACCCCAACAAGCCTTCGCATGTGTGTCGTCTTACCAAGGCACTATATGGCATTAAGAAAGCATCTAGAGCATGGTTTGACACATTCATCAACTTCCTTATTGACTTCAGATTCAGCTGCAGCAAATCAGATCTTTCCTTATTCAATTATAACAGAAATGAGCAGTCTCTAATACTTCTACTGTATGTTGATGATATCTTACTAACAAGCAGTGATCACTCACCATTCCAACAACTCCTAGAAGCACTCAACAATCATTTTTTCAATGAAGATCTTGTTCCTTCAAGCTACTTCCACGATATTGAGATAGAAACACACTCTACATGGTTATTCCTACATCAGTCTGCCTATGCCTCAGACATTCTTCATCAGGCGGCCATGACGGATTGCAATCTAATGTCGACTCCACTTCCTCAGATTCTTGACTCTGAACCATTCTTTATACTTACCTACTTCTGGATCTTTGCAGGAAAGCTTTAATACTTGACAACCACAAGACCAGACATTCAGTACGCGGTGAACCTTGTCTGCCAAAGGATGCACTCTCCAACAATATCTGACTTCGGCTAGCTCAAACTTATTCTCTAGTACATCAAGGGCATGATTCAGTTGGGACTCAATATCAAGAAAAACTCCAATCTCTCCCTCTCTGCCTACTTTGATAGTGACTGGACAAGATGTTGGGGAACTCGTAGATCAACATCTGGTTTCTGTACTCAACTAAGCCCCAATCTTATCTCATGATCTGCCAAGCGACAACATATGTCAAAATCCTCAACTTAGGCAGAATATAGATAACTAACAATAACAACTCAAGTACTTACCTAGCTATCTTTTTTACTTCGAGATCTTGTCGTTGCTCAACCAAATCGGATTATGCTGATGTGCGACAACCTCTATGTTGTGTACCTAAGTGCCAATCATGCTCTCCATAGTCGCTCCAAATATTTCGACACCGATTATCACTACATCAGAGAGCAAGTGGCTCTGGGATTAATCGAAACACGGCATGTTCCAGCAAGACTCCAGCTGGCTGACATTTTTACAAAATCTCTGTCTCGCCTTCCGTTTGAACATCTCTGGAGCAAACTCGGAGTAGCTGAATCACCTACTCTATGTTTGAGGGGGAGTGTAAGTGACACCATCAAGATGGCTATACTAAAGCCCAAGACAAACATATAAACTTCCAAGAAGAAAAAGTCTAAACTCTAATCATGCTCCCAACCAACAGAAGACGGCAAAACCTGCAAGAAAAAACAAAAGACGTTAAAGCAAAAGAGAGGACAACGCTCCAACTCCATGAAAACATATTCAAACCTTCCCAATACGTTCGTAAAGACTAGTCATCATTACAGCTGTATAATATAGATAAAGATGACCTTGTTCTAAACTGTTATATATCTCTAATTTACCCTATTATAATCACCTCTTATAAGTTATTACCAAAGAATAATAAACAGAAAAGTTTATCTATTTCATGAAAAGTCTCTTTCATCTTTTCATACATAAAACATTCGCCTCTCAAGTCTCAACCACATAACCAAAATAAAATATGGGGCAATAATTATGAAAATAGGTATAGCCTTGAGGTTTACGTGCTCGTGAGTCGTGAGGAATACGTAAGTAACGATGTTAGGTACCAACTCCCTACCAATCTTGATTTTGTTGTTGCATTTCATCTTTTTTCTTATTCATTCTTTTTGAATTCTTGCTATTTTAAAAAAATCTTTAATACTACTAATAATAAATAGTATTAGTATCAAATCTAGATATAGTAGTTATTATATTAAATGATATATAAGTTTAAAATCTTAAGTAAATCATGTCATATTTAATTAATTACACAACAATAGTTTACTTTAAAAAAAATATAACTCACTAAAAGTACCACAAATAATTTAATAATTAATTTTGAATTATAAACTGATTTTTAAAAGGTTATAAATGTATTTAAAAAAAAATTAAAAATTATACTCTCTCCGTTTCACAAAGAATGTCGTTTTGAAGTTTTGTTTTTGTTTTATAAAGAGTGTCGTTTTGTATTTTCAATGCAGATGTTTGATAAAATTCCATTTTTGTCTTTATTAATTTAATGTTTTGACCAATTAAATAATTGTATAGTATATTAATTAAAAGTAAAATAAAAAATTTAATAGTTTTTTTAATACGTACGAGAAAATCTTAAACGAAACAATTTGTAAAACAGAGGGAGTAATAGAAATTTCACGTTTTAATATATTTGCTTCACGCTTCTTAATTGATAGGACCGACTTTGGATTGAATTGTCGCAATCTGTCATACTTTGGGACATGGGGACCAAAGCTTTTCATGCTTATTATATCAGGCCACATTTGAGTTTTTTAAATTTAATATATTAATATTTTAATTATTTAAAATGCTGAACCAATAAAAAAGAGATAGATTGACATAAGAGTCTAGAGTTTCTTAAATAACATGCAGTTCTTATTATATCTCATGTCAAAGGATAAGGTTAATCAATCCTTTACCCTCTCAACCACATAACAATAAAAACGAGATCATCTTACAAACATTGCAACATGTGATATTCAAAGACTAAATTACAACATCTGATGATCAAGAACTTAAAAGATGATATGTCTTCTCAATTAAGAAGATCTTACTCTCTCTGCCATATAGTTCATGTGTTCAACATGTTTCTCTCTTGGAGGAATACAGTCTCTCACAATCTCAACCTTCTCCAAATTCTTAACCCATCTCTTGTATTCTGGAAACTTCTCCTCTGTAATCACTTCCAATCCTATTCCTTCCCAACCTCTCTCCAAACAAAACGGAATCATACTTCCGGCGACTAAATCCAAGAATCCAACATTCTTACCACCCAAGTAATCTTTTCCGACAAGTTCTTTCTCGAGATACATAATCAGTTCTCTTGCCTGCTCAGACAAAACTTCTCTTCCTTTCTCATCCGCTTTTGCCATTGATACAAAACCCACATTCATAATCTACAATGTCAGAGAAACAAATAACAATTAGTTTTAGTCTTTTATTTTAGTAAATACTGATTAAATTATTACCAATTGTTTATTATTTGACCTGCAATCTTAAAGTTGGCTAATATTGAATCAATTCAAAACCAGAACCAGAGTTAGTGAAGAGAGTGTGTATACATATACCTGTTCATCGACGAGTTTAGCAAAGAATCGAGCTTTGGATCTTTCGTAAGGATCCTGAGGAAGAATTGGATTGTGTGGCCAAGTCTCGTCGATGTATTCAAGTATCACATGAGACTCAAGAATGGTTTTGCCGTTGTGAACAAGAACAGGGACCTTCTTGTGAATAGGGTTTAGAGCAAGAAGCAAAGAGCTTTTGTTCTCCAACTTTTCTTCCACGTAATCGTACTTTATGCCTTTGAGTTTGAGAGCCATCTCGATCCGCCGGCTAAAAGGGCTCGCCCATATCCCCAAAAGCTTCACTTCTTCTTTCTCCGCCATTAGGTATATCTCTCGCTCTGTTTCTTTCTGATTTCTTAGAAATGTTTTTTTTTGGTTTTGTGAACTTCTCAGTTCTTTTAGCTTAGATTTATAGGCTTAGGGTTTTAATGGTTTTGTGGTAAAAACGACGACAAATTTTGCCGTCTCTGGTCGGCAAGGAGGTGTAAATGCGAAGAATCTAGAAGGCTAGTGATGTTGACTTTAGAAGTTATTTAAAACGTTCACTTTAGGTCGTAACTCCTGCTATGCTATCCCTACAGACAGCTGGTTATTTAAAATTATATTATACCTGTAAAATTTAAAGTAAACTAAATGTTAATTAGGACCAATGCCACATGTTTCACACCGGTCCGACCCTTTAAAAAAGGTATAATTCGGAGCTTGATATGTATTTAAGCCTGAACAAAAATCGGATTTTTATTTATTAAAGTTTGATATGTTAATTAGGAACAAGAAATGTTTTGGTCTTAGTCTAACCAAGTTCAAAAACACGAACATAAATGAAGGTGATTGTTAAATATGCTTGATTGCGTTTAGTGCAAAAGTTTTACTACATGTTTTTGATACTTATTTAAACATTTGGTTATTTATTTTGTTCTAAAAGAAAACTTTGGTTTAATTCTTGGCGTTTCTATATTATAATAAGGGTGACTTCGGGGGAACTCGGACATAATTATAAGGGCATGATTTCAAAGCGTATCAAAAACACAGTACTAATTAATGAAAAATAGCTCCGAATGGTAACGTGCGGAGCAACTGTGAAAAAAGTGCGGTGCGGTTCTAATGGTAACAAAAATATATACATATATATGTATATGCACCACACCGTGCGGTTCCGTCACCATTCATAGCCATATGGCTCCATATAATGGTGTTATATTTAGGAGACGGTGGAAGGTTAGCAATAAACTTTTACAAATACATGAATTGCAAAGGTTATAAACAAAATCATAATGAATTGATTCAAATGACGTGTGATATGTTATAAACCTCCTAGTAACACATTAATGTGGTCTCAGGTCTGAACTCTACTATCTTGCTTTAAAAAAGTTCTTTTTTTTTATCTTTTAAGTTTATTTGTTGTGACGTTAGTTTATTTGAGGGCAATTCTCGTAGATATTCCAAAAACAAATTTTAATTTCAAAATTAGTATTTCTATTTTTAATTTCCAAAAATACTACAAAAAATTAATTTTTCCAAAAATACCATAAAATTAAAACAAAACTTTAAACCCTCAACAATAAACCTTAAACCCTCAAAAATAAACTCTAAACCCAAAATATTAAACCTTAAATTAAAAATATTAAACTCAAACACAAATATTTAAATTATAAAATTTTATGCAGTAAATCTTCATAAATTAATACTCTATAAATTAATAAACACTATAAATTAATGAATTTTTCCGGTCATGAATCGAGCTAGTGTAAAATTTAACACAATTCAATAAGATAATAATTTTTCGATTTTCTTTTGTAAATATATGGTCCCAACAATATGATAAATTAATAATTATAAACCTTATGCGTACATACCTAAGATAATTTTTTAACATATGAATATATTGTTGTTTGTTTATTCTTAAAATTAAAATCTCGTTGAAACTCATCTCTAATCTTTCTTATTTAATCCATAACGTATAGTGTTGCTCACATAATTCTTTGCGTATTTAATCCGTCATGGTTGATTTTGCAAAACCTTTTAGATGAGGAGGAATTGATAAGTTTGGTGTGAAAAAATGAGATGACGTGAAAAATGTTTAAATAATACTAAAGAGTGTTATTAAGGCAAAAAAAGACGTCTCGTAGAAAGCAAAAAATAAGTGAATATTAAAAAAATGAAATATTAACAAATTATATATAGAATATTAACAATAAAACATAAAAACGTTCAAATAAAATAAATTTAAAAGATTATGGACTGAACATTTCTGTCTCTTTTAACTAATAATTTATTAATTTTTGAGGTCTCAATATTATTAATTTATAAAGGTTTGACTGTAAATCATTTTTTAGTTTTTGTGGTATTTTTGAAAACAAAACAATTTATGGTATATTTGGAAAATATAACTAATGATGGTATTTTTGAAAAATAAACATATTTTATTAGTATTTTAAAGAATTTATTTTTTATTTTTTGTTTCTGTTTTATTATTTTCTTATTTTCTTTTACAGTGTGACGGTATGCACTATTGTAATTAGCAAAACGAAAAAAGAAAAAAAAAGAAAAAAAAGGAGAAGAAATTACTCTAAGTATAAGAGAAACAAGGGAAAAAAAATAAACGAAAAGAAAAAAGGATAAAAATAGTAACTGCTAAATTTCTGTCTTAAATATTAGAGAACTTTCCCAATTCATTATTATTAATATTATTGGAAAAATATACTTCAAATTTTTTCCTTTACTCTCAATTCTGTTTCTTCTCCACCTATCATATTCATATCTCTAATGTAACTTTAGTAATTAAGAATAAATGTAACTTTAGACTCAAAAATGGAGACGGTTCCATGCGGAAACCGGATAGGTACGGACAGACAAAATGATATCAAAAGTAGTTATTATTGCCTTTCTGTTAATGGTCGATTCAATTTACTTTTAAAGTAATTCTAATGATTTTGTCTGTAGAAGTGATGTTGTTGAAGAACTGTGTATGAAACATTAACAGCGTAAAAAACTTTGTGGCATTCTCGTTTGTTATTGACCCCCAAGACAAGAAACTACTTTTTAGTCCGAGGTAAAGAAAAATAGTACTCGTATGTTATTAAATTTTCAAATTTCACATCCATTCAAATGTTGTTACAAATACGAGTCGTTGGTGCCAAGAATGTTGTAAAAGTAGCTTTCAAAAGAATTTTTTTTTTTTGGGAAAAATTGAAAATAAGGATGTATTTTTTCCAAATTGTTTATATAAACCTTATCTACTTAGCATTGGTGAAGTAGATTTTATATTAATTAAAACTCTATTATACCCTCAATTCCAAAATTATGGATATAAAAATAAAAATATCTACACAAATACAAAACTTCTAACTCATTTAGAGTTTTCCCTTAAAAAAAAAAAAAACACATTTGTTAAAAAACACATAAACCCTTTTTTTTTCCTCCCTTCTCCCCTTCTTCGTTAACCTCGATGCTTCTCCGCCGGCGGTCTCCTCCTTATTCTCCTTCGCCGTTTTTCTTTCAATTTCTCGCCATCTTCTCTTGTCGCTAATTTATTCTTCGTGATATTGACCACATTTCTGATCCCGAACGGGTGTGGGGGAGAAGATTTTATCGCAGAGAACATCACTTTTGAAAACTCTGCTCCTGAGGTAATCTTATAAAGTCTCTTCCTTTTTACAATTCGTCGGAACCGTATTGCGATCATTGTAGATGCACAGGTTTTGTGATTGATTCTCTTTGAGTTTTTAGATTTCTGGGTTTGATTTTGTGTTGGGTTTAATCGATTTCGTATAGACGAGATTTGCCGGAAAAATCAGGGGTTTTTTGTGGTACTTTGCTATATTTTTCTTGGTCTCTTGAGTCACATAAACTGCTTGATGAACTTATTTGAGAAGCTCGATGTGGTGACCACCCAATAGATTCACTATTGCTTTCAGATATCAGATTTGTGATCTTTTTTATGTCCTTCAACTCTCTAATCCAAAATATGTTTGCTTTTATCTCTGAATGCGACTTGTTGTTCTGGTTAATGTAGTTTACTTCTGGAGTCTCTTGTTACTAATTTCGTAAAAGTTGCATTGCTTCGAGTCTTCACATTCTATCTAATTTGTTCTCTATGATTTTCCCCTCATGTGCCATGTTTATTTTAGTCTCTGTTTCTGCCTGTCTTTGCTTCAGCTGCAATGTTTTATCCTGTCTTGTGAGATGAAATGGTTTCAAGTCTCCAAAACAACGTTCTCTTTTGGCTTTAAGAACCTAGAAAGTAACCAGAAATACCAATCTCTGTCAGACTAAAGTGCAATTGGATTGAGATGTTCTAGTATTAAGTACCAGTGTGTTTGTTTCTGGTTACAGAATCCAGCTGACAAGAGGGAGATTCTGTGCGATGAGACACTGAAGCTAATCTTTGAAGGGAAAGACAAAGTTGGGTTTCTGGAGATTTCAAAACTCTTGTTCCCGCACTTTGTTGGGTTTAATTGATTCTATTTGGTAATGTTTATTGACCCTTTTACTTCTTATATAGGGATCAGGACAAGCTTTCGCGATTAGAGTTAATGCAGACCGTTGTGCCTTCTATAACTGTCGGTTTCTTGGCTGGCAGGTTCGTTAAGCATTCAGATAACTTCAAATATTTATGTTTCTCAACATAGTTCTGGAAGCTCATAGTTTATCCATACATTTCAGTGTACTGATGTGGTTTGTTTTTGGTACTTTTATCTGTTTTATACTGCAAATACTCGAATTGATGTACTTGTTTAGTTTAGATGTGTTATACTAATTTGATGTGAAAAAAGGAACTTACAAAGCTATTTGTTTGTAAAATCTATTAAATTCATTAAAAGTCTTTAGTGTTTTTAGTGTGTTTGAATGTTAGAACTGGGTTGGGATGGCTTTAGAATGTTTAGTTTCTTTATGTTATTACACTTTATGTAGGCTTATCTTTTTCAATGAACTCAAAGTATCGAAATTTCTTCTGCTGAGATTAGAGACTCAATAGTTTCGATGATGAGTGTTAGAACTGTGATGGCTTTAAAATGTTTACTTTCTTTATGTTATTACATTTCTAAGTAGGATTTATCTTTTCAAATGTATTACTGAGCTCTGTTCTGGGATTTATAAAGTCTCTTCCTTTTTACATTCTTATTAATGTTCAGATTCCAAGTTTGGAATTTTCTTCTACTGAGATTAGAATCAACACTTGTGTATGGTGAATGTTAGAGCTGAGATGGGATAGCTTTATAATGATTGGTTTCTTGATGCTAGTACACTTTAAGTAGGCTTTATCTTTTTTAATGAATTACTCAACTCAGTTCTGGGATCTATTTGGTAATGTTTATTGTGTTAATGATTCTTATACTAGTTATGTTATTTTGACCCTTTTACTTCTTATATAGGGATCAGGACAAGCTTTCGCGATTAGAGTCACTGCAGACCGTTGTGCCTTCTATAACTGTCGGTTTCTTGGCTGGCAGGTTCGTTAAGCATTCAGATAACTTCAAATATTTGTGTTTCTCAACATAGTTCTGGAAGCTCATAGTTTATCCATACATTTCAGTGTAGATAGACTCTAGGATCTGTTATCATGCATTTGATGTAGATAATAATAATGCAGCTTATAATAAGTATTTGAATCATTTAGTTCATGTTATTGCGTTCCTTTGTGTGTGTTGAGGCGAGAATAGGTTATGATAAACTAGTTAAGATAGATAATGAGAATACTAAATCAAGATCACTATTAGTTATGATAGATAATTAGAAACTTTCAATTCTTATCCTCATTGTTCTGTTTTGGTGTTTAAATGTTTTGGTGCAGGCATGGGAACAAAGTATCCAAGGAAGCATTGTCGGAAGTAGACAAGATAAACAATACATGTCGAATGTCTATCTTGGACAGAATCAAGGAAGCATTGCCAAGCGAATATGATACAGTAAAGAAAGATCCTACCTTTGCACATGTATTTGCAATACATGAAAACGGTTTATGGTTATTCGGCTCGGTTGATACACAGCCTGATGTGTAAGCAGTTGGTAACAAAGAAAAAACATGAACTTTGGTTTGTGTGGGGAAATAAACCACTTAGATTTTCCCTGCAAGAATTCTACGCGGTTACTAGTCTCAAGGTCGAAGATGATGGTAGATGTGAGTTAGAGAAATGGGAAGATGATCAGGGGTTTTGGAGTAAGTTGCTAAAGAGAAAAGAAAATATTTGCATAAAGAGGTTGATGAATGTGCACTTAGCGAAGCTGCTGGTTGGGAAGAAGTGGATAGACAACGATTGATTTATATTTGTGTGATAGCTGGTTTGATAAAGGCCAAGGATGAGAAGAAATATATTCCGCTCAAATACATCAAGTTAGTGATGGATCTTGAAAAGGTTCGGACTTACCCTTGGGGTCTTAAAGGTTTTAAGAGTTTAATCAAGTTTATCACTAAGAAAAGAAACGATTTGACGAAAGTCAGAGGCTATGGTTTGGATGGTTTTTCATATGCATTTCAAATCTGGGCTATGGAATCAATTCCGGTCATTGGAGAATTGTTGGGAAAGAAGATTAATAAAGAATTGACCGCAGCTCCTCGATGCTCTAATTGGATAGGTGCAGGACGAGTATCATATGACGAGATCATCCAACTAGAAAAGACATTTACAAGAAAGGTTAGTTGAACATTCTCTTTTTTTTATAGAAATGAAACATGAAACTATGTTTATACTTAGCTGTAGTTAGGTCTTGTAATGGGTGTTAAATTCAGATTGGAATATTTGTTTGTTAAATTCAGGTTAGATATATATATGTTTGGTTGGTCTGCAAATTTAATATTCGATTGGTTTTAGCTGCCTCCAGTAATGTGTTTTGGTCACGATTCAGCTAAGGCTTGTCAGTTGCTTGCTGTCACATATATGCTCATTCTGATTCTGATCACGATTCAGCTAAGGCTTGTCAGTTGCATTTTTTTGTGCATTCTTGAACTGGTCACGATTCAGCTAAGGCTTGTCAGTTGCTTGCTGTCACATATATGCTCATTCTGATTCTGCTCACGATTCAGCTAAGGTTTGTCAGTTGCATTTTTTTGTGCATTCTTGAACTGGTCACGATTCAGCTAAGGCTTGTTAGTTGCTTGTTGTCACATATATGCTCATCTTATTCTGGTCACGATTCAGCTAAGGCTTGTCAGTTGCATTTTTTTGTGCATTCTTGAACTAGTGTGGTCGTTATCTGTTTTTAGGAAATCAGTTTGTACGTAATATTTATGAAGTTATGTTTGGTCGTAATATTTATGAAGTTATGTTTAATTTTAATTTCTAACACTTCTGTTTAATCTATTTTACTGTAGGATGATGTTTATCCATACATTTCTATCACTGGAAATTTTGATGTATTTGAGTCTTTAGAATTTCGATGGCCTGATGAAATCAGAGATGTAGAAGTGGATAACTTGACTGCTCTGATCAGATCTGGGAGTGATTTTGGAGACCATCTTTGGGATAGTGTAGTAGATGATGTTGTGGACTTTGCAACAGAAAAGGTTGATAGTGGAGGTGACAATGAGGTTCCTGAAGATGGTAACGAGGTCTCACAGCCTATCGACAAAGAAAATAATGAACCTTGTGATGGTGAAGTGTATGGGGTAAAGACGAGGAGTAGGAAGAGACCTCCTCATCATGGTGCTGAAGCACGTAAAAAGAAATTGCTTTGCCAGCGAGCAGCAACAACTCACGGATCTTTTGATGAGCACATGAAGTCTATTATTAATATGTTTGAAGCTTCTTTCTCAAGTTTTGAAAAGAAGATTGAATTGCGTTTGGGAAAATTAGAGGAGGATGTCTCTCATATCAAGGAGTTGATTTCTTCAGCAGACACTCCTTTCCAACCGCCTATTACAAACGCGAAGAAGTGTAAAAATGTGGTACGTAAGAAATAAAACTCCTACGCTATGTTTAATTTAGTTTGTAGTCACATGTTTGTGTATTTTTTTTTATTAGTGTAAGACTATGTAATGGGATATGTATGTATGTGTAGGTATGTAATATTGGATACGTATCAATATTTGTAAAATATTCGACGTTTTTAATGTGTTCTTAAATTTTTTTTTTTTTGTATTGACAGGATGAATTTATTAAACTTGATGAATTTCTGACTCAGACTTGTGATATAGACCTCAATTCGAATACACAAGATTTTTTACAAAAGTCAATGGGTCACCTTTCTCAAAATACACAAGTACCCGAGATTGATTCGACACCAATACCGACCAAAATTGATGTATTGGAAGCAGGTCAAACAGACGAAGACTCTGTGTTGGTGTTCGTTTCAGAAGAGAAATGGGAAGCTTATGCGGAGTGGCATAGGAAAAACAAGTAAGTATTTCAATATTTTTCTTACAATTATTCAATTTTGGTATAAAATAATTTGATTGGTGTACCGATTTTGGTACTAATTTTTTGATAAAAATTTTCAGGATCCTAAAGTTGGGTCCAAGTGTTGTAAATGATCCAATACTAAATCGAATCATGGGAAACAAAGGATGGCTTGGCAACGAAGTACGTATTAATCATTTTGTTTTAACAATATGCATCATTGTTCTTGTTTTGCTAAACTAGTTATATTTATTAAATATTTTTCAGGAAATTGATGCTATGATGTATGTATTTCGGGAGTATACATCTTTAGGTCGACTAAAGTTAGTTCTTGTTTGTTTTATGTATTGTATGTTTATTATGCAAATCAAAAACGAACACCAGAAGTATACGAGTTCGACGAATAAAAAAAGCCACAAGTGGGATAGTCATCTTCCACTATCCAAAATTACTATTTGCATTTCTAAACCCTATGAAAACAAAAGAAATTCTAAATTTACAACAAAATACTATCCAAAACACAATAAATTTAATAAAAGGAAAACAAAGCCATATACAATATTTACAAGAAGAAATATCCTACAAAAGAATAGAAGAACAACTAAAAACTCCGTATATACAGAGTAAAATAAAATCAATAGAACAAGATTTATTATGTCAAGTATGTTCAGATCTGCCCAATGCATTTTGGGAAAGGAAACAACATATTGTAGAACTTCCATATATTAAAGAATTTAACGAGAAAAATATACCAACCAAGGCTCGACCTATACAAATGAATAAAGAATTATTAGAACATTGTAAACAAGAAATAAATGATCTACTAAAAAAGAAATTAATTAGATCTTCTAAATTACCTTGGAGTTGTTTTGCATTTTATGTAAATAATCAAGCTGAAAAAGAACGTGGAGTACCACAATTAGTAATAAATTATAAACCTCTTAATGATGTTTTACAATGAATTAGATATCCAATACCCAATAAAAGAGATCTATTAAAACGACTATACGATGCAAAAATTTATTCAAAATTTGATATGAAAAGCGGATTTTGGCAAATACAAATTGCCGAACAAGATAAATATAAAACAACTTTTACAGTACCATTTGGGCATTACGAATGGAATGTGATGCTATTTGGACTTAAAAATGCACCTTCCGAATTTCAACACATAATGAATGACATATTTAATAATTATTCAAAATTTACAATTGTATATATCGATGATGTTTTAGTATACTCAACTTCAATAGATCAACACATTAGTCATTTACACACCTTTCTAAACATAGTTAAAAAACATGGCCTAGTTATATCTGCTAAAAAGATATCTCTATTTCAAACCAAAATTAGATTTTTAGGACATAACATATATCAAGGAACGTTTACACCAATATCCAGATCAATTGAATTTACAGATAAATTCTCTGACGAATTAAAAGAAAAAACTCAATTACAAAGGTTTTTAGGATGCCTTAACTATGTTTCAGATTTCCTACCAAACCTTAGAAAACCCATACAACCACTATTCCAAAGGTTACAAAAAACCCCTAAACCATGGACCAGTCAACATACCCGTCTAGTCCAACAGGTAAAACAAAAGATCAAAACACTTCCTTGTTTGTCCATCCCACACCCTGAAGTCGATATGATAGTTGAAACCGATGCCTCAGAAATAGGATATGGAGGCATTCTAAAACAAAAACTACCCAATTCCATAACCGAGTCTATAGTTAGATTCCATTCTGGTGTTTGGAACGGACCTCAGCAAAAATATTCAACCGTTAAGAAAGAAGTCCTTTCCATCGTAAATTGCATTTCAAAATTTCAAGATGATTTAATAAATAAAAGATTTTTACTACGAGTTGATTGCAAATCAGCAAAAGAAATTTACAAAAAGATGTCAAAAATCTAGTTTCCAAACAAATTTTTGCTAGATGGCAAGCTATTTTATCCGTTTTTGATTTTGATATTCAATATATTAAAGGAGAGCATAATTCTTTACCTAATTTTCTAACAAGAGAATATTTACAGGGTAAAACTACAGATATTCAACACAATATCCAAGATGAGTGATCCAAAAAGCAAGAAACCGATGACCGCATCGGATTATATCAAGAATCAACCTCATCTTCAGGGTAAACCCCTCACTATTCAAAATACATATTCAGCTCTCGCTGAATTTCCTCCTCTCTCATATTCAAATGTCGTAACTCCCCCATCCCAAACCTCCACTCCACCATCAAAATCCACATACTACCTTAAACCAAATAACCAACACCTAGTGACTACTCAATTTACCAAACCAGTTACCCTTAAAGATCTAAATACCTTAACAAACCGCACTTTTTACCCAGACAGCCTTTACCCAACAGATAACCTTACCAAAAACCGTACTTTTTATGAGTATATTCTGGTAGACTCTAAATCCGTAGAAATAACTCATTACCACGACAAAAATAACCCAAACCAAATTTCCTATTCCACCTGTAAGATTCTCCGAGTTTGTTCTATCCAAGATCTAGGCTTTATCCATATTCACACCACAAAACCCTTCTCTACCCCAGGTTACCATATTCAGGGTTACTCTTACGTCGATTAAACAAACGCCTTTTTCCGTACCTTTTACCTTCGGTCTTATGACCACTCTTGGTTTATCTCATTGGACATTAAATGTCCTCACCATTTTCCCGGTTGGTTTGCCGAATGGTGGTATTGGTTCGGTCCAACCAACAACATCTACCCTCCTGATATTATCAAAACCTCACTACCATACTATATCAAAAACTCTCCCCACTAACCAATTGGCGCACTTAGCAAAATTTATTTCCATATTGACATGGGCATCCCCTGGATATGCTCATGGAATTTCACTATAACCCAAGCTCTCCAAGACATGCCCTACTCTTTAGTACGAGAATATCGTATTAGTTGGTGGGACAAATACAATCTCGACCGATGTTCCTTATCAAATATCCAAAAGTTCTTCAATATTAACCACGAACTTCAAGCCACCGTCAAATCCATTTCTAAACAAATACCCCTGCTTACTCCAAGCCAAATAACTGCCACTACTCAATCACCAAGTAGTCCTACCCATTCTACAAGCTCTTCAACCTCGAAAAAAAAAAACAAAAAGACCCACAAAAAAGAAAGCCTTAAACAACTACTCGCCACAATAGCCCAACAAATGGAGTCCTCTGACGATGAAGACTGCGAAATGCTAGACTCAGACCCATTCGGTGGACAATTAACCCAAGACCCTTTCGCATAAAAAAAAAAAAAAAAAACCTAATAGTGTTGTATTGTATATTCTTGTAGACTCTGTATATTATTTTAATACTTATATGTTTATTCCTGTCAAAGAAAATAATTTACAGAGTATAATTATATCTCACTTTGTAATTTGTAATAAAAACGTCTATCGAGCGGGACCCACCAGGTGGGACCCAGGAAGACTTTCGCAAAAGGAAAAGGACAAGAATATGTCAGCACCGTTCGATGAACGACACGTATCAAGACGCACGCACCAAAGTGTCGGCACCACTCGATGGATGACACGTATCAAGACCTTAAGAACCACCCTCCTTCTATAAATACCAACCCTCATCAACAAAGGAGGGTACGAGCAATTTCAGACAACTCTCTCTCTAAAAGCTCTCCCTTCTCTCTAAAAAACTCTCAAAAGTTGTATTTTCAAACTCAAGTTTTCTAAAGATTATTTTGTAAAATCTTATATTTGTTAAATCGTTTAAATTAATAAAAACAAAAGTTTTATTCAGAAGTTAAGCGCCTTTAGTCTTATAAAGACTTTCGCCTTCGCAACTCGAATCCTATTAAATAAGCTCCTATCGTTCAAGGTTAATACCCTGAAAAGTTAATACCTTGTTAACGCATAGTATCGAGGAGACTTCACATCTGGTATCAGAACAACATAGTCTGTTCCATTACCTTTAACTTGAAAACTTTATTCGGTAATTGGAAAGACTTAAATAGTTTACCTTTCTCTATCCGTTTATCAATCTTTTTCTCCACGGTAATAGTTAATGGATCACGATGCTTTGCACTTAATGCTCTACGCTCATAAAACGAACGTGTTAACAATTCCCTGATACTGTCTAAGAGAGGAATTATTGGATACTCTCGAGGTGATCTCAAAGCTGCATTTATCGATTTTGCAGGGTTGTTGGTGTTAATGTCGTTGGAAAATGACATCGAGCCCATTTTCTCACATCAGCATACTCTAGATAACCACCAATAGACGGACTGATATTGCAAATTTGCGCAAATAATTTTTCAAACTCACCAATCCTATACGTTTTTGATGCTTTTGCAACCAAACCAGCCATACCCTTTCCCTTGAAATATGTTACCACATTATTAATCAAGTGGTGAATGCAAATACCATGTATAGCCAGTGGATAGATTTTTTCAATAGATTTACCAAGCGACATATGTTTATCTGATACAAAAACTAAATCTTCGTCATCCGCTATAACTTCTTTAAGCTGCATAAGAAACCACTCCCACGAGCAATCATTTTCTGTATCAGCAATTCCAAATGCGATTGGATACAAATTAGAGTTACCATCAACAGTTGTAGCAACTAGCAGAACTCCTTTGTATTTGTTTTTAAAAAACGTTCCATCAACTACAATGACCTTCCGAATTGCCTTGTATAAACCTCTTATTGATTGACCAAAAGAAATAAAAAGATATTTGAATCTACCATCACAATCAATTTCATAATTCGTATGCGTACCAGGATCCGCTTCTTCTAGCATGTGCAAGTATTTTGGTATTTTGCCAAAATTCTTCTTCGGGATTCCTCGAACTTCATTAATTGCATATTCACGAGACTCCCAAGCTTGAGAATAACTCAGCTCGTATCCATAGTCTGTTCGAATAATATTAATGATATCATTCGCTTTAGGCCCTTCCTTCACACCATCATAGTTATGCATAATGAGATGCCCAATTGTTCTTGATGAAGGTGTTCTACAAAATTTTGTTTTCTTCGAAGGGGCACATGTATGGTTACCCACATACTTGTTGATTTTGAAATATGTAGACCCCTCTAAACACTCAGCACGAAGACTCCATTTGCAAACCCTATCTATGCAGCGTATACACCATAGTCTTGTATCAGACTTCGTAATCTTGTAGTCGCACTTATACTTCATCGCATAAATTTCAAGAGTTGCTTGTAAAGCCTCCTTGCTACTGAAATATTGCCCCTTAGTTACCATTGAATCTTCCACCTTAGAACCGACTTCATCACTGGATTTAGCATCATTAGATTTGTTGACGAAATCATCATTCAGCTTATCTTCATTCACCAACATTGTTGCTGGATTTTCAGGAATATTACCGTCATCGTCACCATCACTTGGATCACTTGGCTCCTCATTCAAATCAAAATTGACTCCACTCTTGCAATCGTCGGATATACCTTTAAACGTCACACATAACCGTATAGTATTTTTTTCTTTTCAAATACGCCACCAAATTTTTCATTTGTCGATCATTCACCATAACAACTGGTGGGGAATCAAAGCTAAGATCTGTGGGTAAGTAACTGAATTCCACATCAACTTCACTTTGTTCTATTCCAAAGTCTTCTGAAACCATCATCTTCAACTCTTCAAGAGTTGTGGTGGATTGCAAAGTAAGTAATCTAGCACGTTTTTCTTCATCAACAATAAATCTCCATTCTTTTTGGTCATATAATCTCCGTACACCACAACTTACAAATATTTGCAGCATATTGATCAAAAAATTGAAAACTTTTGAAGAACTCGTGGCAAAAGAGGAAGAAGAAGAGAAGAGGGGAAATTTTTAGGGTTAAAAATCGATTTAGAACATAGAGAAGGGACATTCCACTACAAGAAAACAGGCGATTTGCGACGGAAATTTGCGATGGAAATAATCTGTCGCAAAAAGGCGATGACATTGCGATGAATTTGGGAGGAAACAAGTTTTCCTCGCAAAGTCCTCGCAAAATTGCGAGGAACATATCCCTCGCTAATTGCGAGTAACTTGCGACGATATAGCCTCTTATTTGCGATGAATTTGCGAGGAATATTTAAAATCGCAAATTTGCGAGGGAATTGCAATGATTTAATTGTTTCCGTCGCAATTTCCTCGCAAAATTGCGAGCAAACATTCCCTCACAAATTGCGTGTACATTGCGACCAAATTTGTGACGGATTTGCGACTTTATTGCATGGGTAGTAAAAATGGGTAGAAAATTAGGTGAAACACGTTTTAAATGTTGTACCTAATTATTGCGAGGGCATCGCAAATACGTCGCAAATTAGACGCAATTCCATAGCAATTCTCTCGCAAAATTTTGCAAAAAAACTATAAATACCGTAACGTGAGATCTCTCATTTCACAACAAAAAAAAACTAGCTTACAAAAAAAAAATCGAAAAATACTTAAAAAAAAAAAGCGAGATATCCTTTTTTGAGAGCTAAGAAAGAATGGCGTCGCAGAATGAAGTATATGCATTACGAAGTTGGATGTTAATCGAAAAGATCCGGAGACAAGAAAAGTGACGAAAGAGTATCGTGTCGGGTTGCGAGCATTCATCCACCAGGCCACTAACAACCAATATGCGAAGGGTGACGATAACATATTCTGTCCATGTAAAACTTGCAAGAACACTCAATATTTGGATATTGATATTGTGAAGAGGCATCTATATAATAGAGAATTTTGTCGAACTATTATATCTGGTTTTCACATGGGAGGGTTATAGTCTTGGTGCCGGAAGTAGTAGTACGGGTGATGGTGTTGATCAACCGAATTATAATGATAATTATAATTATGGCCAAAATATGATTGAAGATTATGAAAGGGATCAACAGGAAAATAAGTTTCATGATATGGTTACTGATGCATTTCATGAATCTATTCATGCATTTGCTGATGATACTAGGGAAGAACCCAATGTTGAAGCACAACATTTTTATGATATGTTAGACGCTGCAGATTAACCTATCTATGAGGGATGTAGAGAGGGGTTATCTAAACTTTCATGGCATCTAGGATGATGACAATTAAAAGTGATAATAACCTAACTAAGAATTGCATGGACGCATGGGCTGAGCTATTTAAAGAGTATTTGCCAGAAGATAATATTTCTGCAGGGAGTTACTATGAAATACAGAAATTAATTTGAAAATTCAGCAATCGATGAATATTCAACACTCATTCAAGATGTTAGACCCACAAGATGGTTATCGATGATTAAGTATGATCCAAAATACATTTTGTGGTTGATTGCGATGTTAAAGATTTGGAGATGCCTCATTTGTCTGCAGTCCATATCCAAGGTTGATAAGCAACACTTCTCTCAACAAACCTTCCCCAAGATACAAGAACCGGAACTAGATACAAAGTTATGGTAACAAGAACCGTAACTTAAAACAAAAGTTACAAAGTCCAATAGCTCAACTAGTAATGAATTTGCATCCAAACATATCCAAGGTTGATAAGCAACACTTCTCTCAACAAACCTTCCCCAAGATACAAGAACCGTAACTAGATACAAAAGTTATGGTAACAAGAACCGTAACTAGATACAAAAGTTACAAAGTCCAATAGCTCAACTAGTAATGAATTTGCATCCAAACATATCCCAAAACAAATTAAAACGATTATTTTTCTAAATTAAAGATAAAGTTTTTTTTAAATCAAATTTTACCAAATTTGCGACGGAATTGCGAGGGAAACGTCTTATTCAACGCAATTCCGTCGCAATAATGCGAGAGACTTGCGAGGGAAACATATTAATAGACGCAATTCCCTCGCAACATTGTTGTGTTAGATTTAGATTAGTTTTGTTAGATTTAGGTTTGTTAGATTTAAATTTGTTAGTTTTTGTTAGAAATTTTATAATTAAGTTTTAGAAATTTTCAAAATTTTAGAATTAGTTTTTGTTAGAATTTAGAAATTTTTTAGATTTTAGGTTTAGGTTTTGTTAGAATTTAGGTTTGTTAGAATTAGGTTTTGTTAGAATTTAGAAATTTTTAGATTAGTTTTGTTAGATTTAGGTTAGGTTTTGTAATTTAGTTAGTTTTGTTTTTAGAATTAGGTTTTGTTAGTTTTAGATTTAGATTTGTAAGTTTTAAGATTTGTTAGATTTAAATTTGTTTGTTTTTAGAATTAGGTTTTGTTAGAATTTAGAAATTTATTAGATTTTAGGTTAAATTAATTTTATAATTAATTTTTTAGATTAGTTTTGTTAGATTTAGGTTAGGTTTTGTAATTTAGTTAGTTTTGTTTTTAGAATTAGGTTTTGTTAGTTTTAGATTTAGATTTGTTAGATTTTCATTTGTTTGTTTTTTGAATTAGGTTTTGTTAGAATGTAGAAATTTATTAGATTTTAGGTTAAATTAATTTTTTAATTAATTTTTTAAATAATTAATGAAATTATAAATGTTAGTTGTATATTAAATGTTAGATTAGTTAGTTTTCTTTTAGTTAATTTTCTTTTTAGCATTTATAAAATTTTTAGTTTTTAGGTTTTGTAAATTTATAATTCATTTAGTAATTGATTTTTAAAATTTATAAGTTTTAATATGATAGCGTTGTAATTATTTTACTAATTTTTTAAATTTTGTTTTTCAGATGTCTGGAGTTAATAACGAGTACACTCGTTATCTCTCGAGGAGTGGCACGCCTGTTCCAGAAACTCCTCGGACGAGTTTCACTTCTCATACGGGACAGGACGACAACCCCGGGAGTCACTGCTATTCACCGCCTCAACCCGCATTCTCAGATCCCCCACCGGTCGCACACCATGATAACGACAATGATGATCTTGTCGTTAAGGCAATCCTTGAAGCTCCCGGTCATGACCTTCTTCCCCGCCTTGATCCAAGACGTCCTGATAATACGTATTGGTAAGGTTTTTTTTTAATTTTATTAATTTAATTTTAAGTTTTTTAATACAAATAAAGTCATATTATTTGTTTTTTTATTATTTTACATTTTAGGTTTGATCAAGACGGATGCGTGGCCGCTTTGGTCCGATCGATCTTTGAAAGAGATTTCAAAGAGCCACATGCCAATTGGAGGCAAACACCGGACTATGTCATTAAACGGTGGTTTCAAACTTTTGCTGTAAGTTTTTTTAATATTTAAAGTTAATTAATTTATAAATTATATCACTTATTGATTGAATTTTTCATGATAATTTTTTTTTTGTAGCAAACCTATCATTGGGAGTACAGTATTACGAGCAAGGTCCGAAAGGAGTTTGAGGCGAAGTTGAAGGAACGCATGGCCGACCAGGTGGGACGGTGGAAGAAGAAGTGGAAGAAAGAAGGCGACCAAGTGATGCCTAGGTGGTTTGTTCCAACTGTCTGGGCAGGCCTTGTGGCGTATTGGCAGGATCCGGCGAGCGAGATCAAGAGCGCTAACAGTCGGGCGGCCCGGTACGCTGATCCTGATGGGGACGGGTATCCCAAGCATCGGTCTGGACAGCTTTCCTACATTGCCCGCGCACGGAAAATCGTAAGTTTTCATTTATTTTTAATTAATTAAATTCTAATTATTAATTAAATTTTATTGTGATATTTATTAAAAAAACAAATCAGGCAAAGGAGCGCGGAGTAGATTCGATCTCGGATTTGCTAGTTGTCCTGGAGGAGACAAAGAGGCGACCAGATGGGAGTTTTGTCGACAAGAAGTCTGAGAGGATCTACAATGACGTCACTTCCAAGATGTAGGAGTTAACTCAGCATTCTGAGGACGATGAGAGCGCATCTACCCCTTCGACTACCGCCGTGAAGAACAAGATCTTTACTGAGGTATGAATATTGATGTTCTATATTTATTTTTACAGTAATTTCAACTAATTAAACGTATTCTTAATTTTCAGGTCGCTCCCCGTAAAAAAGGGAGAATTTAAGCAGCAGAAGCAGAGTCTGCCGCCTACCTCCAGGGCATCATTGAATCGCAGGCCCAGCTGATCGTGACTCAGTCTGAGAAGATCTCGAGGTTCGATCAAATGTTCAGCTATTTGGCCACGAAGGATCCGGTTCTAGCACAGATGTTTCAGGACCCTGGAAACACATCTACCAGTAGGACCGAGACCGGGATCGGAACCGGAACTGGATCCGGTCCATCGGTTCAATTTTAGTTTCCCTTTTGTATGATATAATTTAGTTTCTTTTAATGTTTGAACAAATTATTTTTATAAAATTTTAATTTTGAAAAAAGAATTTTAATTATAATTTATGAATTTTAAATTATTAATTATTATTAATAATTAAAATTTTTAATTATTATAAATCGGATGCCGCCGCAATTCCCTCGCAAATTGCGACGGCTTTGCGAGGGAAATAAGAACCATACCCACGCAATTCCGTCGCAAATTGCGAGGGAATTGCGACCCCGCTAAGAACTATATCCACGCAATTCCGTCGCAATGTTTCCTCGCAAATCCGAAGCAAGATTTGCGACGCGTTTGCGAGGATGATTAGTACCGCATTTTGCTTCGATTTTGCGATGAATTGTTTTGCGATATAAATAGCGTTCACGCACTTCCGTCGCAATTTTGCAACGATATTGCGGGGTTATTTTTGCGACGGTATAGCAACCACGTTTGTCTCTCGCAAATTTACGAGGAATTTGCGACGAAAATTGATTTGCGAGACCGGATTTGCGACGGAATGGTGTGTCTCGCAAGTCCATCGCGAATGGCCATTTGCGACGGAATTGCGAGGTATTCTTCCATCGCAAAAGGCATGTTTTCTTGTAGTGTTCGATTTTAAAAATTTTCAGAATACGTATTCTAAACTTTTTAGAACGTAATCAAAACAATAAATATGAAATCTAAACATTATATTTGAATTTCCATAATATAGTTTTAGTTTCCTTATTTTTAGATTTTCGGTTAATATATTTAAGGAAATCTAATTTTTTCAGAATACACATTCTAAAATCCGTAGAAAATGTATTCTAAAATCTTTAGAACATAGAATAAATGTAGAATACGTATTCTAAACTTTAAAATACGTATTCTAAATTTTGCAGAACAAAGAGAATTCGTAGAATTCGAATTCTACGTTTCGTAGAACACGTATTCTGAAAATTTCAGAACAGAAATCTGTTTTGAAATTTTCAGAACATGTACAATGCGTAGAATACGTATTCTAAAGGTTTTATAACAGACAAAAAATTCAGAAGATCTAAAAACCTATTTAAATACGACCAAATCATAAAAATGTTTTCACTAAATCTTCTTGAAACATGTCTATCAACATGTTTTTGTGGTTTTTTCATCTTAAAATTGTCAAAATATTGATATAGGGGTAGATTTGTCCAAAGTGACAATTTCAAAATTAAGGTGTATATGGACAAAACTTTTTTTAGAAAACCTTTATTTCCAATTGTCCCTTTTTAAAATAAAAAAAAAGAAGGGAATCATCTTACAAAATTTGAAACATGTTACAATCAAAGAATAAATTACAACACTGGAACAAAGACTAAGAAGATCTGATAATCTCTGTCATATAGTTCATGTGTTCAACATGTTTCTCTCTTAGAGGAATACAATCTTTCGCAATCTCGACCTTCTCCAAATTCTTCACCCATCTTTTGTATTCTGGAAACTTCTCTTCTGTAATCACTTCCAACCCCATTCCTTCCCAACCTCTCTCCAAACAAAATGGGATCTTGCTTCCGGCGACGAAGTCCAAGAATCCGACACTCTTACCGCCCAAGTAATCTTTTCCGACAAGTTCTTTCTCGAGATACATAATCAGTTCTCTAATCTGCTCAACCAAAACTTCTCGTCCTTTCTCGTCTGCTTTTGCCATTGATACAAAACCCAAATCCGTAATCTACAATGTCAGAGAGATAACAATAGTTTTAGTGGCTAATTCTAATAAAAATTTACACTTTTTGGCTTCTACTGATTATGATATTGAGCTTTCTTGAAATCTCGTGAACACAAACAAAACCAATTGTTTACTATTTGACGTGCAATCTTAAAATAGGCTAATATTGAATCAATTCAAAACCAGAACCAGAGTTAGTGAAGAGAGTGTGTATACATATACCTGTTCATCGACGAGTTTAGCAAAGAATCGAGCTTTGGATCTTTCGTAAGGATCTTGAGGGAGAATTGGATTGTGTGGCCAAGTCTCGTCGATGTATTCAAGTATCACATGAGACTCAAGAATGGTTTTGCCGTTGTGAACAAGAACAGGGACCTTCTTGTGAATAGCGTTAAGAGCAAGAAGCAAAGAGCTTTTGTCCTCCAACTTTTCTTCCACGTAATCGTACTCTATGCCTTTGAGTTTGAGAGCCATCTCGATTCGCCGGCTAAATGGGCTCGCCCATATCCCCAAAAGCTTCACTTCTTCTTTCTTCACCTTCAGATCTCTTCTCTTCTCTCCTCTCCCTCTCTTTTTTACCTTCATATAATAAAGATTTAGTCTAGTTTCTGCTAGATTTTTGTCTGAAAAGACAAGAACTTTCCCAATTCACTAGTGTTACACTATTATTATAGTCTTTTTGTTATATCAAAATTAGTATATTGACTTTTTGTTGAATTCCATATTTAGATAGTCTGCTGTTGTATGCGGTTATGTCGTACTTTTAGAAAGTAATTGTAATGATTTTGTCTGTTGAAGAACTGTGTATGAAACATTAACAGCTTTAAAACCATTTGTCATCTCGTTTGTTATTTATGCTCAAGAACACAAACAACTCTATAGTCTGAGCTAAAAATAAAATAAAATTAGTACTAGCCTGTTATTAGATGTTCTTTTTGGGTCAACTTCTCATATGCCCTAAACCAACTGATTCAATGCCCATTTACCCTCGTTTTAAAATTTATTTATTTTTTTATTTTTTTTAAATCACTAAAATAGGAAATGACTCTAAACCCTTAAAGATCTGAATTATTTACGACCCAACCACATATAATCGGGTCAGATCCGGATCCAATGAATCATATCCATCTATATCTAAAACAAAAAAACATAATCCCCAAAATAAAAAAAATAGATCTCGTTTCTTCATCTTCTTGTCTTCCTCTCTTCCCCCTTCTCCGACATCGTTTCCACTCTTCCTCTCTTCCCCTTCTTTTTCCCTCTTCCTCTCTCCCGCTTCTTCTCTTTCTCTCTTTCTCTCTTCCTCTCTTCCTCTCTCTGCCGCTTCCTCTCTTCCTCTCTTCTTCTCTCCTGCTTCCTCTCTTCCTCTCTTCTTCTCTCTTGCTTCCTCTCTTTCTCTCTTCCTCTCTTTCTCTCTTCCTCTCTTCCTTTCTCTGCCGCTTCTTCTTTTTCTCTCTTCCTCTCTCATGCTTCCTCTCTTTCTCCATGCTCTTTGCCGCTTCTTCTCTTCCACTATTCTTCTGGATCCAAAACAGAAGTAATCATTTAATATTTCTTTTTTTTTTCTCTTCAATTTTGAGTAGATAATAATTTATGAGCTTGTATTGATTTTGTTTTGTTGTTACAGGTAATAATCAGAATGCTTAAAACTAGAAGAGGAGGATCTAGTAGAAGTAGAAAAAGAATGAAGGAGACTGAGGAGTATCTAGTGGATGAGTTGGCTTCGTCATCCTCACACGTCCATGGTATCCGTGGTGAGGCATCAGAGGATCAGGTCCCTTGATGCATCAAAGGTACAAAATATTTAACTTCACCAATGTGTATATCTATTTCAAAAACAGAAATATAAAGTCGTGTTTCTAATTTATAAACTTAGATATGATTATTGAGTATTTCAATAGGTTATGTTTCTAATGAGTATTTCTAATTTAGATATAAAGTTGTGTTACATTTTGTGTAAATTATAAACTTAGATATGATTATGAGTATGAGTATCTCTACTTGTGTTACGTTTTGTATCTCAAACTTTTTACATTTTATGTAAAGGGTTGTGGCTAGTGGTTTCTAGTATTTCTGGTGCTACGAAGAAAACAAAATTCAAGCAATGTGCTAAGAAGAAGTGTACAAGAGAGTCGAGGCGGCGTTTGCCTTCAAGACATGTCACTTCTCCTTACACGGAAGGAAAGAAGAAGAAAGAAGAAAAGAAGAAGTGATATTTATGTTTCTGACTTTGATATATGTTTTTGTGTTTTAGTGTGGTACTTTGATGTATGCAACTCATAACTTAGGTACTTTAATATATGCAGCATGTGTATGCTACAGGGAATGTATTTTGGAAACTAAGGTTTTTGGTACAACTGTACATTGATGTACAACTGACTACAAATTAAAACTGTTTGCTATATGTAACGAATTAAAAAATTAGCTCAGCAAAACCGAATTAAAAAAATTATCTCAGAAAATTGAAATAAAAAATGAGAATTAAAAAAAAAATTAATCTGACCATCTTGCGCCGACATTTTTTAAAAATAGAAAAAATTGACTCACTTGACCATATATCGCCGACATTTGACCATCTAGAGCCGCCACTAAAAAAAATGATTTAAATAATTGCAAAATTTTACCCATAGTTGTCCACTTATACTGAGTTGTACAAAAATGAACATAGTTATACATTTCTTGATTTTTGAGTTTAATCAGTTGTTATCGATATTAATACTATCTCTTTTAGTTGTACAAGTCATATTAAGTAATTAAAGTATATTAACTATGTACTTATGTATTTGTATGTGTCAAACTATAATTATTGAATGTTTTTAATAATTTGTAGTTCAAATATTCAAAGTAATCATAGAAGAATATGGTTCTTAATGGAACAATTTTGTTTTATATGATATTGATTTGTAAGAACTTACAAATGATAAGTATTTATATATGAGAATGTTGTGTTAGTTCCATGTTGTATTCTCTCATCAACATAAACACTTTTTTCGGGGGTTCTAATTTTTTTTTTCTGTTTTTTGGCAAAAGACGAGTGTACAATGATATTAAACATAGGTGTACACAGTTGTGCCTAGTAGTACAAAATAGAACAGATCAGTTTCACAAACAGAAATGACCGTTAAAACATAAACACCATATTAGTTTCAAAAAACAAACGAAAACAGTCTGAAAAATTCATAATCTGGAGGTAAGACAACCAAAGCTTTAATCTCCTCGGGAACATTCCATTGAGAGATATGGGGAACCGGATAAATCGTCCTGTGATACGCCAAAACCAAAATTCCATCCAATAATATTTCGAGCATAACTCATGTAACTGCAAGTCAGGCTCTTCGTGCAACTTTGTTTCTCTAGCAGCAGCTATTGCATGCACACATGGATATTTTTAGCAAACTCGATATTTTCCTCAATCTCTAGATTTTGTTCGGCATTATTGGTAACCTCCACATACAAAAACACTTCTACCCCCTTCATTATCCACTTGCAGTAAATAACACACAACATCTTTATCGTCAACAATCATATATGGTTTCTTCAATCCCATGCATAGCAATGGTGGAAGGTAACTAATTTTCAGCTTTGTTGTAGTCTTATCTACCTTCATCTTGTTGCATATTTTCTCAACCAACCCATCATATGATACCTCATCGATCGATGTCTTCATATATATATATATATATATATATATATTATATTTGATTTCTTGAAATCCATTGTTCTTCTCTTTCACTTGAATAATATCCGTCAGAATCAAAGAATATGACTGATAAATCACTCTTTTTTTATCCAGTTTTTTTCATTGTCACCTGAAGAGAAAAAACGTAAGTAATTTTTATTTTTCGTCCATCAACATAGTTGTACAAAGTTGTACCATCTGTACCACAATTTTTGTTTTGTTAAACCCAGCAACATAGTTGTACGAAGTCGTACCAGTTGTACCTCATCGAATTTTTTTTGAATCTACAATTTTTTACATATTTTCACATTCTAACTACGAATTCAATATGTTGCATTCTATTAATTACCTACGTAAGACCATAATCTACTACTAAAACTAGTTTACTAACCTAATGAACACATAATCGGAACAAATCTACAATTTTTCATTTTATATATTCAAGTAGATACTCTCACATTCAGTATTTGGTACATATATATGTTGTAAAAATTAAGCTAAACTATATTATTTGACAAAACATTACCTCTAAATTGACATATATTGAGCTTTACCACAGAGAGAAAAGAGGAGAAAGAAGAAGAGAGAACTTGGGTATCGTTGAAGAAGAAGAAGAGAGGAGAGAGAATCTTAGTACTTTGTGATTGGTTGTATTTTTCTTTTTCATTTTTTTTTATTTTTTTCAAAAACTTTAAATTAAATAAAAGCAGATAATTAAAAAAATGGTAGGTTTGGGTTTTAATGTGATTATAAAGTGGATAGAACTTCCTTGGGGCAATGAGATTTAGGAGGGGCAAGTGAGATTTGGAGGCAATATAGATGTTTCTCCTCTCCGTTCTTTTTTCACATCTATTACAAAATGTTATTAAAATACGAGTTGATTTTGCCGTTTCCTCCATCTACGAACTTCTTTGCTGATTTTGCTCGCCACATAACGTCTAGGCTCTAGCGGATTCTTGCCCCAGTAACTATAAAGTGTCGGTGAGTATTACTATAGTTACAACTTAATTACAAGTAGGCTGTGAGTTCGGTTAACTGAAATCAAACTGACCCGGTTTTTGGTTTCTTTCGATTATTAGAAATTATGCCAAAAGTAACCGAATGACAAATCAGTTCGGCTCAGTACAGATCTCAACTTATTTCGGTTAATGAAGCTTTTGAGTATTCTTAATTAAAATCGGGTAAGATCGGATAATTCCAATTTATATATATTTTGGTTTGATTCGGTTTAGTTTTGGTATATCTTGGTTCAGTTATGGTATATCTTGGTTCAGTTATGGTATATCTTTTGTTTTAAAAAAGGTAACCGATCGGTCGACAAACTGAACCGAATAAGATTTCAAACCCTGCCGAAAATTGAACTGACTGTTGAACTAATATCAAACCAAAAGCCAAAAAGTCTGGTTCGGTTCGGTTCGGATCAACCGGTTCAGGTCAAAACCGCAGGCCTAAAAATATGCGAAATAAATATATTAATATTAATATTAATATTAATATACTAAAAATATTAATATATTTATACTAAAAATATGCTAAATAAATATATTAATATTATGCCGCAACAAATAGACCCACATGTCCGTTAATAGTTTTCACTGTTTAGACAACTTTTTGCGTGTCGAAATAACATATGTTCACATAAAATCATAGTTTGTGGTATATTAGGACGGATAGTTTGACCATATTATAGCTTTTACATATGAAAAACTAGAGGTTTATGAACCAAATTCCAAAGTCCAAACTAACTTTTAAGATTTGTAAGAAATTGAACAGTACTACATTAAAATGCTTATAATAAGTAATATGATATTATAGTTTAGTAAAAGCACTAATTGTTCATACAACTTTTATATAACGAGATTATACAAACATAAAAATAACATCTGTCGATCGAAGAGTATGATTGTAGTCTCTTAGGCCGATTTGATTCGTTCTACAACTTTCTTCATGTGCTCAATTTGTTTCTCTCTAGGAGGAATACATTCCCTCACGATCTCAATATCTTTCAAATTCTTGATCCATCTGTTTAGTTCTGGAAACTTTTCTTTTGGAATCATATCAATTCCCAAAGCTTCCCAACCTCGAGCTAGACAAAATGGGATCATACTTCCTGCGACCATGTCCAAGAATCCGATCGTCTTGCCGCCGAAGAAATATTTTCCGGTGACTTCCTTCTCAAGAAAAGAAATGAGTTCTCGAGCCTCCTCGATTGCAACCTCTATTCCCTTCTCTGCTTTTACCACATCCCTGAACCCTCCTGGTCCGACCTACAAGAATATATAGTAACCATTTTAATACAAAATTAATTGGAACTAATATGTATACGGAATGGTATGTTAAAATAGAATAAGAAAAAAAAAATTATAATAAAGTTGTGGAAAGACGATTCCTTACAAATCTATGATTGGCAAAAGTTGTGCGATATTATTATATATATTGCATTGAACTTCTAGTAATCGGTGGTTTTAGGTATTAATCATTTCTAGAAATCACCTATGCTATTAGTTAATAAAGATATTGATATATAAGGTTACCTGTTCATCAACGAACTTGGACCAGAATAAAGCCATGGCTTTCTCGTAAGGATCTTGAGGAAGAATTGGATTTTTCTTCCATGTTTGGTCGATATATTCGAGGATGAGATGTGACTCGGGTATGTGTTTACCTTTGTGGACAAGAACCGGAACCTTCTTGTAAACCGGATTTAGCTGGAGAAGCAAAGGGCTCTTGTTTACTATATCTTGCTCCAAGTAATCATAAGGCACACTTTTGAGTTTGAGAGCCATCTCGACTCTACGACTAAATGGGCTTGCCCAAAAACCTAGAAGCTTCACATCATCTTCTTTCTCTGACATTGCACCTCTCTCTCTCTCTCACTCTCTAACTTTTTTTAATCTAACTCCTCTCTATTCTTCCTTGACTAGTTTATGTGGTTTTGTTCTCTAAGTCTAGGCATCAACTCCTTCCTTTTTTGACTAGTAGTTTGTGCGGTTCCGTTCTCGAGAGTACTATAAGAAAACGACTTATTGGCAAGAAGAAAAGACCATTTGGCCTTCTCTTCGTGTTCGCTGCTAAGTATCCAATGAACCTCGAACAAATTATCATCTCTCCATAAATTCAAATATGTACCTTTTCTTTTTCCTCAAACATACCAACTTTATAAATAATACTCAACATTCAACAAGTTTCTCCTTTTCGTTTGATTTTGTTCTATCTTAGATATACGTTTCTACTATCGAAATTTAAATTTTATTTAATATCTTTATTATTCTTGCAAACACCATTTTTTTCCTTAAGCAAATACTATAACACTCTTAAATAAATTGTGCTTGACTTTAAAATATAAAGGAAAAGAAAAGGTCTTTAAGGGCATCTCCAACCCCACTCTATATCCTACACAAAACTCTATTTTAGAGTAAAATCTGCTCCAACCCCACTCTATTTTCAACACAAAAATAGCGTAAACCTATTTTTTACTCCAAATATAGAGTAATCCTATTTTCCACTCTATTTTAGAGTTGAACTTTTTTATTTATAAACTAGTCCTTGTCATTTTAAGTTATTTTATTTTAAGAACTATAATAATTTATTTAACAAACAAAATTTCAGAATCTTATAATATATTTTTAAATATAAAATACAATGACATAAAACCATAAACTGATAATAAATAATAATTAAAAAACATTAAAAACTGAAATTAAAATACATAATATAAATTAAAAACAACAACAATTACTAATTTTATGAGTTAATAATCCGGTAAATCGTTTCCAGATCTACCCAAATTATTAAAATATTGTCCAAACGAATCAGGTTGAGGTGGATCTTGTTGATATTGTTGTTGTTCGGCCATTTTTCGATAAATCTTTGTTTGTTCACTTTGAACATATGCACGAAGATTTGGATCCGGTATCGAGTTCAAAACTTTCTTGCTCGATTTAGACAAATTAAAAATAAAGACGCTCAGTTTTCGTTTCGAAATGCGTTAATTGATCACTTATGGGAAAAATATACGAATGATGATGAATAAATTTAAATCTATTTTCTTTTGTTATTTTTATGTGGTGTATTGTGTTTTTTATATTAATAATTTTTTTTTGTTATTTTAATTCTATTTTGTTTTGATATTTTTGTGTTGTTATTCTATGGTTAGTTATAAATATTTTCATAATTTTTAGAAGTTTTGAAAGAAAAAAAAATTAGTGGGTTAAATTTTAAGTTCTATAAATAAAGTGTATTATTTAGCAATTAATAACAAACTTGAAAATAAGAATATACTTAGAATATTCTTTTTAGAGTAAAAAATAGAGTAATACATTGGAGAGAAATCCAACTCTATTTTAGAGTTACTCTATTATAGAATAAAAAATAGTGCAATACATTGGAGATGCTCTAAGGCTTTTACTATGATAGTTTATTTTCCTTGGTGTTATGAACATTAACACCTATAAGTACAATGCATGTACATCATTTATGGGTATCATCGTAGGACATCTAGAATATTCAACTTTCAAATTTGTTCATCATTGGTGTACTATTCCCCATGCCTATAAATTCTAGTTTTCTTACCGTTACTTAGCTAATATTCAACAAAATAATATATCACATTACATGCGAAATTAAATATAATTTAGATATATCGGACTACTCCATCAGCAAGCATCTTCCGGTACCAGATTGTCGCCAAATAACCAATCGTTTAGAGGAGAACATGCTGAAATAGTGAAACTCACCTGATCCTCTATCGAATTATGTATGACTTTGTACCACCGGACTCAACTACCTTTTAAAACCGATCTGAAAGTTTGTAAAATTAAGGGAACTTGGTTCTACTTTATTTGGTTGAATTACACATGATGCTGAAAAGTTGTTTATATACTAAAATATACGTGATGTTAAGTGTTTCGCCCGAATGTGAATTACAATTTAGTTTAATAAAATACCACTTAGCCGATATATTTTTGTATGAGTATTTCAAATTGTTTTTTTGTTAGTCAGTTGTAATATTTCTTATTGGTTATCGACAAAATTATAAAACAAAATATGTTATGATAAAATATGATCATATATCAATAATAATTAAGATAGAACTAGATATTCATACAAAGTAATTCTACTACCACTGCGGATACATGTCTTACTCATCTTTATTTAGTAGAATGTTCATAAAAAAATTTAAATAACATGACAATACGAAACAAAGTTTACATCACCAAATCAAATGCGTAACATGTCGTCTCTTAGGCCGCTCTGATTCGCACTACAATTTTCATCATGTGTTCAATATGTTTCTCTCTATCAGGAATACATTCCCTTACGATCTCATTTTCTTTCAAATTATTGATCCATCTGTTTAGTTCTGGAAACTTTTCCTCTGGAATCATATCAATTCCCATACCTTCCCAACCCCGAGCTAGACAAAACGGAATCATACTTCCCACGACCATGTCCAAGAATCCTATCGTCTCTCCGCCGAAGAATTTTTTGTCCGTGATTTGATTCTCAATAACCATAATAAGTTGTCGAACTTCCTCGGTTGCAACATCGATTCTCTTCTCGGATTTCGCCAGAGACCTTAACCCTATCGATGCTACCTACAAGGTCGTTATATATAGCAAACATTTCATATTAAACCGATAAAAACTTAAGTGATGTCACTAACCTATGGTTCTAAGTCTTATCACTATATATAATTTAACTGAAAAGTCGCGCCCAAAAAGGTCATCATTCATGACATGTGTATCGTTGAATGTACGATATAAGAGCGGATTTATTAGCACAGAATACCCATGTCTACTCGCATTATATCATCTATGTAAACAATGTTTTTCCGAATTAGCTTTATGAGCCTTTCAATTAATAGATTGACGATGACAAAAAAATATATATATTGTGGTGTGGCTTACCAATGGGAGCAAGAATCTTGAATTCACTATTGAAAACTTGCAGTAACTGGTAGTTCTAAGTGTTTAAAAATTCTAGAAATTACCTATGCAATTAGTTAGTAAAGGAATTAGTTTTTAGAATTACTTGTTCATCGACGAATTTGGCCAAGAATCGAGCCATGGCTTTGTCGTACGGATCTTGCGGTAGAATTGGATTATTTGTCCATGTTTGGTCGATGTATTCAAGGATGAAATGTGACTCGAGTAGTATATTACCATTGTGGACCAAAACAGGGACTTTTTTGTAAATCGGGTTGAGTTGAAGTAGCAAAGGGCTCTTGACGACCAAATAATCTTCGTCCAAGTAATCGTATGGCACGCCTTTGAGTTTGAGAGCCATCTCGACTCTACGACTGAATGGGCTTGCCCAAGACCCTATAAGCTTCACACCCTCTTCTTTCTCGCCCATTGAATCAATCTCTTTCCTGCTTTTTATTTTTCTATTTAGTTAACTCCTCAACTCTTAACTCTTACGTAAATTATGCATTTATGCTTTGATTATAAAGGCAAAAGGAAAAGGAAAAAGAAAAGTCCTTTTTTGGCCATTTACTTTAATAGTTAAGCATACTTTTCCTAGAGTTGTGATGAACACTCAACTACAAGTACAATGTATACACATCTTTCATGTGTATCATTGAAGGACATCTAGAATGTATTTACATCATCCCTGACGTCACTTTCAAATTTGATCATCATTTGTCCTCACGCCTCAGCAATTCTTTCATTCGATGGATATTTTTGGTAGTATATATAACTCAAAAAAATTGTAAATCCTCAAAAGTTAACAAATATGTCGACAACTTGTGGTGTGTGAAGAAATGTTAGTTGTTGTTGTAGATTACGGCACGAGACAAATTAATGAACAGTAAAGAAAAGCAAAGAAGGTGATAATGCGGCAAAAATAATTAGAGGGATAGCAGAAAAATTGCTCTAATACCATATTAGTTTAACGTAAGTAAGAAGAGAAATGTGTATATATTTGTTACTTCATTGCTTGAAGAAAATGAGTTACAAGGTCAATACACAATTGCTTAAGACTAATAGAACCAGAATAACAATAATTAGTGTTATATAAACTGAAACACTAACGAACCATACACAATGAACAAATACTAACCAAGATGTTCTTGTTAAACTTCATGTAATCAATACCACTCATCATGAAATGAATTAACCCATAACTTATCAATCTACCATATTTGCCATTTTTTCCCCTAAATCATAAATCAAAATTTGTTATTATAGATATAATTAATAGATTGTCAAATATCTATAAAGCTTTTAAGATTAATTCCGTCTTTATTTCAAAAATTTCAATAACATAACGATACAAAGCACATGGTCATTATTTCAGAACACAAAGTTATGATGTTGTCATTAATTTAGGCAGACTTAGCTCTCTCTACAATTTTGTTCATGCGCTCAATATGTTTTTCTTTTGGAGGTATACATTCCCTCACAATCTCTGCTTCATTCAACTTCTTGATCCATCTGTTTAATTCTGGAAACGTCTCCTCTGGATTCATATCAATTCCCATACATTCCCAAGCCCGAGCCAGACAAAACGGGATCATACTTCCTGCAACCATGTCCAAGAATCCGATCGTCTTGCCGCCGAAGAAATTTTTTCCAGTAACTTCCTTCTCAAGAAACGTAATCAGTTCTCGGATCTCTTCAATAGCAACATCTATCCCCTTTTCTGCTTTTACTAGTGCCATGAATCCAACTGGTAGGATCTGCGAATGATCAAGCTGTAAGAAACAAATATAAAAACGGATGAACGTACACGTACTCCTTTTCTGAATTATCCTTTATTAGAAATCACGTTGAATAGAATACACTCTCTTCAATACAAGTTCTAAAATACTCTTAGCTTGTCACCTGAGATTTCTAACACACTCAATGATAGATACAAAGAACACTCTCTTTTATCTATCTTTCTCAATTCAACATCGTGACCAACACTCTGTTTTACAAACTTTTTCTTTTCGTAATTTGTGAAGGCCAACCTGCAACGTACTGTGAAGCTCCTCTTTTATGTCATGAGTGCATCCAGACTTCTTGGTTAGCTGTCTTCTTAATTACGACTTTTGTTCCACGCGTGGCCTTGTTGCACACCAACTCCACTAACACATCTTCTGTAGAATATATTATTCCTATAAGTCTTCCTTGTTTTGCTGAACCACCACGACATTGGTTTACAATATATTATGACTGACTTTGTCTTTTTCATGTCTATGTCCAGGTCAGCTGTCACTCAAGATTCCACGTTGGCTTCCTTTAAATTGTTCTGTCGAAAACAGCTACGAGCTTGTTCCAGCAACATGCACTTTCAACAAATACTTGGAAAATATACTTTATTCTACAAATAGTCCTGATATGCTTGAAAGGTTACTTCTAGTAAGTCTTAAGTGTATGTATAGGCATTGATATGATTAGTTAGATTACCTGTTCATCGATGAACTTGGCCCAGAATCGAGCCATGGCTTTCTCGTAGGGATCTTGAGGTAAAATTGGATTAATACTCCATGTTTGGTCGATGTATTCGAGGATCACATGTGACTCGGACAATATTTTATCATTGTGGACAAGAACCGGAACCTTCTTGTGAACCGGATTTAGCTCAAGAAGCAAAGTGCTCTTTTTGGGTATGTCTTCCTCCAAGTACTCATATGGTACACCTTTGAGTTTGAGAGCCATCTCGACCCTACGACTGAAAGGGCTTATCCAAAACCCTAGAAGCTTCAAACTCTCTTCTTTCTTCGCCATTAGATCTCTCTCTCTCTCTATCACTTTTTGGTTTTCATTATCTCACTCCTCTGTTCTTCTCTCTTTAGTTTGTTCTGGTTCATTGCTTGTTTGATTACTAATTTAATGTCTCTATAAATCAAGTCATTGCTGACGCCACTCCACTTATTTTATTCTTATCTCGTACTAGCAATTGGCTTTTATAGACACCACGTTGTTCCTTTACGAATTACGAGCCTTATGGAGTATTTTATTATATTGGAAAAAAAAAAAAAAAACGATGCAAGCATATATGTTGTCTTTAATTTAGGCAGACATAATTTTCTCTGCAATTTTGGTCATTCGCTCAATTTGTTTATCTCTTGGAGGAATACATTCCCTCACGGCCTCGACGTCCTTCAAATTCTTGATCCATCTGTTTAATTCTGGAAATTTCTCCTTTGGAGTCATATCAATTCCAATACCTTCCCAAAGCCGAGCCAAACAAAATGGAATCATACTTCCTGCGACCAAGTCCACGAATCCGATTGTCTTGCCGCCGAAGAAATCTTTCCCAGTGACTTCCTTCTCAAGAAATGTAAGCATTTCTCGAATCTCTTCAATAGCAACTTCTCTTCCCTTCTCTGCTTTCACCAGGGACCTGAACCCTAGTGTTAGAATCTGCAAGTTAAGAACAATATATAAGCAAAAGAACAATATTTTATTTTCTCCATAGGATCCTGATTTAAACCTGCAAATCAATATACCTGCTCATCGATGAGCTTGGCCCAGAATCGAGCCATGGCTTTCTCGTAAGGATCCTGTGGAAGAATTGGATTGTTCTTCCATGTCTGATCGATGTATTCGAGGATCAGTTGTGACTCGGGTAATACTTTATCATTGTGGACAAGAACCGGAACTTTCTTGTGAACCGGGTTAAGCTCAAGAAGCAAAGGGGTCTTGTTGGGCAAGTCTTCCTCCAAATATTCGTATGGTACGCCTTTGAGTTTGAGAACCATCTCGACTCGACGACTGAAAGGGCTTGCCCAAAACCCTAGAAGCTTCACACTCTCTTCTTTCTCCGCCATTAGATCAACTCCTCTGTTTCTAAAGTAATCTAACTCCTCTGTTTTTCTTTCAATAGGTTTTTGTTTCGTTCACTTGATTGTTTACTAATTAATATATAAATGAGATTATGGGTAGTGAAAACGAGGATTTTGGCTAATAAATAAATAAATAATGAAGAAGACCATTTTGCTTTCTCTTGGTATCCAAGAAATATCTTAAAGATCAAACCAGACAGTGATTAATTTTTAAATTTTAAGGTATGCACGTCATTGCTAACGTCACCCGTCTTAGTTTTTAGAATAATTGACTAGCACTTAGCGTTTTTGAAATTCTGATCTCCCATACAATTTAAGAACCATAACATAGTTTAATCATCGATCATTAACTAGTTTTGAAAGCATATCGTATCATACTTTCATAAACTCATCATATTTGTAATTTTGTTCTAAATTACAAAATATGTTTTTAACAATGCAATTTGTATTTTAGTGGATTCCGAAAATGACAGATTCACTCTGCGTAGATTGACTGAACGCAAAAAGCCTTCCACTCGCAGGCAAAGCGAGACTTGAGATCATCACATCGGTAAATTGAAACTCGTGAAATATGTCTTATTTACATTTTTTTGTTGGTTTGACTTATGAATGTCTGATTCGAGAGTGAAGTGACTATTAGTTTTAAGAATAACTAATATAGATAAACGAGTTGTAAGTCTGTATATGTTGATTATAATTAATGAATGATAAACGTGGAGACGATATTTTTGTTTAATACAATAGATTAAAGACGGTTGTGATAAAAATCAGCTCGGGAATAAGATCGGGATCTCGTATTTGATTGAAAGAAGGTGGTCGTTGAGAATGACGAACTAATTCAAGTGAGATTCAGTTCGGCATTCTAAACAATTCGCTTGAAGTAGTACAAATATCTTAAGTCTCTAGTTTGAGTATCAGATCTTCAGAGATTTTTCGGATTCTCTTATTAATGAAGTACAAGGGGTATTTATAATGAGTCAACCGCTTTTGCTACCCAGCGCGTGTGCGACGAACTCGAATTATTCGCCGAGTCGCACTTGAGTGTTTGCAGTGAGTCGGCAACTCCTCTTTGGGCCTCAACGGACGGGCCTTATCTGCTTGGTATTGAGCCGAACTGGTGAGACACTCATGCACTCAACAAATGGGCCTTAACTTTTATCGGGCCGGGCTGGTAGGATTGCCAATCCTATCTCCAACAGTGACTTGATCAAATTGATTTATAATTGAAGTTTCTCTCGTTCATAGCCGTTCCTGAAAATTTATGGGCTTAAAGCAAAAAAACAATATTTAAAACTTTTTTTGCAAGATACATAAAAAAGTAGGGGCCCTTTTGTTATATAAATGAATAAAAAAAATAAAGGATCCTAAACCCATGCTTTAAATGGCTCTCCTCATACACGATCCTACTTTCTAACATATATGCTGTCGTATACTCGTATATCAATAAATTGAAAATATATTGTAAGATATTTATTTATTTATTTATTTTTTGAAATAAGTAGGTTCATGACAAAATTTATACATTTTTTAAGGTTTTAGTTATTTTATGCTTTACGTCCGAATTATTCTTTAATAATCTACATGTACCAGTTGTCAATCAATTTTGTAACCTCTTAAATAACCTCACAGTATCTTTTGAGATCGACCTCTGGTTATTCTAGTTATCGTTAGATATTCATATCAAAATTTACGCTCTTTTGTCCTTAGTTAAAACAATATTAAACAATCACTAACTCCACCATATATATTTCCATCTTTATTTAGTAAATTGTTTTTTTTCTAGCAATAAGGGGATGATCCAATTTTACAATCAGACTAATTTTTTAAAGATGAGTGTAGCCGTCGAGTAGTTCACTCACTATAGTTTTTAATGAGTTTAAATTATAACATCAATTTTACTAGATAATTTCACGTTTTCGAAAAATCAATTATTAATTTAAGCTTACAGAATAACTCAGCTATAAGTAAAAACCACTAGTCTACTACCTCTTTATTACAGTATTCAGTAAAGTTTTCATGCAACTTTTTAATTAAAAAGAGATACAGTACAAAACATACTTAAAACATCTCTTAATCAGCTAAGTATTTATGATTATCTTTTACAGGCCGAGTTGGCTCTCTATCTTCATTTTTTCCACGTGTTCAATATGTTTCTCTCTTGGAGGTACACATCCCATCACGATCTCAACCTCATAACTTCTTGATTCCTCTGATTAATTCAGTAATTTTTTCCTTTGAAATCACATCAACACTCATTAATTTTCAAGTGTTAAATCTGTCAATTATTGATTTTAAAAAGATAAAGAAAATAATAAAAAATATTTCTATGTTGATTTGAAAAAAAAAGAAGTTAAATATGACAAAAAAAAAAATCTTATTGAAATATTAATACGAAAATCAACTTTTAAATTTCACATGCAAGTCAATAGATAAGATTTGATATTATAAAACTTAATGATTGGAAATATAGTGACAAAAATTGATAAAAAACCAAATGATACAAGAAAATAAAAGAATAAGGTGTGGATTAGAGTATAACCGATTATTATTGAAACGGTAACGTTTAATATTAAAGTTACAGTTTGTGTTGAAAGATCTAAAAACGAGACGAGTATCTCAAAAATAAAATAATAATATGTTTAACGTCTCATGATAGAATCAAAATATTAAGGTTACAGTTTGTATTGAAAGATCTAAGAACGAGACGAGTATCTGACAAATAAAATAACAATATATTTAACGCCTTATGATAGAATCAAGATATAGATCTGCATCAAAAATAAACCTAAATCAAACTACTAGTTTACTGTGTTTGTCTTTAAAAACAGCAATGTTTCCATTACAAACCTCAACAAAGAAAACGTATTTGTCATACGTGTCATTGTGGATGCTTCAAATACTTTCAAGAAACCAATGGATGTGGCTGACTCACACATCATAAAAGAGATGTTGGGTCGCAAATTTAATAACATCATACCGCGTAAGATCCTCCTCATATCATCTGACATCAACTTCAATGAGGAATTAAAGTATTTATAATTGAGTTAGATTTTAAGTGATAAAAGAAGGATATCAATAATATTAAAACATGTGGAAATAAACGTTTCTCATGAAATCTCAAGATTGTACAAAAATTGTACTCTACCGAAGTGAGATTTTGGTGGAGAGAACATGAAGAGAGAGTATAAACTCACAAAAGTAATTCCAAAAGGGAGATATTGCAAAGTTGTGGTAAAGATCTTCTAAGCATAGTTTAATATTGTTCTTATTGTTTCTAATATTTATTTGATCAAAGGTTTGCAATTAGTTTTTATATTGTTTTTTGCATGTTCTATTTTTAACACATGTTATTAAACCTTTGGAATGCGTTCGAAAAGTCTTTTTATTTTAGTTGCTATGTTTTAATTTGTTTTATCAAAATCTTGACAATTGGATTTTAATGGTTTAGAATTTCATGAATGTCTTAGCAAGCGTGAACCATTAAACCATTAAAATTTCACTAGTCAATAAACCTACAAAATTAAACCAGCACCCAATTTAAACCTTAGTAGTTTAGCATTTCCATTTAATATCCAAAGAAAACCAAAACTGAAAATGGCTTCAATTTACGTGTGCCCATAATATTAAGCAAAATCCGTTAACGAAAATGTCGTAGAGTTTGTAATAATCATGTTCCATTATACTAAATCACGTTACCTAGTCTATTAACGGATCTACATTTTTTTTTAGATATTGTAGCCCCACAAAACATAAGTTTATGTTAGGATTAAGGTTTATTTTGAATTTTTCTCAATATTGTGTGAAGCTTTTCATTTTGTTTTAAGAGTGTGCGCTTTTTTTTTTTTTTTGGTTTTGGTTCTGTCTTAATTCAATGAGTTCGTTCCAGCCAATTTTTTTTTTTTCGGTATTCGTTCCAGCTAATTTGTTTATGCGAAATCTTTAAATTGGTGGCTAAATGCTTTTTTAAGATTAGAACATGCTGCTTAGGCTTTGCTAATTTACATACACCTAAGAGATTTGTCAGATTAAACTAAATTAAATTTATGCAAAGCGTTACAATACATAGTTATTTAGTAGTTTATTATACATCATAGCTCAAGCTGATTGGTGTTAATTATTCTAAATTTTGATAAGACTGACACACACAAGTGAAACATGGACCAGACCCAAAAACACACAGCACACTCCGATCATAAAAACTCGTACCCATAGGTCTCAGCCAGAGATCTGAATAGACTTAACATCAGGCTTCTTCGTCTCAGCCTTAGGCACAGTAACAGTCAAAACACCATTCTCCATAGCAGCCTTAACCTGATCCATCTTAACATTCTCCGGCAACCTAAACCTCCTCGAGAACTGTCCACTCGATCTCTCCACACGATGCCACGTGTCGTTCTTCTCTTCCTTCTCCACGTGTCTCTCTCCACTGATCTTCAAAACACTGTCTTCCTCAATCTCAACCTTCACTTCCTCTTTCTTCAATCCCGGCAAGTCGGCTTTAAACACGTGTGCCTCCGGTGTCTCTCTCCAGTCCACACGTGCGTTCACAATCGCTGAGTTTTCTCGAGAAAATGAAGATGAAGTGAGTTCTCTGAACGGATCCCAAACGTCTAGTGAGAATGGATCGAAGATGTTGCTTCGTCTGTTGTTGTTGTTGAAAAAGCTTGGAATCATCGACATCTTTTGTTCTGTTGTTGTTGCTTTGTGAAAGTTTTGTTGTGAATTTGATTTTGCGATTTCTGATGAGAATAGAAAGAGTTCGTGAATCTATTTAAAGGCACCAATCAAAATATCTCGAGCTTCTCGAATTTTAAGGGAATACAGAAACATCTAGAGGACGTGAATGAAAAAAATATCAGGTGAATCCAGAATAATCTAGGAGGTTTTTAACGGTGTCTGTGTTTTATGGGCCTTTATGGGCTTTCAAAGTATGTCTACAACGGGCTGCTCCTATCTTAAATTTTGTTGTTACTTTTGGTATTCCTCCGACTACTCTAGAACTAAGACATTCAAGGATGTTGACTTAGCCTATTCGTCTTTTATGGGTAACAATAATACATATTAGTACTCGTACCTACTACAATTGTCTGGGATTCGGGATCCGATACGGGATCTGCTCTGATCCGATCTGTAAAACATGATACCCGAGGTGCTGAATCCGGATCCGGATCTGAATTTACATAAAAAATACAATAGTATACTTGCATAATTTGAAGCATTTAAGGCTGTCTGAGTCCTATGGGCCATGGGCTTTAAAAGACAAGTCTATCACAGGCTGAATCTGTCCCATAGGCCCATTTCAATTCTCCGATTATTATATATAATCTTGGGGCTAAAAGAAGCAGCTTTAATCCAACGGTGTAAAAGAGACTTTGAGCTCCACTAAGTAGGGTACAGATGACGTAATTCCCGCGTTTCATTACGGAATCTTGATCGTACGATTCTACACCTGGGACCCAACTTAACAAAAATTCTACTGTTCTTTTTACTAAATCCGTCGGCCACAAAAAAAAAAAAAAAAAAAAGAAAAAAAAAACAACTTTGACGAAAGACTCGGCGAGCAAAAACACTCTCTTCTCCAACAACTCTCTCTCTACTTGTCACTCTCTATCTACACACAATTAACAAAGCTCAAAAAATCCTCTCTCTCTACTCTCTACCCTCTGTAGCTGATAGGGTCAGCTTCGTCTGCGCTATTTTTGCCGGATTTCACGGAGGTTTTGAGATCTGTTCTTCCTTGTGATTCATCTGTGCTCTTCTGATTTTAACGATGGCTGCTTCCTGATTCCGTCGAGGTACGGTTCGATCTCTGAAGCTTTTCTTTGGCTCTCTCACACTGCTAATTACGTTTATTCATTTGCCCCTCAATGTTTCTTTTTGTGTGTGTTTTCGTGTTAATGTTGTGTTTTTTCACTGCGAAAATTCGTCCATCTTCTTCTGTACTTGGCCTCTGTACAACTCACTTCCAGTTTCTAATCTTCTCTCTTGAAGTGGTTCTTTGGGAAAGAGTGGTATTGGCAAGAATGTGATTGTATTTTTGGTCTAGGTTTGCGCTTTATCTTGTAGAGATTCTTGTCAGATCTCATGGATTCTTAAAGATCTAAAGGTCATGAGCTGTTTATAATTTTGCCTTTTTCTTTTGTATATTCCTTCTCAAAACGTTGAAGATTCGTCACTTGATTCTATTACTTTGTGTGTGTGTGTGGATAACAAGTACATTTTGTATTTGTTATGACCTCTGAACATTTTTCTCGTCTCTCTACAGTGTAATATAAGCTTTTGGAGTATAATGGGAGGCTAAGGAATCATCTGAGTGAAATTTTTAGTGCTTTGGCCGAGAGACGATGGAGTGCCGTTTGGAGTTGAAGAAGGGTTCATATGATCGACCACCATTTGTGTCTGCTGAGAAGAAAGTATTGAGTAAGGAAAGCTCAAAGTCATTTACACCGGACAAGTTTAGAGATGACAAACGCGGGTTATCTTATTCTGATTTCCACCGCGAAATCACAAAAAAAGTTGAAGACGTCTGTCCTAAACGATTGGAGAATCGTTTGAAGTCACGGATAGGTAGAACTGCGTCTGGAGAAAGAGACCTTGTGAAATACAAGTCCTATGTTCCGAGTTATATAAAGAAATGTGAAAAACATGAAGAGAGGGTTGTTAAAGCTGGTGGCATTGGTTTACTGGACCTAAGAAATAGACAATCAAGTGATAAACAAATGGATAAGCATACGAGGTCTTCCTTGTCTAACACAAGCACATCGTCTTCACTCTGGACTGATGAATCATCGACTGACTCCAGCAGAGGTCTGTGTGCTTCTCCTTTTCGTAAAAGAATCAATCACCCTCCATTGCAGTATTATCTAATGTCATCTAAGCCTGGAGATAATTTTCAAGATTTGGATCCACCTCGAGATAATGGTGATACCTCCCAAAGTCATAGCTTTTTGCCAGGAAATTTCACGGACAGACAAAGAGATTCCACTAGAAGAGATGGGCAGTTTCATCAAAGCCCTCGTGCAACTGCATTCCAACCGAATGAGATGAAAGATTCTGATTTTAAGATTGCTCCAAAAACCAAAACTTTCTTGAGTCCATCAAAGCCAGATAGTCCTTCTTGCACAAGGATTATATCAAGGAATCTAGCCGAGGATTTTAAGAAAAAAGGAGAGAAGATGGAGGAGAGAATCCGAAATCCTCGTGTCCATGATTTGTTTGGAAAAGAAAAGCCTGCTGCTGTATTTGTACCAGGAATTGTCTCTCAGAAACAGATTATTGGTTTGAACAAGTTCTATGATTCAAAAGTGTTGCTGGCTGAGCGAGTGGCAGAAACAAAGGGGTTCTCAGAAAAGTTGGCGTATGGCAAAGGTGCAGTCCTGGAATCTGGACGTGAAGCTGATGGAAGTAAGCCATTCTTAAAGCGTATCAGCTTCTTGAGTTCAGAAAGATCATGTTCAGCTCCACGATCTAGAAAAGCTGAATCTAGTCCCTCTAGGAGCAGGACTCTAGATAGAAGGTCAACAGAAACATTGCCCAAACAGTCAGATCAGAAACCAGCAAAAGTTGTTCCAGAAAGAGCAAGGAGCATTTCACCATTCCGCCGACTCAGCTTCAGCATTGGAAAGTCCAGCAAAAACTCCAACGCCGAAGATGCCCAGACTCCTCCCCACTTAAGCACCGCACTTATTTCATCACGAGCTGGTTTAGACAATCCGTCTGCCTCTTCTTTCAGTGACAGCTCTTCTTTTGATAAAACCAGTGCAGTAAACAGAGGCAGGTCTAGTCCGTTGAGAAGGTTACTCGATCCTTTAATAAAACCAAAATCAAGCCACTCATGTAGATCTCCTGAGCCATCACAAAAGGATGCACCTTCAAGTCACCCAAAGCATATTTTTTCTGACAGTCAACCATCTTCATCCCTTCCGTCAAGAAATGGAAAAACTTCAACTGTTCAGGCTCTATTTCGTGTGACATCTAAGAATGATCAACCACTTTTCACTTTTGCGGTTGAAAAGGAACAAAGTATTACAGCAGCCACAATAAGAAAACAGACTCCCTCTGAAAAGGAAGACTATGGACACAAGTATACGTTTTTCACTGTTCAGGAAGTACATAAGAAAAATGGAAAATGGATGAACCACGGCAGAAAGGTGCAAAACCAAGAGTACACGTCCAACATTGTCGCTCAGATGAGAGTCTCGGGTTCTAAGCCTCTGATTTCCGCGGGAGAAAGTGCTGTAGATAACCCCACAACCAGAGAATTTGTACTCTTCGCATCTGAATCGCAGCGGACTAACGAGCTAGCTGCCATGGTGATCAAGATCCCAAAAATTGCTGACACAAGCTCGACAAAAGACACCACACTTGGAGATAACTTTGCAGATGTTAACGCAACAGTGGTACTTCCAAGTGGAATTCACAGTCTCCCACACAAAGGAGGGCCTTCATCGCTGATCCAAAGATGGAAATCAGGTGGATCATGCGACTGTGGAGGCTGGGACATGGGCTGCAACCTTAGAATCCTCACAAATCAGCATAGTACACCCCGAAACCCTTCTCCCTCCACTTCGGATGCCTTCAAGCTCTTCTTTCAGGTTTCCATAACATAACAAATCTGTGAATACTATATCAACCTCTGGCTCGATCATGAAACCAATATAAATTTGTTGCAGGGAGGATTGCATGATTATAACAACCAACCGTTCTTGAGTTTCACTCCATACAGAGAAGGTGTTTACGCGGTAGAGTACAATACATCACTTTCACTATTGCAAGCATTCTCCATTTGTATAGCGGTTAACGAGGGACGGAATTCGTCAAAGATCACAGAACCGAATACTTCATGTGTAGACAACAAAGCCTATGGAGAGATGTCATCGATTCAAAACGAGAGGTTGAAGTCATTTTCAGGTCCTATTGAAGCTGAGGCTCCGGCGAGGTATCTCTCACACCAACCACCTTTGTCTCCTGTGGGGAGGGTTTAGTTGCTTCTTCAAATAATCTGGCTATATATGTTATTTTTTAATATAGATATTTCTCTTTTTAGTCTCTGATGGGGTTCGTATCTTCAATGTAATTATTGCTACGTTAAATAGAAATTGGTGAAACTTGTTTTAATCGAATATCCACCCATTAATATTTAAGCAAATAAAAACTCTTATTGTTTTGCGTCTATATCTTCTTTCTTCTACTGTTCCACTATCGGTGATGTCTTCGTTAACTCGTCGTGTTAGTTTAGTTTATTGTTGTTGAACTGTGAGATTTTCTTCACATGTACTCAAATCAGAATGTATAGTGATTTTTGTGAAATATAAAGCTGAAAGTGATAACTTCATTGAATCAAAGACGATGGCCATATATAGCCTTACAAGAGAAACAAAGAAACAGAAGCAAGCTAAAATCTAGGAAACAAACAACCACTACGACATTGCATAAATCCATGACTCAACTACCTAAACTTTCGGACATGTATTGACTGAAACCGCCAATGATTTATTCAAACTTCAACATTTCCTCCCTTAAGCTTAACTCTCCTGAATTAAGCTTACTTCAGACAAATTGACCATTCCAAGTAACATCCTCAGCTTCTCGAACTGTTCCAGTTTCAACGGTTTTGTAAAGATGTCTGCAATTTGATCTTCTGTTGCACAATACTCCAGCTTTACTAACTCGCCATTCACCAGCTCCCTGAGGTAATGAAACCTCACTTCGATATGCTTACTTTTTCCATGAAGAACCGGATGTTTGGACAAAGAGATCGTTGAACTGTTGTCACAATGGATGATGGTTGCAGACTCTTCTTCAACTCCAATCTTCTCTAAGATTCTTCTGATCCACACGCATTGACAAGCACAAAACGCAGCAGCAATTTATTCTGCCTTAGTGGTTGAAAGGGCAACAACCGGCTGCTTCTTTGATGCCCAAGAGATCGCTCCAGATCCTATCATGAACACACAGCCCGTCGTACTTCTCCGATCATCCAAATCACCGGCATAGTCGCTATCCGTGAATGCCATAAGTCTCGTGTTGCTGCTCACATTTTTCCTGTAAAAGATTCCAATTTCGATCGTACCTTTTAAGTAGCGTAAGATCCTCTTTGCAGCAAGCCAATGTGACATTCTCGGATTCGCCATGAACCGACTTATGAGGCAGACTCCATACATCAAATCGGGTCTAGTCACTGTTAGATACATGAGACTTCCAACCATTTGCTTGAACATAGTTTCGTCCACCTTCTCACCGTTCTCATCTTTTGTGAGCTTCGTTCCTGGCACAATCGGATTTTTAACAGCATTGCTTTCTTCCATTCTGAACCTTGCTAAGACTTCACGAGCATATCGTTTTTGACAAATGAAGATTCCATTAACACTCTGCTTCACCTCTATCCCAAGAAAATGTTTCATTTTTCCCAAATCCGACATCTCAAACTCCATCATCATCGACTTCTTAAACTCATCACACATTGCTCTATCATTTCCGGTGAATATTAAATCATCAACATACAAGCTCACAATGAGAATTTTACCTCCTTTTGTCTTGGTAAACAGAGTATGCTCACTCGGACATCTCTCAAACTTCTCCTTAAGAAAATAACCTTCTATACGGCTGTACCAAGCTCTCGGAGCTTGCTTGAGCCCATACAGTGCCTTCCTCAGCTTGTACACCTTATCTTCTTCTCCTTTCTTTATGAATCCCTCTGGTTGTCTCACATACACATCCTCCTTCAGTTCCCCATGTAGAAACGCACTCTTGACATCTAATTGGAAGATTTCCCAATCTGATTGTGCTGCCACCGCGAGTATGGTTCGGATTGTGTCAAGCCTCGCCACTGGAGCAAAGACTTCGGTATAGTCTGTGCCATAACACTGAGCATATCCTTTTACCACCAATCTCGCCTTGTATTTGTCGACTTTACCATCTTCGTTCAGCTTTGTTTTGTACACCCATTTAACTCCAATTGGTGTAAAGCCTTCAGGTAAGATCGTTAGCTCCCATGTGTTATTTTTCTCGATCGATTCGATCTCGTTTTTCATTGCTTCTCTCCACACCTTCTCTTCCACTGCTTCTTCGAATTTGACCGGATCGCTTTCTGTCATCATCATCAGTAGCATGACAGATAGACTTTCTTCTTCTTCTTCTCCCGTGACATAGTCAGCCAGATAACTTGGTGTTTTCCTTGGTCGCGGTCCTGCAACCACTTCTCTTTCAACCGATCCCAATGAAGGTGGCGATGTAGGGCCGGGTAGAGATGAGATTGGGCTTGTGGGCGTCGAATCACCACCTGAACCGGAGGATGCAGACGATCCAGGAGTAAATGAGTTCGGAGATTGAGTCGGAGAAGGAATTGGAGAATGCATCGTGTTATCGTCTCTTTCTCCTGTGTTCTGTTCTTTTTCGTCTTCACAGTCAAGTGTTTTTTCTTCTAGGCCTGTTTTTCCCCAGTCCCAGCTTTTGTTCTCATCAAACACTACATCTTTGCTAACCACAATCATTTTTGTAACTGGATCATACAACCTCCATGCTTTTGATTCCTCACTGACTCCCAAGAAGACTCACATCTTGCTTTTGTCATCTAGTTTTCTCCTCTTCTGATCCGGTATGTGTGCATAGGCTATGCATCCAAAAATACGAAAATACTCCACCCCAGGTTTTGAACCGCTCCAAGCTTCTTCAGGTGTCATGTTTTCTACTGCTGCTGTTGGAGATCGATTCTGGATGTGCACACTCCATCTTGTAGCTTCAGTCCAAAACTTCTTTGGAACTCGCTTCTCATTCATCATCGATCGTACCGCATTCATTATCGTTCTATTTTTCCTCTCCGCTACTCCGTTTTGTTGAGTCGTGAATGCAGCTGTCAATTGTCGGGTGATACCATGAGTTTTGCAGAATTCTCCGAATTCATTAGAAGTGTATTCTCCTCCGCGATCTGTCCTCAGGCAAGTGATGAAGGTTCCAATCTCTTTTTCAACATTTGCTTTGAAAGCTTTGAAATTGGTGAATGCCTCCGATTTCTCATGGAGAAAATAAACCCAGGTTTTTCGAGTGAAATCATCGATAAAATTCTGAATATACCTTTTTCCGCTGCCGGAAGTCGGTGTAATCGGCCCACATATGTCCGAGTGCACCAGCTGCAGCTGTCTCGATGCACGCCAAGAGCTCTTCTTCGACATTGATGCTCGGTGTTGTTTTCCGGTCAAGCACACCGAACATATTTCCTTCGTGGGCTTTAACATTGGCAGCCCAATAACCATCTTCTTATGTGCAAGTTCTTTTAGGGCTTCATGGTTTAAATGCCCAAAACGACAATGCCACAAGTTTGTTTCTTTCTCAATCACTTCTTCTGTCTTAAGGCACATCATGTTCTTCTTGGATTTGGACGCTAGAAGGAAGAACATCCTATTTCCACTCATATTGGTCTCCATGATTGCCCCTTTCTCTGGATGATATACCTTGCAGACTCCATCACGAATCAAAATCGCCATGCCTTTCTCCTGCAGCTGTCCAAGGCTTATCAAATTGTTTTTGAGCTCCGGGACATAATAGACTTCAGGTATGACGTGAGTGACACTATTAATTTGTACTTTCACACTTCCTCTCCCCACCACTGCCATTCTTGTGTCATTTCCAAGTTTCACGGATCGACTGAAACCTTCCTCCAAATCACAAAACCAATCTTTGCATCCGGTCATATGGTTGCTGCACCCGGAATCAAGAAACCAAACCTCATCTCTGTTTGTCTGATGTTCCTCCAGGTATGCCATCAAGAGTATCTCTTCTTCTTCTTCTAATTCAGCATAATTTGCCTTCTTTTCCCACTCGGGACACTCATATTGGTAGTGTCCTAACTTGCGACAATTGTAGCACTCGATCAGGGCTCGATCGACTGTGTTTCTTCCTCTTCCTCTACTGCGTCCTCTTCGGAACGCTCCGCGACCACCACGACCTCTTCCTCTACTTGGTCTTTCATCTTGAGACACTTTTAGTGCCTGCTCTTCTTGCACAGGTCCATTAATTCGCTGCTCATGGACAAGCAAACTGCCATGTAATTCATCAATGCTCATCTTGCTCAGATCGTTCGATTCCTCAATCGAACACACCACATAGTTGAATCGTTGGGTCAGCGATCGAAGAATCTTGCTCACGATCGTGCTTTGTTCCATCACTTCACCATTCACCTTCATTTTGTTTACCACAGTCAAGGTTCTTCCTTGGAAGACATCAATCTTCTCTCCTTCTTTCATGGACAGCAATTCGAACTCCCTCCTCAAAGCTTGTAACTGCGCCCTTTTCACCTTCGTAGATCCTTGATATTTCTTTCTCATAGATTCCCAGATCGCCTTGGAGGTATCTTTGTCAAGTATGGTCTCCAGAATCTCTCTGTCAATGGACTGAAAGAGAAAATTCTTGACCTTCAAGTCCTTCATATTTGCCTCTTCAACAGATTTTCTCTGCACCTCATGTGCCTGTCCCGTTCCGATCGACATTGCCGGAATTCCGTCTTCCACCAGGCTCCACAATTCTCTGCTTCTCAGAAAATTCTCCATCGTCATGGACCAAAAATCGTAATACCCATCGAATTTTGGAATGGCTGGCTGCACAAACTTCTCAGACATTTTTCTTTTGGTTTTCTCTCTCGATCACTTTCTCACACAGGTTCTGTATTTTCTTTTCTCTCTCTTTTTTTTTGTTTGCTTTAAATGGCTCTGATACCAAATGTGAAATATAAAGCTGAAAGTGATAACTTCATTGAATCAAAGACGATGGCCATATATAGCCTTACAAGAGAAACAAAGAAACAGAAGCAAGCTAAAATCTAGGAAACAAACAACCACTACGACATTGCATAAATCCATGACTCAACTACCTAAACTTTCGGACATGTATTGACTGAAACCGCCAATGATTTATTCAAACTTCAACAATTTTTTTTTAATCAGCGTCAAGATGTTGAAATAAATTTGACATTATCCGCTCGGACCATGCATATAATCTTTTCATAAGTGATGTCGTGCCCGATCGAAACCCAAAAGGTTGTCCCAGTGCCCAAGTGTGTGTTAGCTAAAATCTTCTCTTCAAAAGTAAAATAATTAAAATATGGTGCTGCCCAGGATCGAACTGGAGACCTTTTGCGTGTAAGGCAAACGTGATAACCACTACACCACAGCACCTGTTGTACTACATTTGCATTTGAATATATCTATACGTAAAATAAAACAATTGAGCGGTTACAGATTTGGCTCCCTCGCAACAATTCTTTTTGCCTTTACGTCCTTTGCGTAGATTGCACAAAAAGGTGAGTCCTTTCTCCGACAACACAAAAGACCCATTTGAGTCGATTCCTGATTTGGGAATATTTTCGTTGGTCGGTGCGATTCGTGATTATCTTGATTTTGTTTTTGTGACATCTGCGATCAAGTTCTGTTTCTATAGAAGCTCATTGCATTTGATCGTGCTGCAGAAATTCATGTTCATTCTCAATCTTAAGCATGCCAGTTTACGTTGATCGCGAGGCTCCTAAGGTTTTTGTTTCTCCAATTTCTCCTGCGTTATTCCCAGTATCTTTGTTTTAGAAAGGGATCACAAAAATGTTGAAATTGTTTAGTTTAATAGTTTTTGCGTCAATGGTGTCTGTGAAGCTATGGAGACGAATTTATTCAGAAGCAACATTAGAAGCTTCTCTCCTTACCGAAAAATGGAAACTTGTCCTCGCTGGACTTACATTTCAGGTTCTAGCTCATCCACCGATTTTATGGCTTATAATGTTGTTGTAGGTCTATCCGAGCTCGAAAATTTCATGATCCATGCTTTGTGTTCATATTATAGTCTTGTGCAATGTTGTTTTAGCTTAAAATTTGTTGGTCATATGATTAAATCTAAGTTGTTATAGATCAACTAGTTATCCTGAATTTTGTTTTAGTAATTTGCTTAAATGTGGGAGCTTTAAAAATAGTTCGGTTTATAAATCCTATCTACATTGTTTTTGGTCCCTTCAAATCAGTACTTTCATGGACTTGCTGCTCATGGAGTTCACTACTTACACCGACCTGGTCCAACGCTTCAAGATGCTGGTTTCTTTATTCTTCCAGTCAGTAGCTTCTTTTGACTTTTCCCATCATTTTTGTTCTGTGTCATAGCTCTGGTTTGTTTGGTAATTGATATGTGTTCCTCAGGCACTTGGGCAAGATAAAGCATTTGTCAGTGAAACTGTGTTTGTCACTATCTTTGGATCATTTGTCTTGGTAAATTTTCGCTCTAAAAGTAGCTGTGTTTTTTTCCTTCAACTCGCTGTAATGGATTAATGGTTCTAATACGAGGTTTACTTTGATTGCAGTGGACCTTTCATCCTTTTGTTTCCCACAGTAAAAAGATTTGTACAGTTTTGATATGGTGCAGAGTTTTTGTTTATCTAGCAGTAAGTTGCACTTCGACTACATTGATTCTTTTATTTATACATACACAGAAGATAAAATCTGGTTTTATTTTAGTTTTGTCGAGGTGTTTAAGCTTTCATATGTTTTCAGGCTTCTCAAAGTTTGAGGATCATCACATTCTTTGCAACACAGCTTCCTGGGCCGAATTATCATTGTCGAGAGGTAAGATTCTCAAGGCGTTAAGGCTTCGGTTTCTTTGTTGTGACTTTTTTTTGGCTGTGTACTGATTTCTCCCTGGTATATCAAATTTCTCTATTAGGGCTCCAAGCTTGCCAAGATTCCGCCTCCAAAGAATGTTCTTGAAGTACTCTTGATTAACTGTTAGTTTGTATTGCATCTTATTGCAAATATTTAGTTGGTACAGAATAACTCTTAAAATGGCATTTGATTAAGGTTTGTGTTCAAAGTTCAGTTCCTGATGGAGTGATATATGGTTGTGGAGATCTAATATTTTCATCACATACGATATTCACTTTAGTCTTTGTACGCACATATCAAAGATACGGCACACGAAGGTACTGTATCGTATATCATTCTACAAAAGTTCATCCTTTTTCACAAGATTTTTGCATCTCATGTATGTAAAATTCCCAGGTGGATCAAGCATCTGGCTTGGCTTATGGCAGTTATACAGAGCCTATTGATTATAGCATCAAGGAAACACTACACAGTTGACATTGTTGTTGCATGGTCAGAAAAAAGAAGAAATAGAATATCATATTTTCCAGAACTGAATCTCTTAAATTATCTCAACTTTTAACATTTTCTTCTGCAGGTATACTGTGAACCTTGTGATGTTCTACGTAGACAGCAAACTTCCAGGTACTCTTCAAGAACTCGATCATTCTCCCAAATTAAGAATATCAGATTGTTTCTCTGCAATATCTTTTCTGTGCAGTAACAAATATTTGCAGAAACTTGAGACTAGTATTTGTTTCGATAATTTCTGTGCCAAACTGTCGTAGCTATTTCAGTGCTGAATAAACGTTGTAGCTATTCCTGAATTTCCAGACCATTTCTTAGTTTAGTCTCTGCTATTCGCCATTAATAGCGTTATAAACCCACACATGTTTTGGTCAGTTTGTCCTTATTTTAAGAAACTGTGTACGTATATCTTATTGCAGAAACGGCAGAGCGTTCTAGTGGACCTTCTCAGACGCCTTTACTTCCACTGAGTACAAAGGACAGTAAGAACAGGAGCAAAGAAGATCATCAGAGACTTCTAAACGAGAACAATATGGTAGATGATCATTGATGTGATCTCTCCGAGCAGAATCCTAGTTAGAAACTATGCTGGTTGTGCGCATGTTAGTCATATATAAACTGAACTGAATTTTCCCACTTTCGAGCTTTAGACTTAGGATAAACAGTTCTCTTTGGTCAAAGTGAAAATACAAAGTGTACAACTCATTAATAGATGTGTTTGGTGGATTTTGATTTTGTTATTTCATTTTATCCCTTTAGAAAATAGTGGGTTCACAGAGAATTGCATTCGTCCAAATCATCGCCAAAAATGTGATGCAACTCACTTGACAACAAAAACAAGATTGCCTTGAGCTTTCGAAAAACAAAGAAGAGAGTTTTGTTCCCTCCATGATCGTTTGATCTATAATAATCGTCTTTAAACTGGATTACATCGGAGGCTTGCCAGCACTTAGAAGCTGTCCAATCATTCCATTTACCTGAAAACGATTATATGAAGACAACAACAGTATTAAATTTGAATAATTGTGGTCAACTATAAGAAAATTTAAAGTATGGAACCGTTAATTGCTTTGTTTAACTTAACTAAGACAAGAGCCTTACCTGCCAGTACTTGGAAACACAACGATCAATGCAACTATTCTCACCCATGTTTAACTCAGCTTCCTTGTACCTGGGAATCAGATCGATTTTAAACAATCTCAGCTTAAAAGGTCCCAACAATGTAGACAAGAACCATGAGATCGTTAGAGAACATTAAAAAGAGTAAAGGCTTACCTTTTATCAACACATTTATTAAAGCATGTTTGAGCAAGCCTGCATTAAAGAACAAGACCTATCAGAAGGAAACACATAAAAAGATGCAACATTTTGCATAATCTCTAACCCGAGGAATCACAAGAGATCAGTCAACATGAACTTGGTATATCGACAAATGACACAGGGTACATAGCAAATTAACAGAGACACCACCAAGTCAAGGCTATCGAAGTTTAACCTCTACATAACAGCAGAATACATGTCTACATAAATCGAGAATTTCTAAAGGAAAGATTTTAGATTTCACCCACAAGAAAACCAACTCAGGCATTGAAACAGTGTTCGGGATGAAAGTATTCACAAACTTATACTCCTCTAGCTATATCACTATTTGAACATAAAAGAGAAACCCCACACAAATGTGATCAAAACAAACTCAACCCAATCTTAGATTACCAATCAAAGGTGAGTGCATCAAATCTCTAATTTTATACCAGAAAATCAAATTTTCAGAATGAAAAATAAACCAAATGGGTCTTAATTCAGTACTTGTTAAAGAGTTCCACCCGATACTCCATCTCCGTTTGTGCCATACTAAACGCCTGATTCAATCCAAGAAAAGAAAAAAAAAAAGCAAAATGAGAAACTTGAGAACACCAATTCAAATCTACTTGAACAATAAATGGCATCATGAATTTTCAGTGTCCTACGCTTGAAGATCTGAATCAAGATACAAATTCAACCCCAAGCATTGCTAAATTCTTCCAGTGTCTAATTAGATCAAAGATTGGAGCTTTACGATGTATCAAAAACCGAACCTGTTCCTTAGTAACGCCGGCGGGGATAGGACTGGGAGAAGCCATCTTTTTGTAGTACCTGAATACAATATTAACGATTCGTAAAAATCGAAACTTTATAGTTGAAAACTTGATTATAAAGATAATAAATCCCTACTTTCTCAAATGGGATTTTGTGAAGAGAGGTAAAGAACACAAAGGCTTCTCTTTTACTAGACAGCCGAATTAGGGTTTAAGAGACATAAAAACAACACGTCATCAGAAGAAGGGTATATTTGTAATTACGCTAAAACATTCTCTACGACTAAAAAACGCCGAGTATTTCCAGAGCTTTTAGGGTTTTAGCAAATTTGTATTACAGGTACCTTCTTTCTTACTCGCACAACTTTTTTTGCAGAAATTTTCTTCAATTTCGAATTTTTCTTTGTGGGTTTGTTTAACTATTCAAAGATTTAAATTGAATTCGTTCTCTTTTCTTTGTTTTCTAGTTGGTGGTGGATATTGATTTTGATTTTGTGAGAAATTTAATAGCAAGAAGCTGAGATATGGAGCACGGTTCGTTCACAAAGGATAGCGATGCTACGTTTACTTTAGCGGAAGAAGATCACACACTTGCAAACGCTGTTCGATTCGTGCTAAACCAAGAGTTAGTGTCCACTTTCAATCCTTTTAATGTATATATAGAAGTAGTTACATATCTCACGCTTAGTTGTTGACTCTCTAATGCTTGCTAGTTCAAAGTTTCTTTCTTTAAGAATGAATCTGTTACATGTATGTACCATAAGCCTGCCTATTTGGTTTGAGTCACTGTGAAGATAAACTCGTGGATTCTCAGTTTGAAAATGGATTTATAGGCGAAGAGATTTCAGGTCTAGTAGTTGAACCAATGTCTGTGCACATTGTATGTTTGTGCTATTAAGTTGTGATTGTGAACTTGAGTTTGAACTTTAGGAATTCTCATTGTATGCCAAATAGTATTTCGTAAGAAGTCTTTACTTGCTTTTCAACCTTCACCATCTTATCGTTGAGGTTATCAGTTTGAGATTCGTGTTATAGGTGAAGGAGATTTCAAATTATGATTGAACAATCAGTTGTGTGCATTGTATGTTTGTGCCATTATATTGTGATTTTGATTAAATGGTGGTTTACATTGATGTTATGTGGTCAGAGATTCTCATTGTATGCCAAATTGTCTCAAAGGATCAAGAAAAAAGGTCTTTAATTGCTATTCAACCTCCATTGTCTTATTAATGAGGTTGTTGGAGTTGATAATGCGGTTTCATCTTGCATTGAGTTGATAATGGGATTTAATCTTGCATTGTATGCTTGTGTGTAATGAATTTGATTATGTCACTAACCATTGCTGTTGTTAAATCTGTAGTCCGAGAGTAACCCTGGCTGCATACACCATCCCACATCCTTCCCTTGAACGGGTCAATATCCGGGTTCAGACAACAGGTAACCGTTTGCAAAGCCCTGTTCTCATCAGATTTAAGGTAATGTTACTCTATCAGAGGCTTTTACTGTGTCTAACAACGAAATACTTGTTGGCTCTGTGATTTTTAGGAGATCCAGCGAGGGAGGTTTTCAAAGATGCATGTCAAGAGCTCATGCAAATAAACAGACATGTGAGAAGCGTTTTTGATAAGGCTGTTACTAAGTATAAGGCTGAACAAAAGCGCAAGGAGGCTGAAGAAGAGCTTAAGAAGCAGAGGGATCAAATGGCATCCATGGACATTGAAAGCAACTGAATTTATAAAACTAAACTATTGTATTTCCTATTATGGAGCCTGTACTGTTTTCATCTTAAATTAAGATTTGTCCTTAATACTCTGGTGTTGGATTCTCAATCCACAGAAAAATTAACCAAGAAAAGTAGTTGCTTTGTTTTATCCAAATAGATGTTAAATATGCAATCTTGTCGTAATTAGCAAAATATATCATCAAATCAGTAATCAAGAAAATGATAATTCTTGTTCTGTTTTAGTCAAATAGATGTTTAAATATGCATAGTCGTCTTCTCTTAATTGACGAATTCACAAACCACAGACGTAAAATTAACAAAGAATATAATAATATGGATGCCTCTTGGTTTAGCAAAATAGATGTTTGAATATCGATAAATCCCCTTAGCCTACGCAGAGTACATAACTAATAACGCAAGCGATAGTTACAGAAACTATAAAAACTTAGTAGAGAGTTGAAAAGTAAACAGCAACAGGAAGTTGAGGTGTTTTTATGTTCTGTTTCTTCAGTAACCTTCTTCTTGCTCGTACTCAGCTTCTTCGTCTTCATATTCTCCTTCTTCATCAGCCGTGGCATCTTGATACTGCTGATACTCAGAGACCAGATCGTTCATGTTGCTTTCAGCTTCAGTGAATTCCATCTCATCCATACCTTCACCTGTGTACCAATGCAAGAAAGCCTTTCTCCTGAACATAGCAGTGAATTGCTCGCTGACACGCCTGAACATTTCTTGAATTGATGTTGAGTTACCGATGAACGTTGAAGCCATCTTCAAACCAGTAGGGGGAATGTCACACACGGTTGATTTGACATTGTTCGGGATCCATTCCACAAAGTAGGAGGAGTTCTTGTTCTGTACGTTCAGCATCTGTTCATCTACCTCCTTGGTGCTCATCTTGCCACGGAACATAGCTGAAGCAGTGAGGTAGCGACCGTGTCTTGGGTCAGCAGCACACATCATGTTCTTGGCATCCCACATTTGCTGGGTCAGTTCTGGGACAGTGAGGTTACGGTACTGCTGAGATCCACGAGAGGTGAGAGGAGCAAAACCCACCATGAAGAAGTGAAGACGAGGGAATGGGATCAGATTCACAGCTAGCTTACGAAGATCAGAGTTAAGTTGACCAGGGAACCTAAGACAGCAGGTTACACCAGACATGGTTGCAGAGATCAAGTGGTTCAGATCACCAACTGCCCAATTCAATAAACAAAAAATAGAGTTTGTGAGTGAAGTTTCAAAGTAGTTATAGAAAACACACAAATGAACTTTAGCTGATTAAAGCATTTTGAAACATCAAGGAAGACTACTAACTCTGGTCAGATCAACAGATCCATGTTCAAATTAGAGCATTACACATCATACTTATGATTAACTAAGCATCAAACAAGAAAACAGTAAAACCACAAAAACAGGGTAACAGTTACAAGATTGATATTTAATTGAAGCAGATTGGGAAACTTACAACTCGGGGTGCTAAGCTTGAGTGTACGGAAGCAAATGTCATACAAGGCTTCGTTGTCAAGAACCATACATTCATCAGCGTTTTCAACAAGCTGGTGCACAGATAGTGTTGCATTGTATGGCTCCACCACAGTGTCAGACACCTTAGGAGATGGGAACACAGAGAAAGTCAGCATCATACGGTCAGGGTACTCCTCCCTGATCTTCGATATCAACAAAGTCCCCATTCCAGAACCAGTTCCTCCTCCCAAGGAATGGCACACCTGAAATCCTGAAATACAAACAAAGCAACCATGAGCAAACGAAACAAAACCCTAACCCGTAATTACCAACATCCATACAGTTATAACCGTAAATAATCAAACAATGGAGATGATCAACCTAATATACAGATCCAAAGCCCTAATAATACAAAACACCTAAAGAAGGGATAAGAATACCTTGAAGGCAGTCACAGTTCTCAGCCTCTTTGCGAACAACATCAAGAACCGAGTCAATAAGCTCAGCACCTTCAGTGTAGTGACCTTTAGCCCAGTTATTCCCCGCACCGGACTGACCAAAGACGAAATTATCCGGTCGAAAGATCTGACCGTACGGACCAGATCTAACACTGTCCATGGTTCCAGGCTCCAAATCCATCAGAATAGCGCGAGGAACGTACCTTCCACAACTCGCCTCGTTGTAGTAGACATTAATCCTCTCAAGCTGCAAATCGGAATCTCCCACGTACCGTCCCGTCTGATCAATCCCTTGCTCGACGCTAACCACTTCCCAGAACTTGGAACCGATTTGGTTCCCGCACTGTCCTCCCTGAATATGAAGAATCTCACGCATCTTCGTTCACAGAGAAAACCCTAAAACTGGATCTACAAAGCGAGAGAGAGAGAGAATTTGAAAAAGGGAAGAAGAAGCAGAGAGGATCTTTTTAGGAGAGAGAGAGGAAGGAAGGGTCCATTTATAAAGAAAAGAAGCTTTTAACGGCTAATATTTGGTAATTCAAAATAAGATCAACGGTAGAGAAAGTGCCACGTAAATCGAGGTTGCAACGGGTGGCAAAATTCAAAAATTAATGGCTCGTGAAAAGAGGTTTTTAATCTTTTTGAATTTCGTAAAAATCTGTTTGTGTGAATGACAGCTGGATTCTATTAAGGGAGCAGTTACTAAAAACGGCTCCGCACGTGCTTTGAAAGATATAAAAGCCGTTCCAACCTGGCAAACGCACGTGAGAGTTCTTATGGGCCCATTTCTTATAATGGGCTTTATTCTTCCCAACAAACTCATACTGTATTGTTGTATTTTACTATTGACAAAAGAACGGAGTGATGTGCTCCAGCAGAAAAGTTAGACGGCACGCATGCTTAATTCAAAACGAACGTCGTCGTTTTGAAATTGAATATGCTTCTTGGATCCTGAACCGGAGCCGAACCAAAATACAGTCAATCGGAAAATGAATGTCAGATTCAAACTTGCTTGACGGTGAGATTTTTCATCGAAATTTTTTTTGAAGATTCGAATCGAAGAAGAAGATATCAGACGAAGTGAGAAGAAGAAGATGTCTGTGCAAGAGTACTTAGACAAGCATATGCTTTCTCGGAAAATCGAAGACGCCGTTAATGCCGCCGTTAGGGCTAAAACCTCAGATCCCGTTCTCTTCATCGTACGTTTCCTTCGAATTTTCCAGTATTGATTTAGGCTTACATCATCGATGTGCAATTGTGTGGCTTCACTTGTGATTCTGAATTCTTCCTTTTTGACTCATTGGATCTTCATCGGGAAAAGTGCAGGCTAATCATATGAAGAAAGCTGTATCATCGCTTATAACGAAGATTAAAGCACGTCAGATCCTTGATAGCAGAGGAATTCCAACTGTTGAAGTGGATCTGCACACTAACAAAGGCGTTTTTCGTGCTTCTGTTCCCAGTGGTGATTCTTCTGGAACGTGAGAATTCATTATAGATTCTAGCTCTCATTTGTTCTATATCTATTGTGGTAGTTAATGTTTCATATGTTGCTTCGTCCTCTATTGGTGATGGTTTGATTTTCTCCTTTTACAATGGTCGATTGACATTCTAAACTGATAAGCCTGCTAAGAATAATCTGATTTACTGTTTCCAGGTATGAAGCTATTGAACTACGTGATGGGGACAAAGGAATGTATCTTGGAAACAGTGTGGCTAAAGCTGTTAAGAACATTAATGAAAAAATTTCAGAGGCATTGATCGGTATGGACCCAAAACTTCAAGGTCAAATCGACCAGGCAATGATAGATTTGGACAAAACTGAAAAGAAGGTAGGTGGGAACTATGTTGTCTTTGTATTTGGAAATATTAGGATTGGAACAAGTTAATGGACTCTATCGCTTTTGTATATTTTCTGTTGTTTTCCTTGCGATTTATTTGATTTAAATATCTTGCAGAATGAACTAGGGGCTAATGCTATACTAGCTGTTTCAATTGCTGCATGCAAGGCTGGAGCTGCTGAGAAAGAAGTATGAAGTCTTCACAACAATTTCTCTTATCCTATGTATTTCATGCCTACTTTAGTTAGGAGATCCTGATTGAAGTTATATATCAGGTCCCTCTGTGCAAGCACCTTTCGGATCTTAGTGGCAGAGCAAACATGGTGTTACCTGTACCTGCCTTCACTGTTTTGAGTGGTGGGAAGCATGCATCGAATACTTTTGCCATTCAGGTATTCAACATTAAGTTCACTGTTAACGTTTCTGTTCTACCTCCTCCTCATATCTTCTGTCAGCTTTAATTGCTCCTCAGAGATCTTCAAATTGTTTTTGGTTTTCAAGTAATCCTTTACTTATTTGATGATTGTTGTCTCTATTCATATATTTTTGTCATCTTTTAGTCTTGCTCCTCAAAGATCTGCAAGAATGCTTTTGGTTTTCAATTAATATTATTTACATATGTCAATTATTTTTGTCTGTTCATATATTGCTAGGAAATTATGATTCTCCCAATTGGAGCAAGTAAATTTGAGGAGGCCCTGCAATGGGGATCTGAGACGTATCATCATTTAAAGGTCAATTTTCAAAGATATACGGCGTCCTGGAAGTTATTTTTCTATTTATATCTGTAAATTTGTATCCAAAGGTGAGAATGATCTATTGCTGTTTATGGTAGGCTGTCATTACAGAAAAGAATGGTGGTTTGGGATGTAATGTTGGTGAAGATGGTGGCCTTGCTCCAGATATTTCGAGGTACATACCTTTTCCTCTGTGATGTCTAATTTGCTTGCATCTATAGATTTTTGTGACGTCATTTGTCAAAATTGAGAACCCCATGTTATAGTTTCATGGCTTAGTGCCTTATTTACTTATTTGCAACTATATGCAGCCTCAAGGAAGGTTTGGAGCTTGTAAAAGAAGCTATCAATCGAACAGGGTACAGTGATAAGATAAAGATAGCAATTGATGTTGCCGCCACTAATTTTTGTATAGGTGATACTCAGCTTCTTAGCAAACTGGTTTTGTGACTTTTAGTCATGGATAGTCTTTGTTTTGTTCTAGGCACTGTCATTCACAATTGGCTGGTGACACGAAAAAGATGTTAAATCATTACATGTGTAACCTATCGATATTATGATTTTTGCAATTTTTTACTATGTTGTACCTTCCTGGATTTTTCTTACCTTGAGAACGGTTATTTCCTGAACAGGTACCAAGTATGATCTAGATGTCAACTCTCCAAATAAATCTGGGCAGAATTTCAAGTCAGCGGACGATATGATAGATATGTACAAAGAACTTTGTAATGGTATGTCTGTACTTGTCTGCAAAATATTTTGTGTCTATTTTAGTATTCTTGCAGTATTCTAATGACCTTATCCTCTGTTTGGTCTCGTTGTTGGGTTAGAGTATCCAATTGTGTCTATAGAAGACCCTTTTGACATGGAGGACTGGGAACACACCAAGTATTTTTCCAGTCTCGGAATATGTCAGGTCCAACTTGGTCCCCCTACTAAAATTGGTTAACATATATTTTGTGTTGTTTCAGATCAAACTGTCTTTTGATTCTTTTCACAGAACCAATAGTCTAAAGAGAGAGACCCTTAATTATACTTATACAATCATTTTCCTTGTCTAAATTCTCAGTGTTGAACTCTTGCAGGTGGTAGGTGATGATTTATTGATGTCAAATTCAAAACGTGTTGAACGGGCAATACAGGAGTCTTCTTGTAATGCCCTTCTTCTCAAGGTATATTGTCCGTGCTAATTTTTTTTTATGTACATGAATTATCTGTGCTAGAACTGTATCATAGATATGATATTGCCAAAGAATGACGCCGACATTATATGCATATGGTGATACAGGTGAATCAGATTGGTACAGTAACAGAAGCCATTGAAGTAGTGAAAATGGCAAGGGATGCCCAGTGGGGTGTGGTGACATCTCATAGATGTGGAGAAACAGAGGACTCTTTCATCGCTGACTTATCCGTGGGTCTCGCAACAGGTGTGATAAAAGCTGGTGCTCCTTGCAGAGGAGAACGTACTATGAAGTATAACCAGGTCTGGATCTTTTTCCAAACTAATATCATCAGTAAGCCTTATGCGGTTACTCTAGAACATGATAAATTACGTGAGTAAACTGCATCAGCTTATTTTTAGCTTTTAAGTAGCTGAGGTATCTTGTGGTATGTGAATCTTTAGCAACCTACGCTAAGTTTAAGTTACTTCAATTTTTGGATAATGCTGCCTTGGCTTATAGATACAATAATTCCCCTCAGTGGGTAATGTTTGAGTTTGGAGCAGCCATGTACATTTTGTTGCTAGATGTTCTCATTTCTTGGTTAGTGCATACTGTAGAAAGTACTTTATATAAACACTTAACATCACAGTTGAAATCTTCATGTAGTTGCTTCGGATTGAGGAAGAGCTTGGGGATCAAGCAGTGTATGCTGGAGAAGATTGGAAGCTATCTCTCTAAACAAATGCACATGTGATATAATTGTTACACTCCTCATCTTACTTCATTGTTCTCGAGTCTTATTTCTCACGCAGACAAAATTCTGTGTCTTGAAAGTTTCAAATTTTTTGTTTTTTTGGCCAAATTTAAGAACAAACAGAAGTAAAGAATGTTAAACAGGGTTTTTCCAATTGCGAAAACGCATAGACTGTCTTCCAATTATGTAATCAGGTATTGCCTTAAATAATGAATCAAGAAAACAGCTGAATAAAGACAAGACATATTAATAGAGGATCCCAGCAAGTAAAGAAACATCCATCAACACTAGTTCGTAAGGTTTCTGAAGCCACAATCAAACGTGTTTTAGGGGGCTTTGTGTCTTCTTTTTCTTCAATCTTACGTGCCTAATAGTACCGAATGCGACCCATCTCAGCCACCTTGTACTCCACCACGACTGGTAGCTCCGAGGACAATCTGATTGTCTTTCTGACAATGGAGTTGCCTTTGAGAAGAAATTCATGTACCTCAATTGGAATGAAAGAGAAACAGGCTCGTTCATCTCTATCACAATAGCATCTTCAGGCTGCAAAACACACAACAACATTAGGTCATTTCAACATACAGATTAGCCCTGGGCAAAAAAACCTTAACCGAAAACCCGAACCGAACCGAACCGAAAAAAGCCATTCGGTTCGGGTTCGGTTAAGTGAAATTAACCGTTCGGTTGTGATTATAAATATTCTCGGGTTTCGATTTTTCGGTTAATAACCGAAAACCGAAAAAAACTATTAGTAATAATAGGGTTCGGTTTTGTCTGGTTAGTTTTCGGTTTTATTTCGGTTTATTTAAATTTATTTGGATTTTCTTTCGGTTTTTTCGGTTTATTTCGGTTTATTTCAACTTATTTGGATTTTTTTTCGGTTTTTTCGGTTTTTTTTTGTTTTTTTCCGGTTTTTTTGGTTTATTTCGGTTTTCTTTCGGTTTTCTATTCATTCGGTTGAGATTTTCGAAAACCGATTTCACCCGAACCCGAACCGAACCGAACCGAAATTAGTTCGGTTTCTATATGGTTAGCAAAATTTGAAAACCGAAAACCCGAAAACCGAATACACCCGAACCGAAAAACCGAATGCCCAGGACTTTACAGATTATAAAAAAAGCTTTAGATGACTTATTACTATTCATACTTTGTCCACATGTGTATTCTGCCTCAGTACAATGTTGACTGTCTCGATATCACCTTCTGTTGAAAACCTACACTGCTTCTTTTGTCATCACAGAGATAACAACTGCAACCAAAGACAGATTTATATTTATAGAAAATTTAGAAACAACAGTACAGTTATATAGAACAGTCCACTTATCTACCTGTGTCACCGATGATACTGAGATCTTTGCATATCCTGGAAAATTCACCATAGGGCATTCTCACAATTGAATGGTACTCAGGAACTGGTATACGTATATGCTCACTGACAATATCAATCAGATTCAGCTTCATCTCAAAGTCTGCAATCTTGTCTTGTTCTGCATCAGCAATTCATCCAAATCATAAGATTATGCATGTTTTTAACATAGTCTGCACAAAAGTTCTTCAGTTTTCTTTCTCTAAATCAAGAAATCCTATCCACTTTTACACTAAAAATTTCAAGATATAGACTGAATAATTCTCAACAATCTAACTATAATTTCTGGCAAATGTAACCTATGATTTACAGAACCATGTTATCAATAGCATCATAATCATCGACAACAAATACATAATTCTAACAAACATAAATCGAAAACTTACTGGAGCTGTCGAACATGAGAGTGACTGTGTAGCTACCGCCATCAGCTTTGATAGTGACGATGTCATCATTTCCAGCACATTCAGCAACTTGGACAAGCTACCAAGATTTATCATCATGAAGATGTTCCTATTGCACCTGGAGGCAATTTCTCTAAACAAATGCACATGTAATATAACTGTTACACTTCTCACCTCACTTCATTTCTGAGTCTTATTTTTCACGCAGACAAAATTCTTCAAATACTTTTGTATGCTGGTCATATTGAAGAACATACAGATGCAAAAAGAGTTAAAAACAAACTTCTCCAAATTGCAAAAACACAAACTTTGTCATCCAATTATCTAATATTAGCATTGCCTTAACATAGTAAATCCAGAAAACAACTGAATCAAGACAGACATTTCAATGAAGGGCTCAAACAAAAACTTAAAAACATTCATCATTATTAGGGTTTAGTGTCTTCTTCTTCTTCAATCTTAGGCGCCAGATAGTATCGAATGTAACCCATCTCAGCCACCTTGTACTCCACTACAACCGGTAACTCTGAGGACAAACTGATCGTCACAGTTTCCGACAATGGAGTAGCTTTTGTGAAGGAATTCATGTACCTCAACGCAAATGAAAGCGAAACAGGCTCGTTCATCTCTATCACAATAGCATCTTCAGGCTGAACAAACACGCACAAAGATAAGGTCACCTCAACATTGTATTGGACAGATATTTAAAAAAAGCTTTCTAAATAACTCATGATTGGTTCATACTTTGTCGACAGTAGTATTCTGCCTAAGTACAATGTTTGCTGTCCCGATATCACCTGCTGTGGAAAACTTCACACCTTCTTTTGTCACAGAGATCACAACTGATAATCATAACATAAATACCACAATAATAATTAGATAAAACTCAAAAGACCTTTCTTCATCCTCTGTGTAACACACCAGCAGAAACAAAAAGTACATATACCTGTGTCACCAATGCTACTGAGATCTTTACATATCCTGGAAAATTCACTAGATGGCATTCTCACAATTGAGTGGTACTCAGCGTCAGGAATTCCTAAATGCTCACTGTCGATATCCATCAGCTTCATCTCAAAGTCTGCAATCTTGTCTTGTGCTGCATCATAGATACATTCGAACCATGAGATTTTGCAAGCTTTTAACACAATCAACATTGAACAACTTCTTATGTTATCTTTCTCTAAACCAACAAACCCCATTTACTTTCAAACTATAGTTTTTAAGCTTGAGACTATACATGTTCTGAAAACAAAATTGGAATGAACTCATTCTCATCAATCTAGTTCTAGTTCCTGGCTAATTACAGAATCAGGTCTATAAAAGCATCACCAACTACACAAAAACAAATCCCTAGCACACGTAAATGTAATCCAAGAAACCTAATTCACTTTCAAACTATAGTTTTCAATAAACGGACTGAATCATTCTCTTCAATCTACTTCTAGTTTTTACCAAATGAACCCTACAAACTACAGAACCAGCTCACGAGTAGCTTCATCGACAACATTTAAACACAACCCCTAACAATCATAAATCGATTTGGGTAAAATAAAGAACTTACTGGGGCTCTCAAACATGAAAGTGACAGTGTCGCTACCATCATCCGCCTTGATGGTGATGATATCATCATTTCCAGCACATTTCAGCATCTTGGACATGTTACCAAGATTCATCCCCATAGAGATGTTCCTATCGCACCTGTAGTGCTCGAAACCTTCAGATCTAAGGAGAAGAGACACCAGCGCGACGTGGCTCGAGTCCATGGCCTGAAGCGAGAACCCAGTGCTTGAACAGTCGAAGTTCGCATCGTTCACCAGATCCTTCACCGCTTCTAGAACCTTCTTCAGTAGAGAACCTTGAACTAAACGAAGCTCCAACATATTCTTCTACCGAAGCTTAGAGTCTGAAACGTTCGGTTAGGGTTTTTAGGAAATTTCTGAGAGACGATTACAATTGTAGCGGGAATCGATATTATAAGCCGAGATTTTGTGGCGCCATTTAGCAAATTTAGGTTACTTTGTTCCCGCCTATGGGATTTAGTGGCTGACGACGAATTATCACCTGTGTGATCCCGTATCGTTATTTCAGTACACCACCACTTAAGCCTTTTTTAAAATGGACCAAAGTTGAATAGCAAATGGTCATAAAAATCATCTTCGGCCATTTGAAACCTCAACCTGTTAGATGGGAAAATAGTCATAAAAATTATCAATTTTTAAGTTTTGGTTATTTTCAAAACCTGAAGTTCAATTCAATTTCGAATTTTCTTAATCTTAAACTTCAAACTCGTTATAAAATAAGTTAATTATCAAATTTAAGTGTGGTTTAATGTATATTTGTAGTGGGAGAAATAAAAAAATAGGATTTTATTACGAGAAAGAAAAAGAAGATATTTTAATTTCAAAAACGAAAGCAAATCTTCAGGTTATCTTCGTGTTCGAGACTGAAATGATTCAGGAAGGTAGAGAAGATTTAGGGGATGGCACATAGAATACTGAGAGATCACGAGGCTGATGGATGGGAACGTTCTGATTTCCCTATCATCTGCGAGTCTTGTCTTGGTATTAAGGAGTCTCCACCAAAGCCTATGTCTGAGTCAAAAGGTTTGCAAAACAGAGTGCAGCTCAACACCAGCTCAACATTGCAGCCCAACAACATCTCAGAATCGCAGCCCATGAAGCCCACATCAAAGCAACGGTCACCTCTGCAAAACAGAACAGACAAAATGAAGGAAGATGCAGAGGCAGGTGCAAAAAAGAGAGTTGTGGCAAAATCAAACTGCAGTATAGAAATGCAGATAAAGACAAGCAACAAATTTGACACTCTCAAGCTCCTATCCAATGATGACGTGTACTAAAGGAGTTAGGGTTTTTGTAATGTATATAAATAAGAATGCACAAGACTGTAATAGTTAAGAGAGTATCAAATCAATAAAGAAGAACTTTCTTCATTTGCTTTCATGGTATCAGAGCCATGGAGCTCTACTCTCAACCAACCTTAAACATTACAAATTGTGTAACTGTTAAACTCAGCGAGAGCAACTATCTCCTATGGAAATCTCAATTCGAATCATTCCTTTCCGGACAAGGGTTGCTCGGATTCATCAACGGTGCAATAACTCAGCCACCTTCCACTCTTCCGGTTCCACACATAGAAGGTCATGACTGTGAAACTCCAAATCCTGATTATCAAGCCTGGATCCGGTCTGACCAAGTTGTTCGCTCCTGGATCTTGGGATCTCTCTCTGAAGATATACTCACAGAAGTAGTCAGCACAACAACATCTCAAGAGGTATGGCTGGCTCTTACAAAACACTTCAACAGAGTATCTTCTTCACGCCTGTTTGAACTACAAAGGAAACTTCAAACCACAGAAAAGAAAGATAAGTCCATGTCTGAGTATTTGAAAGATATTAAAGCCATCTGTGAACAACTAGCCTCTGTAGGTAGTCCAGTAACTGAAAAAATGAAGATATTTGCTGCTTTGAATGGCTTAGGTAGGGAATATGAGTTAAAACTTCTATAGAAGGTACCATGGATTCTGCTCCTTCTCCTACACTTGAAGATGTGATACCAAGGCTCACAGGCTATGATGATTGATTGTTGGCCTATAACGAGGATTCTAGCATCACTCCCCACCTTGCCTTCAGCACACAACGTTTTGACACTACTGGATATTACAACAAAGGTAGAGGAGGAGGAGGCTCACAGAGATCTAGAGGCATAGGCTACTCCACCAGAGGAAGAGGATTTCATCAGCAGATCTCACCTTCTTCAGTCTCTTCAGGTTTTACAAATGACAACAGAGTAGTGTGTCAGATATGTGGGAAGTCAGGTCACCCAACTCTGAAATGTTGGCACAGATTTGACAATGCTTACCAGCATGAAGAACTTCCATCTGCTTTAGCTGCCTTAAGGATCACAGATGTCACTGATTCGGTTGGACATGAGTGGTTTCTTGACACTGGAGCAACTGCACATGTCACAAATTCAAAACATCACCTGGAACAGTCAAAGCAATACTCAGGTTCTGACACTGTAATGATTGGTGATGGAAACTTCTTGCCTATCACCCACACTGGCTCAACTTCTCTACCTACAGTATCAGGTAAATTACCTCTAAAAGATGTTCTTGTTGTTCCAGAAATTGCTAAATCATTACTGTCTGTTTCCCAACTCACAAAAGATTACCCGTGTGTTTTTGAGTTTGATTCTAATGAGGTTGTTGTAAAGGACAAGGTAACAAAGAAGTTGCTTACTCTGGGTCAAAACCATAATGGGCTGTATCTGCTGAAGGATCCACCTGTCCAAGTCCTCTACTCATCTAGGCAACAGGCAGCTTCAGATGAGGTGTGGCATAGGCGTCTTGGTCATCATAATAACAAGATCCTGCAGCAGTTAGTAAGCAGCAAAGTTATCACCATCAATAAAACCACCAACAAGATATGTGATTCATGTCAGTTTGGAAAAAGTAGTAGATTACCTTATTCTGATTCTCAGTTTGTTTCAAAGAGACCATTGAGAGAGTGCATAGTGATCTTTGGGGTCTTTCTCCTGTTATGTCTGTTCAAGGGTTCAAGTTCTATGTAATCTTCATAGATAACTAGTCTCGGTATTGTTGGTTATATCCCTTGAAATGCAAATCAGACTTCTTCTCCACATTTTGCAAGTTTCAGAATCTTGTTGAAAATCAGTTTGCTTGCAAAATAGGAACTTTTCAATGTGATGGAGGAGGTGAATTCACAAGTAAAAGGTTCCTAAATCACCTAACTCAGAGTGGAATACAACAATTTATCTCTTGCCTTTACACACCCCAGCAAAATGGTCTTGCTGAAAGGAAGCACAAACACATCACAGAACTGGGCTTAGCAATGATGTACTCTAGCAAAATTCCTCACAGGTTCTGGGTGGAAGCATTCTTTACAGCAAATTTTCTAAGTAATCTACTTCCTATAACAGCCTTGAATGAGAATCAGAGTCCCTATGAAAAGCTCTATGGAAATTACCCAGAATACTCAGCCTTAAGATCCTTTGGATGCACCTGCTTTCCAACCTTAAGAGACTATGCTTCATACAAGTTTGATCCTAAGTCCCTACACTGTGTTTTCTGGGATACAACGACAAGTACAAGGGTTACCGGTGTTTATATCCACCCACTGGAAGGATTTACATCAGTAGGCACGTCTTATTCGATGAAACATCCTTCCCTTTCTCAGACAAATACTTGCACCTACAGGGTGAAGGCTCCACAAAACTTCTGCAGGCATGGCAACAAAGCCTCAGATCCCCAACAATTACTCCAGCTCAAATTAATTCTCAATCTACTCAGCAGAATCAGGACCTTGAAGGTGATATCTCACCTTTGTTCTCAGCTGAAGATTTTCCACCTCTGCCTGCATCAACATTCAACAGGCATAATACTCAGGTTCCATCAGCCCCAACCATCAGCTCAGAAGAACAGTCAAGTGAGTCTCCTACGGTGGAGAGAGAGTGCATTGAGCGTACGACATGCTTAGAACCTTCTTCTATTGGCGATAACACTCTCAATTCACATGATGGGTCAGACTCACCATCTCCACAGCAACAAGAACCTGCACCTACACCTGAGTTATTAGAAAATCTTCAAGATCCTACTACATCAACTCAAACTGCCACTCAAATACAAGAAACTCCACATCCCATGGTCACAAGGTCAAAAGCTGGTATAGTCAAGCCAAATCCTCGTTATATTCTGCTAACACAGCATGTCTCTCATCCAGATCCTATAACAGTCACTGAAGCACTCAAACATGAGGGATGGAAGAATGTTATGGGAGAAGAAATTGAAACCTGTGTTGAAACAAAGACTTTCACCTTGGTACCTTATGAGCCTCACATGAATGTACTTGGGTGCTAGTGGATTTTCAGAACTAAACTGCATGATGATGGATCTCTAAACAAATTGAAAGCAAGATTAGTGGCAAAAGGGTATCATCAAGAGGAAGGAGTAGACTACTTGGAAACCTACAACCCAGTTGTAAGAACAACAAGTAAGACTTGTTCTTCACATAGCAACAGTGATGCAATGGGATCTAAAACAACTAGATGTGAAAAATGCCTTTTTGCACGGTGATTTAAGTGAAACTGTTTACATGCTTCGGCCTGCAGGTTTTGTTGACAAAGCAAAACTAGATCATGTTTGGAAACTTCACAAATCCTTATATGGATTAAAACAGTCTCCCAGGGCATGGTATGATAAATTTAGTACATACCTGTTGGAGTTTGGGTTTCTGTGCAGCATACAAGATCCTTCTCTGTTCATCTATGAGAAAGGGTCTTAATGTACATAATTATCACAGGAAGCAACTCTACTTTGCTATCTCACCTTCTTGCTGAAATGAATAAAGAGTTCAGAATGACTGATATGGGAAAATTGCATTACTTCTTGGGTATTCAAGCACATTTTCATGACCAAGGCCTATTCTTTTCTCAACAAAAATATGCAAAAGATCTCATGCAGATAGCTGGCATGATAGATTGTGCTTCAATATCCACACCTTTACCAGTTCAACTGCATAAAGTACCACATCAAACTGATCTCTTCTCAGATCTAACCTACTTCAGAAGCTTGGCAGGTAAGCTGCAATATCTTACTCTCACCAGACCAGATATTCAGTATGCTGTCAACTTTGTGTGTCAAAAGATGCATGCCCCTACTTCTTCAGACTTCACCCTACTCAAAAGAATTCTCAGATATGTGAAAGGAACAATTGACATGGGTATCTCTTTCAACAAGAACACAAATTTCATACTAAGAGCATACAGTGATAGTGATTGGGCAGGTTGCAAGCAAACAAGAAGATCTACTGGTGGGTTCTATACATTCCTAGGCAATAACATTATCTCCTGGTCATCCAAGAAACAGCCTATAGTGTCAAAAAGTTCCACTGAGGCAGAGTACAAATCACTCTCTGATGCCACCTCTAAGCTGACTTGGATCAATAATATGCTCAGAGACTTGAGAGTACCTCAACCAGATCCTCCAGAACTCTATGGAGACAATCTCTCCTCCATCTACCTTACAGCCAATCCAGTCCTTCATGCTCGCTCCAAGCATTTTGAAACTCACTATCATTATGTCAGAGAGAGAGTGGCATTAGGATCCCTGGTTGTTAAACACATTCCTGCTCATCAACAAATAGCTGACATCTTCACAAAGCCTCTACCTTATGCTGGCTTCACATCCTTGAGATACAAACTTGGTGTGAGAACTAAGTTTGCAGGGGAGTATTAAGGAGTCTCTACCAAAGCCTATGTCTGAGTCAAAAGGTTTGCAAAACAGAGTGCAACTCAACACCAGCTCAACATTGCCGCCCAACAACATCTCAGAATCGCAGCCCATGGAGCCCACATCAAAGCAACGACCACCTCTGCAAAACAGAATAGACAAAATGAAGGAAGATGCAGAGGAAGGTGCAAAAAGGAGAGCTATGGCAAAATCAAACTGCAGTATAGAAATGCAGATAAAGACAAGCAACAAATTTGACACTCTCAAGCTCCTATCCAATGATGACGTGTACTAAAAGAGCTAGGGTTTTTGTAATGTATATAAATAAGAATGCACAAGACTGTAATAGTTAAGAGAGTATCAAATCAATAAACAAGAACTTTCTTCATTTGCTTTCAGGTGACAATCCTTACGTACGAATGGTAACATTCTTCACTTCCTCCAACAAGTTTCGATTTATTAGTGATTTCGGATTTTAGGGTTTAGGCAATGTCGAGGAAAGTTCTAACCTTTGGTTACTTATAGTTTGAATCGATATCTGCGATTAGTTCTCATTATTTGACGACTGTAAAGGTCTAACCTTTGCTAATAGAGAGAATGTTGTAATTCATTGATTACTGTATATCTGGTAGTGATGTGCTTCATGGTTGATTTTATGCAGACAAAGGCGGATTATGATAAGGAATGCAAGATATGTACCCAACCTTTCATGGTATTTAGGTGGCGGCCTGGCCGGGATGCTAGGTACAAGAAGACTGAAGTATGTCAGACATGTTGCAAGCTGAAGGATGTGTGTCAAGTTTGTATCTTGGATCTTGAGTATGGTCTTCCTGTTCAGGTCATAGACACGACGCTCAACATTAGTACTCATGATTCCATCCCAAAAAGCGATGTCAACCGGGAGTTTTTCGCTGAAGAGCATGATCGAAAGGTAGGGTGAATCTATGTCCAAGCTTCTATCAAACTAGTTATTATTTGAGTATTGATTGGTGTGAGATTTGGCAACACAGTTATGTTGAGATGCTTGATTAATGTGGCTCACTGAAATGATGTTGCTTTCTTATGCAGACAAGAGCTGGACTAGGTTATGAATCTTCTTTTGCGAAGATTCGACCTAATGATACCATTTGTATGCTTCAAAGAACAACACCGTACTACAAAAGAAACCGAGCACATATTTGTAGTTTCTTCATTAGGGGAGAGTGTACAAGAGGTGATGAATGTCCATACCGGCATGAGATGCCTGAAACAGGAGAATTGTCCCAGCAAAACATTAAAAGACCGTTACTATGGGAAAGCAAACTACTGTCTATCATTTTCTTCTATTATGTTTGTTTGATAACGTTGAGTTACCCTTCAATTTCTTGCTTATATATCACCCAACAGAGAGTTATGTTATTACATCAGTTTGTGGGACTAAATTTGCTAACTTGCATCTCATATTGGCCAAGTCATATTGACGATTTTGGAACTGTTTTCACATCTTACTCTTCACATTTTGCAGTGTAAACGATCCAGTTACGTTGAAGTTACTTGGCAAGGCTGGTGAGATGGGCACTTTGGAATCGCCAGAGGATCAAAGCATCAAAACGCTTTATGTTGGTGGGCTAAACTCGAGAGTCCTCGAGCAAGACATTCGCGATCAATTCGACGCCTATGGAGAAATCGAATCCATCAGAATTTTGGCTGAGAAAGCATGTGCCTTTGTCACATACACAACCCGAGGAGGAGCAGAAAAGGCTGCAGAAGAGCTCAGCAACATGCTAGTTGTCAATGGTCAGCGGCTAAAACTCACATGGGGAAGACCTCAGGTTCCCAAACCTGATCAAGATGGTTCTAACCAACAGGGCAGTGTGGCTCATAGTGGTTTACTACCTCGAGCAGTTATATCTCAGCAGCAAAATCAACCTCCACCAATGCAACAATACTATATGCATCCACCACCACCACCACCACCACCACAACCTCCTCACCAAGACAGACCTCCTCACCCATCAATGGACCCTAGAGAATGGGCGCAGTCGTTTCGTCCCAAGACAGCGGTTCAAGCACCAGTGACAACAGAGGAGCTTCTTCTTTTTCTTACTCGATGCCACCACATGGCCACTATCCGCAGCACTAGCTATACCCGCCACCACCATATGGGGGATATGTGCAGTCACCTTACCAGCAGTATCCTCCTTACCAACATGGCCCACCGCAACAACCAGGTACCAGTTCAAAGCCTAATGCTCCTCCTCCAACCTCAGTCGCTGCTCCACCACCTGACTCTGTGTCTGCAGCACCTTCAGGATCCTCTCAGAAACCTCCTGATGCTGCTGTTACTACTGGTTTGTCTCAATAGAAACCGCTGTCGGTTAAATATAGTGTGAATTCTGGCTATATCTGCGTTCTGAATTTTTGTTTCTGCTATTTAATTAGTTTCCAATCTATCAACAATTCTTGTTCTGCAATTTTTTTGTAGTAAATTTTGTGATGGCAGTAAGAGTAGAGAATTGTTACAATTCTTATTGACTGTATAATTTTGATAACTCAAACCATAGCTGAAACCATAGACAACACTTACTGAATGGTGGTTCAGTTTTATCTTTATAAGCTATCTACAAAGGAACAGATCCCAAACCAAATTTACCTAACCATAACCCTATTGTTGTTTACAGACATAACAGTGGTGAAACACTTTAAAACGAGTGTTATAATGCCAAAAGAAAGTTGGACTCAGAGCTTACTAGCTTGTCTACCAAACATAGAATGTCGACCTTCCGCTATAATCTCTCCGGTCCTCTTGTTTCTCAGTACAACGATTGTTCCTTTATAACCTCCTCTCTCTCCTAACAATCTCGAAGTTATCTCCAACTCCTCCTGAAAAAATGTTTCCATTTCAAAATCATCTCTCTGACTTTTCAGCAAATCACAACAACCGGTCCAAACTAAAGGTTGAAAAAACTTGAGCATACTTACACCGAGCTTAGCTTTTGAAAGGAATGCAATAGACATGTCCACTGAAACATACATTGGTAATCCTTCGACATGAACAAGTGCTCCACCAACTTCATCCACAAGATTTGCAATCGCACCATTAGCTAGATTCCCGTCTCTATCCTGCCATTATCAAACCTTAGAGATCAACACCGTCTGGAAAAACAACGAGCCCAAGCTATACTATATTTAGAATATCGTCATGATACTGCTTAAGTTTCAAAGAACCACCTTAAAAAAACAAAAACACGTCTCAAATACAAACAACAAAGCAAGTCTGGGCTACAGTATATATACTAAAGGAGATCTTCTTCTTCTTTATCCTGCACAAGTCTCCAAGAACCACTTTGAAACAAAATATCACACCAATGGCTCAGTGGAGAAACAAACCAATTCGGATCATCATACACTACTATCAACTGAATTATCATCTTAAAACATCTCATAATGATGTCAAGATAAAATTAATGGCTAGATCCCATCCCATTAAACCTCAAATTATCCATTTCATAAACCCTGTGACGCTACTTCTGGGTTCCTCATTGACTCTGCTCTTCTAAAATCGAATTGTCTCAAGACTTAATAACCAGTTTGAATCTACATCCATTGCAATTCAACAATTGAGAGGAAGACGAACCGTCAGACGAAGAGGGACCTTGAATGAGCAGGAAATGAAACCCGGGTCGACTCGGTTGACTCGGATTCCTCTGAGGCTAAAATCCTCGTAGAAGCTTTTTTCTTTACCTAAAAAGTCTTCCACACACGGTGCCTCGCCGTCGTCAACTTCATCGCTCAATTGCAAATACTCCCGAATTTTCTCCATCGTCGCCATTTTAATTTCTTCCGCTTCCAAATTTTTTTTGTTTTTTGGATAATTCATTTCATATTTTCAGTTTGTACTTCGTTTGGGCCTCTGGTACTTTGTTTGGGTCTTATGGCAATCTCCAACACTATATTTGGTGTCACTATGGTGGGGTATTGGATGTTGTATTTTAAAGGATTTTAGTGTATTTTAAAATCAAGTGTTATTTAATTATGTATTTTAAAAAGTATTTTAAAATCTGGTGTTATTTGATATGAATTTGTTTGGTGTTCTAAAATATATTTAAAACAAGTGTTATTCAATTTTCATTTGATTTTGAAACATTTAGGATTTTAACGTACTTTATTCTCAAATTATGAAAAAATAGAATCCGACATTTTTCTCATGTATTTTCATATCTTTCTCGTTCTCATTTTCTATAACCCACGCGGTTACCTCTAATCCCACACCCACAGTGGTCTGCTTCCCAATTTCTCTGCAAGCGTCGTCATCTTCGATCTACCTCACTCTCTCTCTCTCTCTCTCTCTCTCTCTCTCACAGTGGTCTGAAGGACAGATTGATGAAGGTTTGACGACCGAGCTTTTCGAACAGATTGGATTCCTCGATAGCGAAGGCCTCAGCCTGATCGAAATTTTTATTACCAGAAGCAATTGAACGGGTATAGGAGTATTGGAGAATTCGGGGATGATTTTGTACCAATTCCATCTGATTACTCATCTGACTGAGATTAGATTGTAATCTTGTATTTTTTTAAAAAAAATAATTACAATTTTAAGTATTTTCATATTTGTAGGATTTGACAAAATTTAATAATTTGGTACTTATTTGGTTTTTCAAAATTTACATATTAAGAATGAAAACATAATTTAAGGATCCAAGTTTGTGAAAACAAATGAATAATTTCTGATTTTATATTGGTTTTGCAAAATTTCAAAATGTTTTCAAAAATATAATAATAAATTTGTCGGTTAACACGTCGGTTTTTATAGATAACCGACAGTTTACCGACGGGTTAATCTTTTTTCGTAGCAACCAACGTTGACCATCGAAATATGAATAATTTATGTAACCCGTCAGGTATCTCTCTCTCTCTCTTCTCTCTCTCTCTCTCTTCTCTCTCTCTCTATGCTAAAATCTAAGCTTAATTTGTGAATGTTTCTCTTTTCAATTGAAGTTTTTATCTTTAGTTTGATTTGAGTAGTTATGAATTAAAATTGTTGATTTTTTTCCCTTGTGTTAAATTGAATGATTGAAGATGTGATAATGCCGCAAAAGAACCAGCTGAAGTTGTTGTTTTATCTGAGTTTCAACATGGTTATAACAATAGTGTAAAGCATGTGGTAACTTGGTTGATGTGAATGATTCAGGTGTGGTAGCTGAAGAAACTGGATAGAGTACGTAAAGAGATGACAAATGTTCCTCTAGACATGCTTCATTGGGGTCCTCCACCCACACATGGGAGCCAACTGCAGGATTGAAAGTATCAACTTGAAGTGAACAAAGGGTGTTCAAAAGGTTATAGTCTCTCCATAAAAGAAATGTAAACAAGTACTGACTAAGTTATTTCACTTTGTTTTAATTTTTTTTCCGAGGAGGCTTTTACTTATATCTTAACATGATGCTAATAAACAAGAACTTAACATCACTCGTTAACTTTTGACTGTTGACACTCTGCTTATATATCTAAAAAAACTCTAAAAAAACATTGGTACAAATTCAAGCTTCCATGACGTTTACAGACTTGCATATCCTAATGAATAACAAACAAAAGTAACAAATATTAGACTCAAAATTTTTATTTTGATAGAAGTTTGTTATAGATTTTCTCCTACAAAATATTAGATTTTCCCTAACTAAACACAATGGTAAATGAGTGTCACAATGGAAAAGTACAAGTTGTGAGATGCAAACTCATTGTTTGGTTCAGTTTGATGAATGACCAAACTCATTGTTTGGTTCAGTTGTGAAACATATAGGAAAAGTCAACCCAGAAGCCTCTAAAATTTTTATCGAACAAGTGGTGTGCAATAGTAAAACCTGAAGAACACAAACAACAACAAACGACAAACTAATTTAACGAAACCCACAAACCAAAATTGCCACTGCAATGATAACAAGGACAAAATCAGAGACAATCTGTGTTCTAGAAATTGAACTTGAAAGAAAGGCGATAACTTTCTTAGTACTCAAAGCAAATACAATAAACGAAGCAGACGGATTCAAAGTAATCAAATTTACTGTAAGATGAGGATTGAATCGACGCCATGGGAGCAGCTTCCCTGGGATTTCCCGCAAAAGATTTAAAAAAAAACACATCTTTTTTCCTCTATCGCTTCTATCTCTCAGCGATCATTTTCATGCTATCGGCGAAACAAAATAGTGAGAAGGAAAGTAGTTTATTTTATCATGTAATTTTAAAATAATAAAGTCCTTAAGAATCAACAAAAATCTATTAATAATGGCTTTCAAATACATTACAAAATCTACCTAATGAATTAGAAATACCAAGTAAATGCATTGTACTTTAAAACCCACTGTTAATTCAAATCCTTTAAAAGCCTCAATCCAATAACACCCCTTAAGTTTCTACGAACATTATCTTACTTTCACTCTAGAACAAAAAGAGATAACAGAGTGAGAAGAAGAGAACGAAACTGAGAACTTGAGAGAGTAAGGGAATGGACAAGTTAAAGTTCTTCAATGTAATTAGCTTCAACGGGCCTGAAGAGTAAGGGAAGAAGAGAACGAAACTGATATCAATTATATTTTTTTTTTTGCTCAGTCTCTCTTCCATATGGGAAAATGGTTCCAAAACCGGATATTTGGTTGTTTCTTTTGCGAATAGTAAATGTATTGTCAAATCTTTTTAGTGATTTTCAAGACTTTATGTTTGTTCGTGTCTATTTATGACTATATAATCGAGCATCTCATAAAAAGAAAAACACACCATTAGAGAGAAAACTTACGAACTACATTGTTAATATTCTTGTTCTAAAAATTCCCGTTTGGACCCGATTACTCCCCATGTAATCGCTAGGTCTACCCTAACCGCCTCAATTAATGACTAATTCCGTAAAAAAATCAGTCATCCGATTATTCTCCGCCTAACTCGATTAATTTCTGCCTAATCTTACATGTTTTTATTATTTTTGAACTATAAATATAAAACAAATATCTTTTTTTATTCGAACGTCTAGATAGAGAGTTTGTAATGTTAAACAATAACTTATGTTCATAAATTCAATGAAAATCATAAAATTTTGAGGCTAAAAATACATTTTTATGTGTTTACTATAGTTTTAAAAATAATATTATAAAAAATATTAATTATAATGGATTAACATGTTTGTAAAACATAAATTAGCCTTAAACTAGTTTCCTATTTTCTTGTTAGGCGCTAGGCCCACCTCGAACGTCCGACTAGCGCCTAGCGATTAATTGAACATAGGTTAATATTAATCACATGGATTTTACAACACAACACACACATATATGTAGTAGTTCTTCTACTTACTATATACACTTACACACACGCACTTAGACCTTATTCCTAGTTCTAGGCTTTCTTACACAAGTCACTCTACTATGCTTAGACTATAACAACTCTTACAACTACACTTGACAACTCTACTTAGCTAGACTTAAACCAAACGTACAACAAAACATAATTTCATAGTTGGGAGATTCTAAACAAATGGCCTAATGTCTCATTATTACAAAACTACACAACCCAATCTTTTTTCTTGTGTTGAATTTGCTTTTTCCTCTTCTTACGACACTTCTTCTCTGCTTCTTTTTCTTTTTTTTCTTACGCTTTACTTCTTCTTCTTCTCATTGAAGCTTTCTTCTTGTCGCAGGTTTAATTAAAGATTCAACTCCAACATTGTGACTACAGAACATATGCGAAACTGAAAAGAAGAACAAAAAAAATTGAGAGAGATAGAGAGAGTTATGTTTTGTCTCAAGATGAAAGCTAAAAGCAGGAGGCTCTTAGGTGAGTTTCTTAGAATATAAAAATTAAAAATAATAGAAAGATGGGAGGGAGAGCTAAGAGGAGTTCTCAAATAAATCATGAGATCTTAATAAGAAACTCATGTGACACTTATTTGTTTTAGATCTGCTCAAATTTGATTTTAAAATTAAAATTTAATTATATTAAAAATATATTTTTTTTTTTTGACGAGGATGCCCTAAAGTCTTCGTTTTTTTAGCTTCGGTGTGAACGCTCTTCATTCCTTCTTCCTATATCTCACGTAGACAGATTTCTGAAATAAATAAAATAAACAGGCTTTTAGACTGAAAATAAATCCAAGTCGAGCAATCTCGATGTAATGCATTAGAAATACCACAAGGAATCAAATTATAAAAATGAAAAGAGCTATTGTTTGGAATTCCTTGTTTCGCAAGTATGTTCGCCGGAACATTGCACGATCGTCTTGTCCACTCAAAACAAACACCTTCAAATTTTGTTGCCCTGAAGCGTACTTCCCGCACCCAGTTGAAAATATCAAAGTTTAGCCTTTTTCCATTAAGCAGATCAAACATAATTTAGTTATCCCCTTCAAAGCAAACTCTTTTAAAACCTTTACACCAAGCATTTTGCATAGCAAATATGAGAGTTTGGAATTCACTTTCCAAAGCATTATTGAGAGATCTTCCGATAGCTTGACCACTGATATGTGTATATATTGCATGCATTTAGAGTATATTTTCATTCCTTTTTGTGCACGTATAAGTTAGTTTTGTATCATATTGCATTGATTTTATCCTTATTTGGATCATGAGTCTCATCTTAGAGTCCTAGGTGTATATATTTCCATTTGCCTTGTGTTTTCTTTGTTTTTATGTGTTTAGGACTTGGTGATACTTGGATGAACCAATTGGGAGCATGAAGGAGTGAAGTCAAACCATTAGAGAAGAAAAAATCAAGGAGGAAGTTGATCAAAGGAGACAACAACTCGGAGGAGTTGTATCGAGTCAGATATCGACCACATACGGGTCGATACCTCCATACCGAGCCACTTATCGACCTCACACAGGTCGGTAATTCTGAAATCAGAAGATGGTCGATTCCAGAAAGTCATATCGACCCAAGTACCGACCAAAACCAGGTCGACATGCGCGTACCCACCGGCGTATCGACCCCATACGGGTCGATAATTCTGAGGACCAAAACAGACGATTCCAGAGAGTTGTACCGACCCACGTACCGACCGCGTTCGGGTCGATACCTCCTTACCGACCCATGTATCGACCGCATACAGGTCGATACCTTTGTAATAATTCGAGTTTCTCCTCTTTTGTAGACACTTTTGGACCACTTTTGAGAGATCTCATATCTCTCATCTTGAAAAACAAACAAAAACATTATTCTCTCTGGTTTTGAGAGTTTGTAATGATCATATCTTGTTAATCTATGGTTTGATTTTAATTTCCTTCTAGATTATGCTTAATCTTGTCTTTAGCTTCATTTATACTGGTTTTATTTTTAGATTTGGAGTCAATATTCATGAGTTGACTTTTTTATGTTCTTGAGTAGATTCTGGTTTTTAATGTGTTTATGTTGTTTTCCTAGCTTGAATCCTTCTTGTTTCACTTTGTAATCATGTCTAGCTTAAAATTTCTTTGTGTATATGTATTGAATTGATGGTTAGGAGTAGTCCTTTAAGATTCTTGGGTATGGTAGATTAGGGTGGTTCTTAGCTTGTTCTTGATGTTTAGGAGCTAGACTCTTTGTATTCTTTACTCATTGAGTGTTTTCTTAATGCTAGATTGGCCTTGACAAGTCAGTTTTAGAGCCTTAGGGATTTTATCCATCGGGAGATGCTTGAATTATTTTCGGAATGAATTCAATGATGCTTTTCATACCTTAGCCAACGAACGGGAGTTGATGTTTAAGATGAATTTGTGGTAGTTAGACTTGAGTTTAATGCTTCATTGTCTTGATTGCGAACGGGAGTTCTTGTTGATTGTTAGACATTGAAAGGGATTGTACCACAAAAGTGGATCAATCTTTATTAGTGTTTTTAGGCTAAAGGAATGCATTTTGTTGAATGTTTGAACATCTTGAACAAGTTAGGAGTCATCCAAAGTCGATAACCTTACCCAAGGTTCGTTTGTGTAATATTGTGTTAACGAAAACCATCATTTGTGCTTGTTGACTATTTGAATTTTTAAATCTTGCCGCTAAAATCACTGTTATTTGCTTATTGTCCATATTTTTAGTCTCGCCCTGTTTTAGCTTATTTTTATCCTTGCAGTTAATTTCGTCTTTACTTATTATTAGGTAGTTAAACAATTCACCACACACAAAAACCCCTATCCGCTTAGATTAAACGAAATTATGTATTCTTGGTGTGTTGTTTCTTGTTTCCCTGTGGATTCGATATCCTACGTGCTATAACGATACGCCATTATTGTTGGTGTTGTGCACATCGGGTTAATTGGTGTGCTAGAAGCGTAAAAAACTCTGACATATCAATTTGGCGCCGTTGCCGGGGAAACTAGCAAAGCCATTGAGATTTGGACTTTTGTTTGAGACTAAGCTCGTTCTAAGAAAATACTAATTTGCCGAGCTTTGGTTTCTTTCTTTTCAGGTGTATGAACTTGAGAAGTCAGGGTCAAGAAAATCTGATTGATATTGTGCAAGATCTTGGTCGACTTGAAAGGTTGAATACACGAGCGAGAATAGAAAGAGAGAGGCTTGGATCGATTCCATCGTCTGGAGATGGGTGATAACAATGAGCAAGCAGCAGCCAAGGGGTTGGTGCGAAGGTATTCCACGCCCAGCTCAAAAGAGCACCAAGAGTGATTGGGGCGTTTGATGAACCCCAAAGTCCACGGAAACCGAACTGGTATCCAAGCACCGGCTGTCGAAAATAAACAACTTTGAGATCAAGGCAAGCTTGATTAGTATGGTGCAAGGGACCAAGTTCCATGGACTACCCGTAGAGGATCCTCTTAACACTTGGATCAGTTTGATCAAGTGGTGTGGACTTGTTAAGATAAACGGCATCTCTTGAGGATGCATTTAAGCTGAGGTTGTTCCCATTCTCACTTGGGGACAAGGCTAAGGCCAGTGGGAGAAGAGCTTGCCAAGAGGTTCAATAACTACTTGGGATCAATGCAAAAAGGCATTCTTGGCTAAATTCTTTTCCACGTCAAGGACAGCCGCCTCAGAAATGAAATATCGAGCTTCCACGCAAAAGAAACAACGAGAGTTTCAGTGAGGCTTGGGAGAGATTCAAGGGGTATATAACTAAGTGTCCTCATCCATGGATTTTCAGATGAGTCACTTTGAGCACATTATATAGGAGGAGTGGTTTCCTAAGATAATTGCTCCTAGATACGGCAAGCAACGGTAACTTCCTCGGAAAGGATGTCGAGGAGGATTTACAACTTGTAGAAAACTTGGCTCAAAGTGATGGGAGCTATGGTGAAGACTATGATAGAGCCTCTAGAGGAGGTGGTGAAAGAGAGGAGTAAGAGAACTAAAGAGATGAAAGCTTTGCACGAAAAGATGAACCAAGTTTTGTAAAGCACTCAGAGCAAGTTAACTTTGTTGGAGAGTATGATGGCACAGTGTGCCAAGAAGTTGGTTTGGGGGTTTGTCTTGAAACTCATGAAGAGATGAATTTCGTGGGAACCAAGGAAATTATCAAGGCCAATTTCAACAAGAGCTACAACACCGAACTTCGGGAATCAACAAGGACAAGGGTATCAACCGAGACCCTTTATTCCGCCTAACCAGGAGGTTCCCAAAAACCAAGAATTTTACAAAGGGAGGCTCATTTCATACCAAACTACCAACAAGGGTACAAACCCCAACACAACCGAGTACTCAACAACGGATTTCGACATGAAAAGGTATGCTGCAGACAATTACTAACCGGACAGCTAATGGAGCGATTGAAATTGAACAAGAAGACGGCGGAGATTCACGCAAAGGTCGAGTTGTCTTAACAACAACCTCAATGCTAAATTTGAAGCACTATCTTCTAAAGTCACACTTGGATCATCAAGTGGCTCAAGGTGCTTCATCATCAACAAGACCTTTAGGAACATTACCGAGAAAACCCCGAAGTGAATCAAAGAGTTCTGTAAGCGTTATCCTTTCCAATGATGAGGAAGAACAAGCTATTGAAGAGTTCATGGAACTACTCTATGGTTCAAATGATGAAAACCTTCCTTCGAAGGTAAATGAGGACATTGAGAAACAAGGTGAAGAGTTGGGTCCTTGAGGATGACGGTACTGATGTCATAAGGACATGAGTAGGCTTTATTGAAGAGCACCTACTTGCTACACAGATGGAGTTGAGAAGGATCTCGAAATTGAAAATAAATGAAGTTTTTTCGAATGAATCTCCCTCCACTTCTTGCCCAAATCGATCCCAAGCTTGGAAATCCCGGTATATTTGTCATCTCTTGTTCCCTTAGTCATTTGAACATCGATGACGCTTGGTGCGTCTGGATCCAGCGTGAAATGTGATGTCGCTTGAAATGGTGAAGAATCTTGGAATCAGAGCATGACACACTACACATCTTCCACACATTGGAGATTCCTCTTGCAAAACGCCCATTTGGGAATCATCGAAGATTATCCTCTCAAGATTGGAGATTGTCTTATTCCAACGGATTTCATAGTTATGAAAATGAAGCAAAGCCACAAACTTCCTCTTCTTCTTGGAACCCCTTTTCTAAACACCACAGGTGCAAGAATAGACTTCGCAAATAAGAGAGTAGTGCTCGAGTATGTGGATGACAAGGTTTTCGATCCCATCAGACCTTATTCCACCGAGTTATGTGGTGCCATTGCTCTTAAGAATGATGAATTTCAATTCGAGAAAGTGGAGTATGTGGGTAGTGTTGAGAAGATGGTTATAACTTTGCCCCCAAAATCGTGTGAAAAGAAGAAAGTTTCTCATGGAGAGAAAGCTTTGAGTTATGGTAACAATGAAGAAGCTAAAGCAATAGACGGAGATTGCTTGGACCTTCTTTTCTCAAACACAATGGAAGCTGAGGCTGAAAGTATAGAGGTGCAAAAGGAGGGTAAGAGCACTAAAGCCAAGAAGAAGAAAACCAAAGTCGAACACCCTCCCACAATCGTCATCAACGACCCAAGCAAGCCAAATAGGGATAAGTTCATGCTTGAAGAGCCTCATACTATAACACTCACACCTTGGAAATATGAGGATGGTGTGATTGAATACAAGGTGAACTGCAAAGGAAGTTCTAAACCCTTTGCAAATGTTAGAGCACTTCTCACACCCGAGTTTAAGGAAAAAGGTCCAACAGCTATTCAAGAAATCATGAGAAAAGTACTCACACTCAAACTCAAGGACCCACCATGGAGTTCCAACAGTCTTTCTCTCCCCACCTAAAAGGTTTGGGACGTCAAGCTGAGTGACGTAAAACAAGCGCGCTTGGGAGGCATTCCCATGGTATCACTGTACATAGTTTGTTTTAAATATTATGTAACATATTTTGTGTGTTGTATGATGTTTTACATGATTAGGTGGGTTCGGAATAAGGGAGATCATCATTGGGAAGGAATTTTCAAAAAAAAAAAAAAAAAAAAAAAAATAGAGGTGCGTATCGACCGAGGTATCGAGCAGAAACGGGTCGATACAAGCGTATTGACCGACGTATCGACCGAACGGGTCGGTAATTCTGGACGCTGAAAACTGACAAAAACCAGAAACTCGTATCGACCGAGGTATCGAGCAGCAACGGGTCGATACATTCATATCGACCGAGGTATCGACCGCAAACGGGTCGGTAATTCTGCAGAAGAAAAACTGAAAAAACCCGAGAGTCGTATCGACCCACGTACCGAGCAGAAACGGGTCGATACACGCGTATCGACCGATGTACCGACCGCAAACGGCTCGATACCGACCCAGGTACTAATGGCACTACGAAAGAAGAAGGATACACAAACATTAGCCCAAGCGGTAGCGGCTAAGAAAAGAGGAAAGAAAGTTGTTATCGAAGAAAGCGACAGCGAGAATGAACATGAGGTTGAAATAGAGAATGAAAGTGAAGATGAAATCCCTATAAGCCCGAAAGGAAAGGGCAAGAAGGTA